>CM060410.1:46942177-47467177 GCA_030545235.1 Helianthus tuberosus | reverse complement strand
TGAGTTGCTCATTGACCAATAATAATAATAATAATAATAATAATAATAATAATAATAATAATAATAATAAAGCATATGCACATATTGAGTTGCTCATTAACTAGTAAGTCTCCCCTTATGGACACATTATGAGTGTCTCATTGACCAATAAGCCTCCCCTGGTTGAACTATTCCACCTTTGAGAAAAGGTGAAACCATCAGAGGAGGCTTATTGGTCAATGAGACACTCATAATGTGTCCACCAGGGGAGGCTTATTGGTCAATGAGCACATTTTAGGAGTTGTATATGTGTCTCGTTGCCCTATACGACTCATATGATATTAATTTATAAAAAATTGTGGTAATTAAGTGTTTATATATATATATATATATTAATGCTTAAATGACCAAAATGCCCCTGTACTACAGGACAAAATAGGAGGTTGCAACAGTAAAAAAAATAGGGTTTTTGGATTTTGGACTAAAATGGCAACAAAATGCGAACCACAGGGACCCAGATGTAATAAGTTTGAGATTTGGACTAAAGTGGCAAAACTGGCCAAACCACAGGGACCAAAATGGCAGTTTACTCTTATTATTATGAGTTTGAAAAATTTTGAATCAAATAAATCATGTATGCTTGGGTCAGTGTTGTAAAAGTCGGACTCCAAGGCCGAGTACTCGGTCCTCGGAACCCCTCCGAGGCGACTTCCTCCTGGGCGGACAATTAGTCGGCCTTGGTCAAATTCGGTCAAACTCGGCGCCTAGTCGGACGTAGTCGGAAAGAGTCGGCCTAGTCGGTCTAGGCGGTCAACGTGGTTTGTTGACTTTTAATTAGTCAAAATCGGTCAAAGTCGGCCTACTCGGCCTTGTACTCAGACTACTCGACCTTGTACTCAGACTAGTCGGACATGTATTCAGAATATTTGAACTTTAAACATGTTTCATTTTAAATTATACTCAGTTGACATGAATTATGCTTATTTTAACATATGTATAATATATAACAATTAATTTTCTTTATATTCACCATGTCCGCGTACTCCCCGAGTACTCTCCGAGTACTCCAATTACTCCCAACTCCCCAGTCGGCCGACTAGAGACCGCCTAGCGACTTTTACAACACTGGCTTGGGTAAATAAACATTCTTGGTCGATAAGGGTCGTATAGGTCGATAAGGGTCATATGGGTCACTTTCACGCTTTTTCAGACTGAACTCCTTTCATGTCAGTAATTATACCTTAAATTCATCAAAAGTCGTGCCGATAAGCCTCTCATTGCTCAATGAGAGGCGTATAGGGATAAATGCTCCAACTACCACAACCTTATACGCCTCTCATAGGGCAATGAGAGGCTTATCAAAACCCTTTTTTTGGCACATTAATTGCTTTCACACTATATACTTCCCTTATTGCCCTATATGCCACCTCTGGGGGTGTGCACTTGAAAAGTATGGGTGTATCAATACCCTCACCCTTTAAAATTTGTTGAACTATGGATTAAGGCCACTAATACTATTAGTAAATACACCATTTTGTGTGTTTGTGGTTCAATATTATGTCACGGATCATATATAATACATGGTAATTTCACTCCCATTTGCAAGTCAAAGAGTTATCTGTTTGGTCCGGCTGCCTTTAAGATATCATAACTTTAATTTAGTTTTCTGTGCTTCTTCTTCATCGATGATCTTACTATCCACTAATCCTTTGGTCTCTTCTTCCTAGATCATCACTATATAAACAACTTGTTACAAGGTGAGAAATATTGGTATCTTTGTTTTGCACTATATACATACATCCATATATGGCTAAGGTCAGTACCAGTCTAATTATTCTTGTCTTGCTGTGTATAGTAGGAAGTTTGTCAATTTGTTCTTCGAGTGCAGAGGGCATGCTTGGTTTGCACGATTTGTATGACATGCAACTTAATGAAGATACACGCGGTATTCTAAAGAAACACAGGTTTGATCAACCGTTGTTGAAGTGTTACTGGAGGAGGGCGATGTCAGGAAAAGTCCCATTGAGAGTTGCTCCTGGAGGTCCAGATGATCATCATCACTGAAATGAACTTGTGTTCATACATTTAGTTTGTCTTTTTGGTTTTCATGTTGTACTTCAGATTAAGAATTAAGATAAAGGAAACAGTTTCTTTATTTTATGTGTTAATTTAAAGTTGTAAAACTGTTGAGCAAACATCTTGTTTCTTAGCAATTACGGATTATCTTCTGAAATTAACTTTTTTTTAAATAGCTAATTCACACACTTGCTTAACCTACTCCTGAACTTACACATTTGTCCACAAGGAAATTAAAACCCTTACCACTTAAAAAAACAACACTATTTACACAGTTTTTTTTATTGTTAAACAGAAGCACTTCCAAGTGATCCCATGTGCTTTAGCTCTTGTGCTTATAACCAGGAATCTATCTTTCTTGATGAGGTGTTTTGTTTGGCAAACTAGGTTAAGGCTGCATGATATAGACTCACACCCCGTAACACCCTCCACCTCGCCAATAACAACCAATGCTATTGGTTGTTATTGGCGAGATGAAGGGTGATGTTGGGTGTTTGTCCATATCATGTAGCCTTAACCTAGTTTGCCAAACAAAACCCCTCATCAAGAAAGGTAGATTCCTGGTTATAGGCACTAGCATTGGTTGTTATTGGCGAGGTGGAGTGTGTTACCGGGTGTTAATCCATATCATGTAGCCTTAACCTAGTTTACCAAACAAAACAGCTCATTCCTGGTTTTAAGCATAAGTGCTAAAGCACGTGTGATCACAAGCATATCTGATCACTTGAAGTGCTTCTAGTTTAACAATAAAAAAAGTGTGTAAATAGTGTTTTTTTTAAGAGGTAAGGGTTTTAGTTTCCTTGTGGACAAATGTGTAAGTTCAGGAGTAGGTTAAGCAGGGGTGTGTGAATTAGCTGTTAAAAAAGTTAATTTCAAAAGATAATCCGTACTTGCTAAGAAACATGATGTTTGCTCAAAAGTTATACAACTTAACCACATAAAATAAAGAAACTGATTACTTTATCTTAATTCTTAATCTGAAGTACAACATGAAAACCAAAAAGAGAAACCAAATGTATGAACACAAGTTCATTTCAATGATGATGACCATCTGGACCTCCAGGAGCAACTCTCATGGGAACGTTTTGTAACATCGCCCTCCTCCAGTAATACTTCAACAACGGTTGATCAAACCCGTGTTTGTTTAGAATACCACGCGTATCTTCTTTAAGTTGCATGTCATACAAATCCTGCGAACCAAGCGTGCCCTCTGCACTCGAAGCGCATATCGACAAACTTACTATTACACACAGCAAGACAAGAATTATTACACTGGTACTGACCTTAGCCATGGACGTATGTATATATTGCAAGACAAAGATTACGATATTTCTCATCTTGTAACAAGTTGTTTATATAGTGATGATCAAGAAGAGACAAAAGGATTAGTGGATAGTAAGATCATCCATGATATCTTAAAGGCAGCCGGACCAATCACGAAAGCATCCAAACAGATAACTCTTGACTTGCAAATGGGAGTGGAATTATCATGTATTATATATGATCCATGACATAATATTGAATAACAAACACACAATGGTGTATTTACTAATAATATTAGTGGCCTTCATCCATAGTTCAACAAATGTCAAAAGGGTATAAGAGTTTTTAGTTAAACATCTAGTCATCCTTTCAGTTATTTCTTGTTTTTTTTTCCTTTTCACATGAAGTTTATACTTAATACATCAAAGAGATAAGACACAGTTAGCTAGCTTTTACTCGATGTCTGTTTTTATTTGTCCTTAACTAACATGAGTGTACATTGAGCTCTTTGTTTGTCTTCTTTCTGGCTAATGCCAATCTGCATACATGGCATTATTTCTTATTTGTGCAGTGTCGACAATATCTTCTAAAGTTACAAGTACTTTACACACTCACACGTGTGCAGACAAGTGCAAACATACGTTTGAAGGCACACAAGAAAAGTACAATATGGTAACTCGAATTGTTGATTCTTCTACTGCTGTTTCTTTGTTGATGATGTCCTAGATTCTTCTTCTAGGTTTTTTACGTTTCTCACCTTAGATTAATTTCGCATTGATTTTTGTTGGAAAACCGGGTCCAATCAAGCACACTTGATAAACACAGTTTAGCGAAGAAGAACTTGAACTCATGGTTTTTGTGGTAAAACCCACCACAACTTTTTGGTTTATTAATAAGAAAATCACCCCAATAAAGCAATTACATAAACCATATTTATAAAGATCCAATCCTAAACCTATTGTGACTCAAACCCATTAAATAAACTCAATAAATAAATCTATACTTATCCTAAGGGGGGGAGGGGTGGTTCACTAGTGATGGGATTTATCACTCCCACTATCCAATAAAATCGTGCCATGTCATCAACCAAATTTCTATCACTAGTGATAGAAATGTAGGGGGGGTGGTATCACTAGTGATAGGAAAGCTATTTAAAAATAGGTTACAAAAGTTGAGGGACCTGAATTGCACTTTTCATCAAACTTTGTATTCATTACACTGCTAAAGGACAAAAGAATTGAATAAAAGGACAAAAGAATTGAATGAGGGACATGCTGCATGTGAAGTTCAACGCCGTGATGTGTATAACTCGTTATGTTTATCACTAGTGATGAAAGGGCCGGCGGCGGTGTTCAGTGATGTTTCAACGAGTGATGGGGTGGTATAACGGACCACCCCGTCCCCCCTAACACTTATTTAAAAACGAAAGTAATTGGCCGACTTTAATCCTACTCTTCAGCCGGCCGACTTGATTCAAAACAAACAAAAACAAACCAATCTTTTAAATTTTAATAACACTTACTAATTAACCCCTTTAGCTATTAAAATATTACAAAAATATTCAATAGTTTTGGGTCTTTCAATTAAAAGATAAACATAATAAACATGCTCTTTTTATTCGTACTAGAAATTATACTACACCATCATGTATATAAAGGAATTACAAGAAAGATAAAATAAACGTTCTATAAACGTAAAATTGACCCAAAGTAGAGTCTTCAA
The DNA here is from genome assembly GCA_030545235.1 of Helianthus tuberosus. Taxonomy (NCBI): domain Eukaryota; kingdom Viridiplantae; phylum Streptophyta; class Magnoliopsida; order Asterales; family Asteraceae; genus Helianthus; species Helianthus tuberosus. Next base: position 47,462,137 of record CM060410.1, on the reverse strand, counting down.
CGTTGTTCTTGGAAATGTCTTCAACTACAACAACTAAAAACAGTGGCGGAACTAGCCCATTAAATCAGGGGCATCCCAAATTTTTTTTTTCATCGTGCAATTATACAATATTAAAAAACGATAGCGGCAACATTAAATAAAGTATAATATGGAAATCCATCTCCGGCGAACGTTCAGGCAAACTCACCGGCATAACCAATAGCGGCGACAAACGATGACATTTTGTTCATTAGCGACGGCCTCATTACCGGCAAACATGTCGGCGCTAATGATTGTTGATTTTTTTTTATCGAACCGGTGTTATTGGCAGCAGCAAAACAGGAGACCAGTGCGTAAAGGATGACCAGCGACGTTTGGTTTTCTTCCAAATCCTGAGCGACAATCAGAAAGAATGCCGCCATACGTATTTTGTGATTTTTTTGGGGCTAATCTGATCAGATGGCCTTATCTAATCAATTAGGTTATTGTTTCAATCGGGCTCCCTTATTTTATAAATTTGGATTGGTTAGGGATATCCTTGTATTATTTTAGGGATATCTTTTGTATAAAACCGAAAAAAAAATATAAAAAAATACACTAAGCATACGGACTTCAGCCGTAGCCCGTGCTACGGCTCACATAATAGTGGTTCCGCCCCTGACTAAAAAGCTAACTCATTGAGTTGATGGCTGAGGCTTCGTGTTCATGAGTGGTCCCTTAAATTAGATTTTGAGTTTCTTTAAACATATCTTGTTTATCTTCAAGGGTACAATAACTGTAACATTAATTGTACTGTTGAAGATGACTCACGCCATTAAAATAACATTGTTTTTTTGTATTTTAGTATTTTGTGAAAAATAATAAATGGCGCGAAACGAATTAGAGAGTGATTCTAATTTGTTGAAAGGTTTTTGTTTTACATGTGATGTTTTTAATCATCTCACAATAGACCCATAAGTCACTTTTTAATTATCGCAAGTCTAAGGTGCTGTTTGTTTTTTCAGAGGTAAAACGTCTGCAGTCTGTGGACCACATCTGCAAACATGTGCAGCTGAAAAAGTAGACCAAACCTCTGCAGTCTGCAAGAAGAAGACTGTTTGTTTTTTAACTTCAAAGCGACAAAACAATAACAAACATGATTCAAAGTTTTTAACTCACGTAATCAATTCATCATAACACATGTTAATTATTCCTAACTGCAAACTTTTAACAACAACATGATTCAAAGTGACAAAACAATTATTCCTAACTGCAAACTTTTACCAACAATACGTTTTCTCACTCGATGAATATTATAAAGCAAGTGCCAACAATCCCATTTCAAACAAGAAACATCAGCTCCATCTAAACAACATATACAAACAGCAGCTCTATCTCTGTGCAAAAAAAAAAAAAAAACAAACAGCAGATCTAGGGTTAGGATCCGTACCAGATGTCTTAAGTGAGCGTTTGAAGATGAATCACTATGTGAAATTGGAGCTGGGATGGTTAGGGTTTTAACCGAGCACAACTATGTGAACAGAGGTGGAGATAGAGATCGATGTGGTGGCTTCGACGATGGTCCGGTGGGTTCGATGGAGATACGCTGCCTTCGACGGTGAACGAGGGGGCGGCGGAGGTAGAGGTCGACATGGGGCCGGCGGAGGAGGTGGAGCTCGACATGTGTTACACCCATGTTATTAATCTAAGGGTTTTCGTGCAATTAACGAAAACAAACATGAATTTATCATTAAGTATCCTTAGGGGAATACGAGTAATTTAAAACTTTTACAACTTAAAAGTTTAAAACAATATTTAGATAAGTTCGCCATTTAAAAGTTATGACGTAATGTTGTGCGGAAGCTTTAATCTCGTGTGTTCGGTTCTTCGTAGCTGCTTGATCTTCATCCGTGCACTATTGACATTCACCTATGATCAAAACCAACTTAAAAGTTAGTTTCGATAGTCAAATATCAAGTCCAAACAAGTACAGGGGTTAAAAATGATAAAATGTAAGAATTTTCGGAGTTTAGGGGCTCGCGTAGCGCTACGGATGCTCGAGCTACGCGAGCGCTTGTTTTTGACAGAAGTTCGTTTGCTGTTGCTGTACAATCCCTGCACGACCTGATTTCACGGAAACGGCCATAACTTCTTCGTTATTGATCCGTTTTACCCGATTCTTTTTCCCACGCGTCCGTAATTTAATTCTCCATCTAATGGAGCTAAGATCCAACATCTTTCATAATAAAATTTCAGAGTTTAACTCTTCGGCTTATTACCCTTTTTACCATCTTTTGACCCGTTCGCGATTTCATCTAACAAACTTGTTTGTAGCCCTTGCTTCTTTTGTAAACGTATTATTATGATCATTTCCTATTGTATAAGATTCAAATCACGGATTATTACACATTCTTAACCCGTTTCGCTAATACTTCTATTTTTGACCCGTTAAGGGTATTTGAGCGCTTTCGAGCCTCAAATCGCTTTCGATTTCTTCTAGCACTTCATCACCACATTTCTTATATTATAATCACCCACCACAACTGAATTTATGGTGGGCTTAATGTGGTGATCTATATAAACCAAATTTTACCTCTCGAATCATTATTTTACGGCAAAACTCAAAAAGTGCCATTTGACTAATATAATACATCTTTCAGTTCCTATACTTATTCTAAGTATTTGCTTAATCATAAAACTTGTTTCCAAACAACATTTAAAGGTTGTTTGTTCGAATTAGCTAACAAGGGCGTTTTGGTCACATTTAATCCTTCATTTTTACGATGAAGGACTTCCACTAATATTTGACCAAATTGCACTTCTTACTACAACTTATTTGTGCGTACCTGGCTCGGATCAACGTATAGACCCGTTTATACCTCGCATTTGTTAACCAATATTCTATAGCGTCGTGATTATCCCAGAATTGCTACTCGTTCCTCTTTACATATGACTTGACAACCAAGATTAGTCATTATTGTCAAATGGTGTTATCATCACCATTTGACCCGTTTGGCTCATACGACCAAACATTTACATATGTAGTAAAACGAGGTTTTCAAATTTCAAATTTACACATCCGGCCCATGCCGGATGTTACCACTTGACCCCTCCTTTTCTCTTTAACTCATTTCTTACAAATTTGACCCGTTCGGCTTACGCCATGGGTGCCCTTTTATTGTCAATTTACATTAGTCGACACTTGACTAAATTTCCATTTTTGCCCCTTTTCTCAATATTAGATTACACTACGCGGTAATTTTATCAAAACTCATAATCTCTTAGTCATTACATGACCGATTTACCGATTCATCATTTTTACCATAAACCATGGTTTTTATCATCTTTATATGTTCCGACTCGTACCAATCGCGTCGGAAACCATATTTTCATTATTATCGTTATCGCATTTATTACTTGTAAAGTAAACAAGTATTCTACAAAGTGTGTAAGTTTCACTTACCTTTCATCCGAATTACGCTTTCCTTTTCATTCTTGATTCGTTCGACCCGCTTTCTCCTCAAGCTTCACCTAGCTTGTTACGCGTCAAACTATCATCATCGTTTTCAAGGTGGTTAGTTTAATCATAATGTAATACGATTATTCCACCTTATACATTTCATATCAAAATTACTACTTATCGTATTATAGGTCAGTTTGACCTTTTTTTTTTTTTTTAAAAGTCAAATGCCCATTAGTATGCTAATTGCATATTCGAGTTCATCAACTAGTTTTAGCATTCTTTAATTACCCGGTAGGCGTTATTTAGACCACCGTTTTAACCAAAGTTCTAACCGTGTTTATCACTTTTAGAACTCTTCTTAATCACTTTTAGCATGATAGCCAAAACATCACAATTAGGAGTTTTAACTACAAAATTCTAGTTTCGAGCCTTCTTTGAGGCATTTCAACTAACACTTCATGGGCAGATTTTTACACTAATATTATCAAGTTCATAACTTGACCTTTGGCCTTAATTTTTCATCAATCAACTACAATACATGGACTTTGACCTCTAAAATTCTGAAATCACTTCATATAGGTCAAATATTACTAGAACAACCATTATAATCCTAGTGTTTATCATAATCTTACAAAACCCATGAATCACTTTCAATGTGTTCATGTAATTTTCAGAATTTGGGCATGATTTCTCATATTGTTGTCTAGGTTTTGCTCCTAGACACTATATCATTCCTGTTTTACCCAAATAACAAACATGCATCATCAAACTTCAGATTTCTCAAATTCATGAGAATTTCAAGTAGAGAGTTTTCATCAAATTTTACATACCTTGTAATCCTCTTGTGATGAGGATCAATAATCTATGCTTGATTTTCGATTTGGATCAGATTTGGACCTTCAATTCATGAGTTTTGTGGATGTCTAGGGTTTTTGAAGAGCCTGGTCGCCCTCCTCTTTGTCTGATCGATCCCAACACCCTCACAAGGGGTGTTTAAGTTTTATTAAAATGTTTTTATTTAAAACCTTTTTCAAGTTTAACACTTTTGATCCTTCTAGTTTCGTAATTATTTTGTTTTATTCCTTAACTACTCATAAGTAGTCAATTAACTAAGTTAGTGTCATTACTGTTCTTAAACAAATAATTAACTAGGTTAATTACCCCTAGTTAACTCAGTGAGTCCCGAGAGTTCTAACCTGTTTAATTTAAGTTCCGTTAACTCGGGCCTTTTATCCATTTCATCTCTTTAAAGTGCTTATCCGGTTTTTTAATAAATATTAGGATTATTTATATAAATCCTAATATTTTTCGGGTTATTTTTACCTCTAACGGTACTTTACCCGTTTTTTAGTATTAGCGGGGTTTAATTACCGAGCCCGTTTTCGGGGTGTTACAACATGGGCGGCGGCGGAGGTGGAGATGCGACTGGAGAAGGTGGACGTTCGCTGGAGAAGGAAGCTAGGGTTTGAAGAATGTGTTTTGAAGAGGTTTGAAGAGGTAAGGCCATGTCTGGCCGAGGAAGTGCTTCAACAGACATTTTTTAATGAATTATCTTCTAAAAAACAAACAGGCTGCAGACTCCAACATCTGCGCGTGGTCTGCGTGGGGCACATAAAAGAAGTTCTGAAGTGCTTTTCGACAAAAAAAACTCTTGAACTTTTAAGTTACAAGAAGTGCATTTGATTTATATACAAAAGTATATGAATTTTCATGAAAACTAGTTTTTATTAGCGTCGCGCGTTGCGGCGAAACGGAGTAAATGATAATGTTAAACAAACGATATTTGAAAATGAAGAATGTTGGTTCGAAAGCCAAACGGTAGAATCGGTTTAGTTTATTATCGTACCGTAAAATGATAGCAAATAAATACTCTAGTTTGAATACAACTTCATATTTAACAACACTTGTATAAACACAATTGCATACTTAAGTTTCTTTTTAATTAACAAACGATAATTATTAAAAAAGTATTAAATTAATTGATAAAGGCAACATCATTAAAAATTATGAAAAACAAAAAAGTAAATGAAAAAAAGGGAATATGGTTAAAAAAAAGAAATATGTTAAAAGTAAATATAATAATAAGGTATTATAATATTAAAATAATAAAATATTAAAAAAAAACTATATATTATTTTAAATTTAAAATTACTATTCATGGTCCCTTTTATTAGTGTCGCATGTTGCGGTGAAACGGAGTAAATGATAATGTTAAACAAACGATATTTGAAAATGAAGAATGTTGGTTCGAAAGCCAAACGGTAGAATCGGTTTAGTTTATTATCGTACTGTAAAACGATACCAAATAAATACTCTAGTTTGAATTCAACTTCATATTTTACAACACTTGTACAAACACAATTGCATACTTAAGTTTCTTTTTAATTAATAAACGACAGTTATTAAAAAAGTATTAAATTAGGTCCTTCAACAACAATATATATATAATTGATAAAGACAATATCATTAAAATTTATGAAAAAAAAGGTAAATGAAAAAAGAGAATATGGTTTAAAAAAATAATAAAAAGGAATATGTTAAAAGTAAATATAATAATAAGGTATTAGAATATTAAAATAGTAAAATATTAAAAAAATATATATTATTTTATATTTAAAATTACTATTCATGGTCATTCAACAACAATATATATATAATGGTAAGATTATCTTTTGTAATTTGTAAAGTGTGGACGATGTTTTCCACTATCTTGGCTTTATATCTTTTAAACATGTTTATGTATTAAATGGTAAGGGGAAGATTCATTTGAGAAGAAATTTAATGTAAGAAGAAAAAGAAGAAACAACATATTAGTAAAATATTATTTCATTTATAACTCATATCATTAATTTTTATCTCTTTAATTAATTAGTCAATTAATCATTAATTATCCTACATATAATCTACAAAACCTACACATATCAAAATTTTCCTACATATACCATACATATTATAGAATTTTGTCCTACACACCTCGAAATATATCCTAAACTAATCGTAATTTATCTTACACAACTAGTAATTTATTCTACACTTTAAATTAAGTTGTTTTTTTTTAATTTGGAAAAAAATATATTTTGAAAAGGAGTTACAAATTTAATTTAGTTAGTTATTAAAGGTGAAGAATACAAATTAATATTTTTGTAAGTGTACGAATATACCTTTATATTAAAATTAAATGCAAATATTAAATAAAGTAAAATTAAGAATTCTTATTGGTTGAAACTTTTTTTTTTCTTCTTACAAGAAGATTCTTCTCATTTGAACCCTCCAATGGTAAAACATATATAAAAAATATCCATAATTAGTATATTCCATCTAGTAGATGTTTCAATATCCATATCCTATTTGATTAAAAACAAATACTTTGCAAAAGATACGTAGGTTTTGATTTCTATACAAACTTAGCCAAGGTTTTATCAAAATATCTTTTAAATTATTGAGATAAACTTTGTTGGTTAAAGCTTTGATCCACACGTGTTGTTGGTTTTCCGTTGCTAACCTTGCAAACTTAAACATCATCATTGTCCAGAACTTTAATTGTATGCAATTGTGATTCATTAAGTGTACACAGACATGTACATGTGATACATGATCATTTTTAACAAACAACTATTAACACAAGTTACCAATTTTCAATCATTATTTAAACTAGAGCACTACTAGAAAACTACATTTTTTCCTACAAAAGTTTCCTACAAATTTCCCACAACTTAAGACCTCTCGGTTGTAACACGAACGACTTAACCAGTTTATCCTCTGTACAGAGCTGATGAATATTAGGATTTTAATTCATTTATATACTTATTAGTTTTAATATATATATTAAATTAAATTCAGTTTTTAATTAAAAAAATGGTTCTTTAAAGAACCCAAAGAATCGGCCCAAGCTACAAGTTTCGCTCAATAGTGTTATACATGTAGTTTTCGTATAGAAATTTTTGGGTATATACGTTTTCGAACCCCAGTTCTATAGAAATTTTTTGGTATATATGTTTTCGACCCCCCTGTCATTCGAGTCAAGCTTCGCCACAGGGGTTACAGAACGTAACTTGTAAGATTTGTAAACATAAAGTACAAATCCCATCAATTCCACCAATTGAAATTAGGTATAAAGATAAAGTACAAAACTTAAAATTCACTCTTTGCTTAATATTTAGTTATTATGTTTTCAAGTTGACTTTAATGAAAAAAATTACAGATCTTGATTATTATTTTTATGATTTTTTTTTCACAAGCACATACTTTTAACATTATAAAAAATCATTAATAATTACTAAGTTTCATATAATAGGTCACTTAATTTTAAAAACTTGATCATTTATGAAAAAGAAAACATAACAACGGAACAGTATTGAAAGACTTTTTTTTTTAAATAAATCTTATTTAATTCAAATCACAATTTTACACTTTTAATTTTTTTATTGAAAGACTTGATCATTTATGTTTTCAAGTTTATACACGTGCTTATCACATGTCCTTAAACTTACGAATCCGCCACTTCATAAACGAACCAATCAAACCACTTCTTCACATCCCACTCGGATCCCCATCCTACGGTCATCAACCCCTCACCATCCCACCAATCTAACGAACCAAAACACTCCATACGCAAAACCCACACCAATATATAAACACAAACCCACCATTTTCCAAAATCATCAAAACAAAAAACTTAACAATCTACAATCAGCAATCATGTCAGGAAGAGGGAAAGGAGGTAAGGGGTTGGGAAAAGGAGGAGCAAAACGACACCGTAAAGTTCTCCGGGACAACATTCAGGGCATCACCAAACCGGCGATTCGACGGTTGGCGAGACGTGGGGGAGTGAAGCGTATAAGCGGTCTGATATATGAGGAGACGCGTGGTGTTCTCAAGATCTTTCTAGAAAATGTTATTCGTGATGCCGTTACCTACACAGAGCATGCTCGCCGGAAAACTGTTACTGCTATGGATGTGGTTTATGCGTTGAAGCGTCAGGGACGCACTCTGTACGGTTTCGGTGGTTAGTGTGAGGGAAGTTGGATCTGGAGTGTTTGGTTATTGTTTTGATATATATGATAGTTAATGAAATGAAAAGTTAGATTTGATTTCATGCTATCTGCAATTTATATTTTGGTTAATAGTGAGCTTTTTTAGCATGAATTTGAGGTTTTGGAAATGCATATGATTATAGGTTTTGACCAACAGAAGGTTGGTTAAATTTCTGCTTGAATCGTTGAATTAGACGTTTCATTGTGCATTGTCTCATTAAGGCATTTTGTGGAACATGTGGAGGAAATTTTTTAATATTTTTACATGTTTAATTTCTAAGTTGTAGGAAATTTGTAGCTACATTAAAAACTATATTTTTTATTTGTAGGAAATTTGTCGTAATTGTTTAGAGAAAGTTTAATAATTTTATAGGAAATTTGTTGGAAACCGTTAATTTTGTAGATAATTTGTCGCAAATTGTTTAGAGAAATTTTATAAATTTGTAGGAAACTTGTGGAACGTTTTATGATTTGTAGGAATTTTTGTCGCAAGAAAGTTTTATAATTTGTAGGAATTTTGTCGCAGAAAAGTTTTGAAATTTGTAGGAATTTTGTCGCAAGAACGTTTTATAATTTGTAGGAATTTTGTCGCAGAAAAGTTTTATAATGGCTCCCACTATCTGCACACTCACTTTGCCTATCTGCATACTTAGGGTTTATATACGCTGCGTATTGACCAATACGGAGCGTATATATACCATAGATCTCAGTGCCTGATTACCAATCATTGCACAGAAAACAAAGTCCCTATACGCTGCGTATTGGTCAATACGCAGCGTATATAAAACTGATGCAAATTTGGGGTCATTTTGGTAGGTTTGAAGTGTAAATTTTTTTCCAGGTTTATATACGCTGCGTATTGAGCAATACGTAGCTTATAAACAGGGACCATTTTTGTAAATTTATGAAACTTCAGGGACCATATTTGTCAGTTTTCGAAACTTTAGGGACCTTTTTGTAAATATTCGAAAAACCAGGGACCATTTATATAAATTTACGAAATCTCAAGGACCATTTTTGTAAATATATAAAAAAGGGGAAAAAGGGGGTCTTCATTTAAGAACCGGCCCTTGCAAGACTCGAACTCATGACCTCTTGTTTAGAACCGCAACGCCTTAACCAGTTTATCCTCTGTCCAGAGCTGTTAGAATATGAAACTTAATTCCTTATATACACTTGTTAGGTAATACGCTGCGTATTGCTCAATACGCAACGTATGTTAGTGGTTGGTACACTACCAGACAGTCAAACCTAGTACCACGGTCAAATCAGTCTGACATAGGGTGCGTAGTGATCAATACGCATCGTATAGATGTAAACCTATACGCTGCGTAGTGGTCCATACGCAGCGTATGTCAGACTGATTTGACATCGATACGATGTTGTCCAGGCACGTGAATAAAGTAATACGGGGAGTAGAGAGCAATACGCTGCCTATTGAAGTGTCACATGAAAGTCTATTTATCCATCTGTTCACAATTCGAATTCTCAATCATCCTCTGCTTTCTTTCTTTTTCATCTTCCCCTTTCGGTAAACAATTTACACCCTTGATCCAACATTATTTGTTCTGTTTTTTCTTCAATCTTGTTAAAATGTCATCATTTTGGAACGATAATTATTTCGGTAATCGCTATTCTAACGACATATGGGGAGCAAATGCTGCCAACGAAGAGGAGGAGGTTGTGTCTGGAGTCCCTGTTGATCAAAAAACAAAGTTGCCAGACTTGAATAAGACTCCCACTCCACCTGTTGATGAACCAAATTACCCGTCGCATCAAGTGTATCCACATTACGGATACGGGTATGAATCTCCATACGTGCAACAAAGTGGATACGGTGCTGAGAATGCACCTGTTGATGAACCATATTACCCGATCCAGCAATCGTATCCGGGTTACGGGGTATACGGGGATGAAGGTGGATACGGAAGTTACAGTGGATACGGTGGTTACAGTGGATACGAGGGTGATGGTGGTTACAGTGGATACGGGGGTGAAAGTGGACACAGTGGATACGATAGATATGGGGGTGAAGGTGGTTACAGTGGATACGGGGGTGAAAGTGGACACAGTGGATACGATAGATATGGGGGTGAAGGTGATTACAGTGGATACGTGGGTGAAGGTGGACACAGTGGATACGATAGATATGGGGGTGAAGGTGGTTACAGTGGATACGTGGGTGAAGGTGGATACAGTGGATACGATACATCACTTTATGAACCATCTACCCCGGGCAATCCGTTTCAAATAAAGGAGGTATCACATTATTATTATTATTGTTATTATTGTTATTATTATTATTTTTATTATTATTATTGTTATTATTGTTATTATTATTGTTATTATTGTTATTATTATTATTATTATTATTATTGTTATTATTGTTATTATTATTGTTATTATTATTATTGTTATTATTATTATTGTTATTATTGTTATTATTATTGTTATTATTATTGTTATTATTGTTATTATTATTGTTATTATTGTTATTATTGTTATTGTTATTATTGTTATTATTGTTATTATTGTTATTATTATTATTATTATTGTTATTATTGTTATTATTATTGTTATTATTGTTATTATTGTTATTGTTATTATTATTATTATTATTATTATTATTAACATAACTTTTTTTTAGCGTTTCATGTCTCTAACTGATTTGAAGAATTGGGTACAAGAAACGGGAAAGGAGTGTGGTTACGTAATTGTTACCCGCCGATCAAAAAATATTGGCGGTACTACTGGGATGGTATGGCTTGTGTGCGACCGTAGTGGTGAGCACCGTAGTAAAGCAACAGTTAGGAAAGCTGGTAGCAAAAAAATCGGTTGCCCATTTTCATTACTCGCCATCCGGGACGTGACGAATGACACGTGGGAGTTAAAAGTGGACTGTGCGAACCATAACCACGAACCTACGACGAGTCTGTTGGGCCACGCTTTTGTGCGAAGATTTACTAAAGCCGAATACAAGCTAGTGGAGCAGCTAACTGCTCAAAACATGGAGCCACGTATCATATTTCAAACCCTAAGAAAGCAGTTCCCCGACAGCCTGCACGTTTAGAAAGATGTGCAAAATGCGGTACAAAAAATTAGAGCGACAATAACGGACGGAAAGAATCCTATTCAGGCACTGGAAAGCCTGCTGCATGACCACCGATTCATTTACGACACCCGACAGGAACCCAAAACAGATGTCGTAACAGAGATTTTCTTTGTTCATCCTTATTCAATCACTATGTGGCGTGCATTCCCGCACGTGATGTTGATCGACGCGACCTACAAAACAAACCTCTACAACATGCCATTTGTCCAGGTTGTGGGTATGACGTCGACCGCGAAGTCTTTTTGTATAGCACATGCCGTTATTTGTAAAGAACGACGGGGTAACTACGTGTGGGTGCTTGAGCGGATCAAGTCAATATTGCATGAATGTATGATGCCACGTGTGATAGTCACGGATAGGGAGCTTGCCCTAATTAAAGCGTGTTCTAAAGTATTCCCGAACGCAACCAGGCTTCTATGCCACTTTCACATCCAACAAAATATAGCTAGAAATTGCAAGAAAGGGTTCGATAAAGAAGATTGGGGGAAATTTATGTCGTACTGGAATAGATTGTGCGAATCTTCATCAGAGCCCATGTACAAGTACAACTTGGAGAAAATGTATAACCGACTCGTGGTTGCCAACCGAGAAAGTAAGTGTTCCTTCAACAAACGACTCACCCAATCTATTATATTTTACACACGCTTTTACATTTCATTATTTTATTTTTGCAGGTGTCTATGATTACCTCTACGAAAACTGGCTCAAAGACTATAAAGAAATGTTCGTTTATGCGTGGACCGATAAGTGTCGCAACTTTGGTCAGCGCACCACCAACAGAGTTGAGAGCCAGCACGCAAATTTAAAAAGATACATTACGCGCGGGAGTTCATTGGAGCGAATAGCAAGATGCGTCATTGATATAGTTGAAACTCAGTACGATGAAATACAAAAAAGTTTCACTGAGAGCATTGAAAAAACGATGAACCACCACAGACACCGACTGTTGGACAACCTACGTGGAAAGGTTTCCCATGAAGCACTTGATTTGCTGGCAAAAGAGCTACTGAGGAAGATGGAGGTGTTGCGTAAACTTAACGCATCATGTGGTTGCCATATGTGGCTTAGCAATGGATTGCCGTGTGCTTGTAGGCTGGAAAACTACAAATGTACAGGTAAAAAATATTAAAACTACAAACCTTTTGTTATTTTGTACGATTTAACTGTTTCTCACACCGTATTAACTTAAATGTGCAGGGCGTATTATACAACTCGACGACATAGATGTATTCTGGCGTAAGCTTGACTTGCTCCCGTGTAAACTGGTAGACGAGGAGGTCGATGTTGTACCAGAGCTAAATAATGTGCGGCAACATTTAGAGGCGCAGTCCCCCGTTCAGCAAAAGAGTTTGCTTTCAAAGATAAAAGCGGTCTTCAACCCGAAATCGTCAACCAAGAAACCACCGATCGTCCAGCAAAATACTCGCGGTCGGCCTACATTAAAGAAAGTACAAGAAAGGCTAGATGAAGCTGCGAGGTTAGACGAAGCTGCGAGACACAGCTCCTATGGCGAGGACAGCAACGTATATACCGCTTCCCCCAAACATAGGTACGATTTACCCCGACACAGCTCATACGTACCGTCAGAGGGCTCTCGTGGAACTGGTTCGGTTAGAAAGTCTGAAAAACCTAAAACGCAACGAAACAGTTCAACGAGTTATAAAAAGAAGGAGACGCGGGATGATAACGGTTTTCCATTAATGAAGGGGGACGAGCACTTGTTAAGCATTGAGAGGTTTAAGGATCAAATTCCCTCAGAGTTTCACTCTTACATATCGCGTATACAAGATGTGACCCCAGACGGTCATTGTGGGTACAGGTCTGTGGCTGTCGGATTAGGTTTTCTGGAACACGCATGGCCCAATATTCGAAGAGATTTACTACTGGAGATTGGCCATAACGAGGCGCGTTGGAAGCATGTATTCGAAACATATGACAAAGGAGACTTTGAACGAATACGTAAGAGCATCAAATGGCATTCATTGAAAGCGTGCGGTCCAAGTCACTGGATGGAAATGCCCCAAGTAGGGCTTCTCGTAGCGCAAAGGTATAATATTGTCGTCAACCTGCTAAGCATCGAATGGAGCACTACCATCTTCCCATTAAGGGATGCCCCACTAGATCCACGACCTCAAGCGATAACGCTCGTACATGTTGACGGGGGACACTTCATACATGCTAAGTTGGAAGGAGACTACCCCATGCCTTTAGTGAACCCGTTGTGGTCGACACATCGATCAATAGTTGCGGAACGGTGGGAAGAAATGTATAGACCGCGGTTACAGCACTACTACGAGTTAATCAAACCTAAAGCAGACAAAGACAGAGAACCGAGTATAAATGAAATCGAAGATTAACCGGAAACTTGTATTTTTGTAAATTGTAGAATTTTTTTAATTTATAAAGTTTGTATCATTACCAAATGACATTTATAATTGTAGAATTTTTTTAATTTATAAATTGTAGAATTTTTTTAATTTATAAAGTTTGTATCATTTTCAATTTTTATAATTTATTCATATTTTTGTATTATTTATCAAAGGAAAACACAAAAAAAATAAAAAATCGAACTTTATATACGCCGCGTAGGTGTAACACCCTAATTTTTTTTTACACTTAAATAATGGCAAAATATAGTTTAAGTTCATGACTTTCATTAACAAAGTTCATAAAAGACTAAAAACCTTAGCCAACTATGGTTAAGTTACATCATTTCAAAAAAATTGTTTAACATATGTTTACAACCCATACTTCAAGATTACAAAAGATCTAAATCATTGCGGAAGCTTCAAAAGTGGAGTGTTCGGTTCTTCATCTAATCGCTTGATCGCCATCCGTATCATCTACCAAATTACCTAAGATCAAAACCATTTAAAAACATTAGTTTTGACGTTTATGTAAATAATATGACTTCAAGTTAACAACCCATTTGAAGTAACAAGTGAATGAGATCTTTCCCAGGTTTACCGTAAATTACGGTATCACCGTAAATTACGGTGAGACCTGGAATTGTAAGATCACCGTAAATCAGGAAGTTATTACCATAAAACATTTCAACCCTACCGTAATTTACGGTAATACCGTAAATTACGGTATAACCTGGAACTTCATGTTTTGTTTCGGATGATCAATGTACCCAGATTTCCAACTCTCGTATCTCAGTTATTATATGACACCGATACATTAAAAACACCATATTCCTTATATATTACACATGAACCAAACATCAAAGACTAATCCGTTATATTACGGAGTATAAATCGTGTTTTACTTGATTAATTGACCCGTTTGGCTCGTCTACGGGATCCACCTCCATGACGACTACCAACGAGTGCTAACTAGTTTAAATCAATAAATCAATTAGACGATTTCATCGCTTACTTCAACAACTCTTATTCAAGGATTCATTTACACAATCAAATCATCAAGCCTAATAAATGTAACGAGTCAAGTTACATACCTTCAAAGTTTGCCCTTTAAACGTGGTTCGCCACCCGCTTGTCTGCTTGACGCTCCTGCGTCCGTTCCTTACAATCCTCTTGTGATGAGGATTACGATTTTAGACTAAGTTCATGATTTCTACTTGGATTAATCCTTCAATTTTGCAAGATAATCAGATTTTTGGTTTTGGAGAAGTGGGGGTCGTCCCCTTGCTTCCTGTAATCGACCAACACCCCTAAGTGGGGTGTTTGGTTGGGTTTTATTTGTTTAATGGAATTCAAAGTTTCAAGTTTAACAACCTAAACCCCTCAACTTTGTCAAACATTGATTTTAATTACTTTTAACCCTACTTTAGGTTATTTCTAGACTTTTGACTAATCAGGTTAAAATTCCTAGTTAGTAAATTCTCGTTTATTTAAACCTTACTAATTTCCAGTTTAAGGTTTTACATTTTTTTCGGGGTGTTACAGTAGGGATCCCTACGCAGCGTATGTAGTGCAAAGGACAAAAAAGCCCCTGTTTTTGGCTTCGTATTGCCTCAACACAAGGGCAAAACAGTAAAATGAGCATCGACAAAGGCAGCGTATGGATCCATACGTTGCGTATGTAAAAGGCGGACAATTTCCCCCCAAACCAAAATTTCAAAACCTATACATGTTAAACTACTATTTTGCCCTTGTGTTTGGGGCAATACGAGGCTAATTGTAAGGGTAAAAATGTCATTTTACAACCTTTGTCTATGCTGCGTATGGAGCTCTACGCAGCCTCTGTAAGTTTCAGGAGAATAATAATAATAATAATAATAATATTAATAATAATAATAACAATAATAATAATAACAATAATAATAATAATAATTATAATAATTGTTATTATAATAATAACAATATAATAATAATAATAATAATAACAACAATAATAATAATTATAATAATAATAATATTAATAATATTAATAATAATAATAAGAACAATATAATAATAATAATAATAATAATAATAATAATAATTATTAATATTAATAATAATAATAATAATAATAATAACAATAATAATAATAATAATTTTGATAATAATAATAATAATAATAATAATATTAATAATAATAATAACAATAATAATAATATTAATTATAATAATAATAGTACAAGGCAGCGTAGAGATCCATACGCAGCTTTTATGGCCTTCGTAAATGAGTTTTTTACCCTTATTGTTAGCCTCGTATTGCCCCAAAACAGAAGGGTAAAATGGTAAACTGATTATTCTTATACGCTCCGTAGGGATCTCTACGCTGCGTCGAGGTACTGATTTAAATCAGGGAAATACCTACGCAGCTCTGTTCTTCCCCAAATCTTAATACGCACAAAAACGCACAAAGAAGAGAGGCGACCAGGCTTATTCGACCGTATACGACCCGAATTCGAAGTATAAAACAGGTATTTGGTCAACCTATTCAAGTAATTATGATTTTTTTTGTATTTTATCCGTAAATTAGATGTTTTTTAGGTAAGTTAGGGTTTGGTTAGTGATTAGGGTTTGGTTAGTGATTAGGGTTTGGTTAAGCTTGGTTCAGTGGAATAAACCTGTTGTTTCAGCCAAAGAATCCCGTATGTATTTCTGTGCTGAAGATATGAATCTTTTGTATGTATGATTTGTAATGGTATAGAGTTAATTATTGGTTTCGGTCCAATTGTGAGTCGGGTATATCGGTATTAGGGTAAAGAACCGACCCGACATGTGTGTTATGTAATTGTATATCAGCTGACAACAACGTGAAGTCTGCACTTTGATTGCGTTTGTAACAAAATTACAGCAGAGAGTCTAAAATTATAGCTAGCTGGGAACCGTACCATACATATATTGCACATGTTTCTTTCTACTTTCTTCATTCTTAAAAGATAAGGCATTTTGATTCTGAAGTAAAAGATTTTAGTTTTTAAGCTTAAAGCTTGTACCATTTTTGTTTTGGTTTTATAAACTTGCAGCCTTGAAAAAAAGTGAGTTAAAAAGAGTCTTTAAACCCTGAGATAAACTTGCCATCTTTCGTGAGATAGAAGTGGCCAATTGTTTCTAACAACTACCACTCCTCGCAAGTAGAAGTCCCACATCGACCCAGCAAACTTTCTCACTATGCTCTGCACTTGTCCTTATCTTATTTATTGAGTTTTGCCACTAGAACTTATATTTTGTTGATTGGTTGAGTTTTGCCACTTTAACTTACATTTTGTTGGTATACTAGTGTTATGCGCCGCACATGTTGCGGGGCGCTAAACCGAATACTTCTTAGTTTAATAACATGTACGCCTATATTTCGGTTACTTCTACATGCTACTTATAAGTTATAACACGATCTCAAAAAAAGTACACCGAGTCAACCAATTAAACCAAAACACTACAATAGTTTTGCTAAAAAAACTAAAACGATGGCAAACATGTAATTAGAGCTGAGGGCAAAACGATAATTTGTCTCTTAAATTCTAAATGCAATCACTTTTTTTGTTAAATGACTAGGAATCTTTTCAGTATCATCTGTGTTCGAATCACTGTTATATAACTATTACGCGAACAATCTACACTGCAGTCCGGCTGCCGGCTGCGACAGCAATCCGGGCCTCCGGCGATGCAGGAACCGGTTATTCTGCGTCTTAAATTTATGCAGTATTTTACTTGTTTGTTAATTTTCTGCAGATTTTATTTATATTTACAAGTTTTTTTATGTATATATGTAAACAGTTTCATAGTTGTAGAATTTATGAGATAATGAAAGATGAAACAATATCTAAGTGATGCTTGATGAAATATGGATCCTGTGCAATGATTAGGATAAAACTACACCATAAGAATCGTTTAGGTTTAATTATAACTGCTGGGCTTTGGCCCAGTTTCATTCTTGTACTTATTATTTTCGGTCCAAAACAGGTACAACTTGGTTTATCTAATAAATTTTTTGGTTTTCAGGATGAGAAAGATGGATGCTGAAATGGAAATAGAAGAAATTAATCCGGAGCAGCCGCAAAAGCAGAAGCGTCCACCGGCGGATCCTCTCCTGAATCACCCGTATTTGGAGTTTCCTCCGGAGTCCGACGCTGCTCTCCGTTGCGACAAGCTTCGGAAGATGCACGTCGGTGCCCATTTTGCGGTTTCTTGGAAAACCCTCCGGGAGCTCGGGGCGGAAGATTGGGCGCGGGAGTTTGTTCCCCGTGATTCACCGTGGGATCGACTGTTTGAGCTAGCGTTTACGCCGAGCTACAGGGAGATAGTGATCGAGTTCCTGTCGTCGTTCGAGTTTCATCCTCGTCGGCCAAATGAGGCTGTGGACCCCGAGCAGCCGGCCGAGGTTTCGTTTCGCATGGCTGGCCGGGCGCGTTCTATGTCACTTGCAGACTTTGCGGTGCATAGCGGTTTGTATACGGAGGATGAGATCGCTACGGATCTATATAGGACGGTACGTTTAACACAAATTTTGTATTGTTATTATTATTATTTTAATATATAAAATTTAAGATTTAATATTAATTTAACGTTTAATAAACATTCGTGTAAACAGGGGTTGGTAATTGTTGATAAACCCATGCTTTTAGGGTTTTGGGCTCTGATCGCGGACATGGGTCAGTGGGACCACCAGCAATCCAAGGGGAGGGTTACGACGATTAAGGATCCACTTCACAGGTACGTTAGTTAACAGATTTTTTAAACCCACGCTGTTTTTTTTTTCTAAACAAAAAACTGTTTTTTTTTTAAACAGAATTTTTTTTAACAGATTTTTTTAAGCAGAATTTTTTTTAAACAGAATATTTTTTTAACAGAATTTTTTTAACAGATTTTTTTAACAGATTTTTAACAGATTTTTTTTAACAGATTTTTTTAACAGATTTTTTTAACAGATTTTTTTTAAACAGATTTATTTTTTTAAACATAATTTTTTTAATTATTTAGTCGACGTCGTCCGTAAGGCGCGTACGGGCCTAACGAGCGTCGAAACTAAGTCCGTCGTTAAAATATAAGACGGACTTAGTTTCGACGCTCGTTAGGCCCGTACGCGCCTAACGGACGACGTCGACTAAATAATATTTTTTTATTATTTAGTCGACGTCGTCCGTAAGGCGCGTACGTGTACGGGCCTAACGAGAGTCGAAACTAAGTCCGTCGTTAAAATATACATATTTTTTATTATTTAGTCGAAGTCGAACCGTAAGGCGCGTAGGTCCCTAACGAGCGTCGAAACTAAGATCGAAGTTTTATACTTTAACGACGATCTCCGTTACGACGCTCGTTGGAGACCTACGCGCCTTACGGTTCGACTTCGACTAAACAATAAAAAAAATATATATTTTAACGACGGACTTAGTTTCGACGCTCGTTAGGTCCGTACGCGCCTTACGGACGACGTCGACTAAATAATAAAAAAATATTATTTAACGACGATCAGGCGCGTACGGGCCTAACGAGCGTCGAAACTAAGTCCGTCGTTAAAATATAAGACGGACTTAGTTTCGACGCTCGTTAGGCCCGTACGCGCCTTACGGACGACGTCGACTAAATAATATTTTTTTTATTATTTAGTCGACGTCGTCCGTAAGGCGCGTACGGGCCTCGACGCTTGTTAGGCCCGTACGCGCCTTACGGACGACGTCGACTAAATAATATTTTTTTATTATTTAGTCGACGTCGTCCGTAAGGCGCGTACGGGCCTAACGAGCGTCGAAACTAAGTCCGTCGTTAAAATATATATTTTTTTTATTGTTTAGTCGAAGTCGAACCGTAAGGCGCGTAGGTCCTTAACGAGCGTCGAAACTAAGATCGAAGTTTTATACTTTAACGACGATCTCCGTTTCGACGCTCGTTAGAGACCTACGCGCCTTACGGTTCGACTTCGACTAAACAATAAAAAAAATATATATTTTAACGACGGACTTAGTTTCGACGCTCGTTAGGCCCGTACGCGCCTTACGGACGACGTCGACTAAATAATAAAAAAATATTATTTAACGACGATCTTAGTCGATGTCGTCTGATTATTATTTACTGACTGGTTTCCTTTTGTGCAGGTATTTACACAAAATGATTTCCACTTCGATCACTGCTCGAAACAAAAGCCGGGAGTGGTGCACCAGTGGCGATTTATTTTTCTTATATTGCCTCTTATACAAGAGGCCGTGCGCTCTCGCCCACGGGTTGGCGCAATACTTCGCCTCCGCGCATCATCGACAGGAGCGCAGATTGTTATTCGGCGGAGCCTACGTGACTAGGATAGCCCTTTCGTTGGGCTATCATCCGGAGACTGACCGCGACAATGTAGGTCCGCCGGCACAGCCGAAGCGGATGGGGAAGAATGTTATATCCGGAATGCACGTTACCAAAGACTTCCCAGACGGGAAGCGGTTTAAGAACAAGGACGGCACGCAATATCAGCTTCAACAGCTGCCGGCGGAGTTCCCTCCGTATTATCCCCCGCACGATCCGGAGCCGCCGGAGCCGTATGAGCCGGCCGTCGTCATTCCGCAGCCACCACCGCCGCGTGGACCACCAGGGGCGCCTCAGTTCTCACGCCATGTTTGGCCCGGTGCTGACCCATCATATCAGCGGCAGCTTCGGTTATCTGAAAGAAACAATTATCTGTTGGAGTGGGTGGCTGCGGCGCTGCAGCAGCAGCGACAGCATGACGGGTTACCTCCACTACCCTTCATTACGGATGCGGAATGGGATCAGCATCAGCAACAGCAGCAGGAGCAGCAGCAGTAGTAGTATTTTATCATTTTGTTATGTATTCACAAACTTTTATTGTATATATCAAACTCTTGTATATATCATTTTGTTATGTATGCACAAACTTTTATATTGTGGTGTACATATAAAATTATGGCAGGTTATATAACATGTTTTGTTGTATCGATATGGTTCTGGAATATATCAGGTTATTTAACAGGTTCTAGAATATAACAGGTTCTGTGTGCAATTAAAATTCAGAAGGTTATATACGCTGCGTATTGACCTATACGCAGCGTATATAAGTGTTCAAATACGCTGCGTATTGACCTATACGCAGCGTATATAAAGTGTCCATATACGCTACGTATAGGTCACTACGCAGCGTATAGGATAGCTACTACATATAAAAATTAAGTTTCATATTCTAACAGCTCTGGACAGAGGATAAACTGGTTAAGGCGTTGCGGTTCTAAACGAGAGGTCATCAGTTCGAGTCTTGCAAGGGCCGGTTCTTAAATGAAGACCCCCCTTTTCCCCTTTTTTTTATATATTTACAAAAATGGTCCCTGAGATTTCGTAAATTTACACAAATGGTCCCTGCTTTTTTGATATATTTACAAAAATGGTCCCTGATATTTCATAAATTTACACAAATGGTCCCTGGTTTTTCGAAAATTTACAAAAAGGTCCCTAAATTTTCGAAAACTGACAAATATGGTCCCTGAAGTTTCATAAATTTACAAAAAAGGTCCCTGGTTATACGCTACGTATTGCTCAATACGCAGCGTATACAAACCTGGCAAAAAATTGACACTTCAAACCTACCAAAATGACCCCAAATTTGCATCAGTTTTATATATGCTGCGTATTGACCAATACGCAGCGTATGGGAACATTATTTTCTGTGCAATGATTGGTAATCAGGCACTGAGATCTATAGTCTATCTACGCTCCGTATTGGTCAATACGCAGCGTATAAGGGTAACCCTATACGCTGCGTATTGACCAATACGCAGCGTAGATAAACCCTAATTTTGCTAGGGTTTGGTGTGCCAATAGGCACTTTAGTGTGCCAATAGGCACACTCTTTATAATTTGTAGGAATTTTGTGGCAAGAACGTTTTATAATCTGTAGGAATTTTGTGGCAAGAATTTTTTATAATCCGTAGGAATTTTGTCGCAGAAAAGTTTTATAATTTGTAGGAATTTTGTCGCAAAAGCGTTTTATAATTTGTAGGAATTTTGTCGGGAAAATAAAAAATTATGAATATTTTTTTTAATAATGTTATTAATTTTAAAAATAAAATATCATAAAATAATATACAAAAAAGGCAAAAACGTGGAAGAATTGTCGGAATTTTGCATGAAGAGCGTTTTGTCAGTATTTTGTAGCAAATTTTGCGACCAGAGATTTTGTAGGAATTTTGTAGCAGATTTTGTTGTATTTTTGTAGCTAATCCGGTTACCCACAATTTTATATCCTACGAATGTTTTTGTAGGAAATTTGTGGGTAAGGCCAATTTCAGACAAATTTGCTACAAATTTGGTTGTCACAAACTGGACAATTTTCTAGTAGTGGAGATCACTAAGTCCATAATTAGCATTTAACCATTGTTATCCCAATATTTTGAATCTCACACATGATATGTAGTTGCTAAATTTTAACCTTCCCTTGTAAAAAGTGCACTTAGTCTTTAGTAAACTTGATGTCCTTGAACTAACCATAGTTTAAAGTAGATGACACTACACATTTACATAAGACTCTTTTTGGCCGGGCTCATCCCATCATTATCGTGTTCATTATGGCCCTAAAACACTAGCTTAAACATGTGAGATCTCTAAGAACTACTTGCCCCACATTTCCATTTGCAGTGACTCAACTTCTCTTTCTTACATAGATGATTTGTCCCAAATCATTAAGAAATGTATGCTTTGTCTCATTGTTGTCACTGATCATTATAGGACAGAACTAGGAAGTAGTTAACCACACTTTATCGTTTAGGGGTATATACGATTATATATATTAGCTAGCTTATATATCAACTCATATATTAACCATAACCCAACATTGATCACCCTCAAATTTATGGGTTGGTTGTCCTATAAAACCTAGATCTTGAGAGATATGGTTATCTAGGTTAGAGTTTCCTTCATATGCCATCTTTCATGGTCTTCAGTCTCATTCCACAACTCTATCTTTCATCAACCCTTAGGTTGTCAGATCCAAATATTATCTGTTATTTCCTCAAGTTAATTAAGATAATTTACAATAGAGATCAGTTATCATGATTTGTTTTTAACAGACAAGTTAATTTGGTACACGACCTATAGTTATAATGTTTGTCTTAGGGGCTGTTTTGCAACATCTGAATGATTAAGTGCTGAACCAGTAAGAGGTTTGAACCATTAAGTGCTGAACCAGTAAGAGGTCTAAACCATTAAGAGCCTGTATAATGCTTAACCGTTCAGAGGCAAATGTCTGACCAATTCAGATTAGAGGTCTTAACCATTCAAACTCTGAATAATGCTTAACCATTCAGAGGCAAATGTCTGAACCATTCAGACATTTGCTCATGAAAACAGTCTGAACCAGTAAAAGGTCTGAACCATTAAGAGCATCATTAAGAGGTAAACAAACAACCCCTAAGTCTTTAAATGATAATTAAAGGAGAACACATTTTCACTATGCCTTTAGTATGGTCAATCAGATATCTAACTAGATTTTGAGCTTAACTAATTAGCATCAGAGTCTAATAATTTAGGTATACTCCTTAGGACCATTGTGCTCTAAATTCGGTCACATGTTTGCAATATTAATTTGGATTATCAAAATCCTTATTAGCAAAGGTTCCATATTCTTGTTAAAAATGCAAGTCATCTCCACATTTAAAGGTTAACAGATCAACTTTATCCAACTTCCTGATGGGGAAAAAAAGTTTATCCCTTTCTACATGAGGTTGAGAAGGATTCTCAAATACTATTTCTACAAACCCTGAGGGGTTGTTCCTTACATGGCTTTTCTCCTCACATTTCTTGGAGCTTGATCAACTGAATGAAGGTCTACTTGTAACTTTTCTATACACATTCATTCTTATGTCCACCGATGTTTTGAGTTAATTACTCATCGTTAGGCATCATAATTAACAAGTACTAAGCTAACATATTGTAGACTATATATATTATAACAAGTGCAATAATGCATATGAAGGCACACAAGAAGATAAGTACAATATGGTAACTCTAATTTTTGATTCTTCTACAGCTGCTGTCTTTCTTTGTTGATGTCCTAGAGTTTTGGGCAAGAAAGGAATGAATAACCTATGTTTGTTTATGTTTCTCACCTTACAATTTTTTTTCCTATTGGTTCATTTTGGCTTTTAAAAGAAATGGATGTATTTTTTTTTTTTTTGTGTGTGTTGGGGTTGGTGGCAGTGATGGGGGTGGGGGTGTCTACTGCTGGATGGATGGACGGTGCCCTGGTGGTGGTAGAAGATGAAGATTTGGCTAATGTTGAAAATAAATTAAACTAAGTGGTGAATAAGGGGGCGGTTTTGCGACCATGCCAACAGAAATATTATGCACGTACTTAATAACCAAAAATTAATACAACGTAGTGGAGGGACCTAAAGTGGATTGATGTTTTTGTAAGGGTTGTTTTCTTCCTTTATCCGGATATACATTAAAGTATTGTACATATGAATAGCTTTCTCCCTTTTTTTGTGTGTTTGTTAAAGAGTTAATTACTATTTTTGTACTTTTAGTTTGTCAAAAATCAATATTTTAGTCCATTAGTTTAAAAATTGTGATTTCAGTCCCTGTGGTTTCACTTTCGTAACCATTTCAGTCCACCTCCGTTAACCCCATCCATTTATTCTGTTAAGTACATGTGAATTGACCATAATGCCCTTGTTAATAAAAAAGCAAAAATATATCTAAATTAGTTAATTACTGTTTTCGTCCCTGTCGTTTGTCAAAAATCACTTCGGTCCATTAGTTTAAAAATTGCGATTTCAGTCCATGTGGTTTCACTTTCGTAACCATTTCAGTCCAGTCTCCGGCATCACAACCCCACCCTCTTAATGTCCAGAAACCCATTACCCCACCCCAATTAATATCTTCCTAGCAAGATCAATTAACATAATAACTTTGAAAAATAATGCTAACCTGGACATTTTCACATTCTAAAATCCAAAATTAAAATTTTAGAACCATATATGTAAAAATAATGTCAGATTTCTACTTCTACTAAAATGTCACACCCCGATATTTCCACGTATTACCGGTGGGCCCGGTGGGGGTATCGTGACGTAGTTGATATCATCATAGTCAAACAACACAAATTATAAAATGCACAGCGGAAGCAAAAGGTATGAATCACATTACAACCCTAATAATTAGTAATATCAAAGTATTACAACGGACTGTAAAAGATTCACAGGCGGATCAAAATATAAACAAGATCATTGTTCAACAGACTTTAACATCTAGAGCTTGCAAGACTTGATTATTGATGCCTGGAGTAGCCAGTCTATTTTGTATAGTACCTGCACTTAACATTTTTGGAAAATACGTCAGTTTACACTGGTAAATACAATTAACTGACTCATTTTGAAAAGAGTTTAAGAAAATTAGTTTGAATGCACATGGCACAAAAATATCCTTTATAACTTGGGATAATTATTTAAAAATAAACTTGTATACCGTTTTACATGTTTGTCGTCCATTTAGGACCCGGTTAGAAGAGCCGGTTTAATAAGTTTAATAGACACACCACATGGTATAATACCCACAATAAAATACCCTTCTTGTGGACTACCTTTTTACATACGCAACTGTCAGGTGTATGCCTACACCCCGTGTTTAAGTCGTGGCCATTTCTAATGAATGAGCCGATGATATCCAGGACACGGTCATTAACCCCCCAAAGACATTGCAACAAACAAGACAGAATAAAACGAGTTATGCATCTTTTAAATCAATATCTGATTGTACGACTTCATACCCGACCAAGTGGTATCATAATACCGTACCCCAAGCCCGTATAGGGAAAATAAGTTAAAAGTATTTACCTGAGCAAGTATAAATCACAACCAGCAAGTGCACGTAGCTTTTACTGGGCTCCTAATATGGAACGAAGGTTTTCATAACCTATTAGTTCCTAACGGGTCTTAATTAAGCCTAAACTTAGACCGGTTAGTTTTAAAGGAAGATATACGGTTCCAAACGCACGATTAAGCGAAGACCGGATTAGAATGTGGTTTAGACCCGACAAGTTTGTATACTTGTATAGTATGGCTAAACCAAACACATTCTGGATTTTGAGATAAAAATGATAAGGTTCGACCCGTTTCGGCTAATTTATGCAAACTAGTTACATAAACCGAACCGAACGCGAATAACGCATAACGGGTAACCAAATGGGTCACGAACAGGTTTCCCAAGTTAATATGCTTTAATTATGTTGTGATATCAGTAGGATACCTTCCATTATGCCCAAAACGAGTTTAATCTCAATTTAAGCCCCGTATTTTGGTCATTTAAAAGGTTATAAAAAGGGATTAATCATAATTCTGAGATTTGGGTCTGAAATAATCAGTAAAAAAACTTAATTTAATAGGTTATATCAGTTGGTGATAAGTCTTATATGACAAAATGGTTTTAAACCCATACTATGTGTTTAATATGCGTAAAAACCGTTTTAAGCGATTTTCGGGTCATGACTGGAAATCTGGGTTTTCTGATCAGTTTATAAAGTTCAAAATACTTCATTTATCATATAAAATCAGTGGCCAAAGATTTGGTATCAATTTGTTATATAAAACTCATTTTATAAGCAAAAGGGTATAATCGGTAATAACCGAATCAAGGCAATAACCTTAGGTTATGATCAGTTTAAAAATAATTAAAAATCTTCAAAAATCCCAAAATATTATATTACATCAGTGGGTAAAATTTTTGGTGTCAAAAATTGGGTTTAATAGGCTTTGCGTTAATTATGTCGTTTAATTAATAAAAAGCTTTTTAAGTGCGCTATTGAGAATAACTCCTAATCTAGACCTCGAACTGATATGAAATTTTAGGGACATGTTTATAAATCAGTAGCAAAGATTATTGTCCTCTCTCTCTTTTCCAAAATTCTCGTTTTAAGGTCAAATAGGCATTATGGTCAACATTAAGCGATTAACGGAAACGTGTAAATGAATCGGACAATCAATGAGTCAATCACAGAGGGTTATACTATCGTATAACCTGGTCCTAATGAAGCTCTAAGGAATTTCTAAATCATGCTAATATGGGTCAGAACTGAAAGTCAAAGCAATGGTCAATTTATGCGACTTTCGGTTCCGAACGGGTCCTATACTGAAAATTGTCGGGTCGGACATGCTTAGACATGTTTTTGCATTGATTACCAAGTTATATGAGTGGTAAAACAGGTTACACATCTCCTACATTGTTAATTATGCGTTAATTCGAAAATTTAGATTCTGTTTGACTTTTTTCGGATTAAGTTTGACCCGACATTTGACCTAGTTAGAGTGGAATTCAGAGAGTGCCCTTTTAAGGGTTTATTGCCCACATAAATACCAACTTATAACTACTTTTAATTTGACTAATCACTGGACCATTAGTGATTAATCATTAAGTCAAACGTTAATTACGACGGTTTGACTTTAAGCTAATTAACTAAGTAAAACATGATTAAGGAAGGTTAAGGAAGCTTACCAAGGTCCTAATTACGACTAGAGATGCTTGGGGACAGATCTTGTGCTACAGGAATGAAGTTATAATGCTTCCAAGTGCAAGTGTTCAAAGTTTGCAACAATGGTTCTTTATATAGTGCCTTTGATTCATCATGATCATGACAAACAAGCCTATGAGGGGATCCCTGATCGATTACAAGTGTCCCTAGAGCCTAAAAACAAGTTTGTGCAGCACATGGTATTGAAAACAAGTGATTTAAGTCGGTTAAACTTGTTATAACAGGCACCTGTCATGTTTTCTGATGCTGGGACTGCCTTACGGACCGTAAGGCTAAGGCCTTGCGGTCCGTATCCGCTTTTCAAAAACATCACCCGGGTCAGCTTCCTTACGGACCGTAAGGTGTATCCTTTGTGGTCCGTAAGCCTTCACCAGAAAACAAAAAATTGTAAACTTTCAAGTTTTGATCATGCAACTTTACAACCTCGAATCTTGGACCTTTATTATCAGTATGGGACCTCTTGAACATGCTTGAACAGTTATGTCAACTTGTCATGCTTCAATAATTCCTTGGATTCTTCTGAAAGGGAACATGCATGAAGGTTTGTCGCACCCATCCTCATAGGATCCCATCCTTGCAATTTGGATCAATTATTACTAGTATTAACCGGATTAGGATGTTTATCAGATGTTTATATCACAGGTTAAGGTTTGGGATTTATACATGGGTTGCTCAGAGGTATTTATTAACATGTCGACGCTTTTAAATCCTACCTTACTTCCTTTAACTTGATCCGGAATTTATGATACATTTATCTTATGGGACACGTGTCTTTATTTTATTGGACATGAATTTTCGAGGTGTTACATCCTCACCCCCTTAAAAGAAATCTCGACCTCGAGATTTACTGAAGCAAATGAGGGTACTTTTCTTTCATTGTGGACTCTACCTTCCACGTGTACTTGGGACCTCTGCGGGCATCCCATTTAACCTTTACAATAGGCACATGCTTCCTCCGAAGCTTCTTAACCCGTCGATCCTCAATCGACAAAGGTTTTTCCATAAATTTTAAGCTCTCGTCTATATGCACATCCATATGTGGTATGACTAGTGACTCATCAGCTAGACATTTCTTTAGATTGCAGATGTGGAATACATTGTGAATACCACTGAGCTCTTCAGGTAAGTTTAACTTATAAGTAACCGATCCGACACATTCGATGATCTCGAATGGTCCTATGTATCTCGGGCTTAACTTGCCTTTCTTACCAAATCGCATTACCCCTTTCCAGGGTGATACTTTTAGTAGAACTTTATCACCAACCTCAAACTTTAGAGGTTTACGCCTTAAGTCCGCGTAGCTTTTCTGCCTATCCCTGGCAGCTTTGAGACGATCGCGTATTTGCACAATCTTATCCGTCGTCTCCAGGACTATTTCAGGTCCTGTCAGTTGGACATCTCCAACTTCTGCCCAACAAACGGGCGTTCTGCACTTTCTACCATACAAGGCCTCGAAAGGCGCAGCCTTAATGCTTGTATGATAACTATTGTTATAAGAGAACTCGATTAAGGGCAGGTGGTTATCCCAACTACCACCTAAGTCAATCACACATGCACGAAGCATGTCTTCCAGAGTTTGGATTGTACACTCACTCTGCCCGTCCGTCTGAGGATGGTAAGCCGTACTAAAATTTAAGCGCGTGCCCAAAGATTGTTGGAAACTTTTCCAAAAATGTGACGTGTATCTAGTATCTCTGTCAGAGATAATAGACACTGGCACACCATGTAGAGATACGATCTTATCTACGTACAATTGGGCTAACATGTCGGAGCTATAGGTCTCCTTAATGGGTAGGAAATGTGCTGACTTAGTCAGTCTGTCTACTATCACCCATATAGTATCATTTCCTTTCTTCGTCTTTGGTAACTTGGTGATGAAATCCATTGTCACCATTTCCCACTTCCACGTGGGAAGTTCAGGCTGTTGTAGCAAACCTGACGGCTTCTGATGTTCAGCCTTGACTTGCGCACACGTCAAACATTTAGCCACATAGGCAGCTATAGACTTCTTCAAGCCTATCCACCAATAATTTGCCTTCAGATCCTGGTACATCTTATCAGCTCCAGGATGAACGGAGTACTTAGAACTGTGGGCTTCCTGGAGGATAACATCTCGAAGTCCTCCAGAAACTGGAACCCATATTCGTCCATTCAACCTCAGAATTCCGTCCTTGCCATAGGATAAATGTTCTTCAGTTACTCCTAGCTTTTCATTAGGATAGTTAGCTTCCAGCACAGCTTCCTTCTGCGCAGCTAACAACCTTTCATTCAAACTATTCTTTATCTCAATGCTCTTGCATTGATTCTTATAGGCTTCACTCTTTCCTTCCGACTTAAGGCATCGGCGACTACATTCGCCTTACCAGGATGGTATCTTATCTCACAGTCATAATCATTCAAAGTTTCCATCCAACGTCGTTGCCTCATGTTCAAATCCTTTTGGTTAAACAGGTGCTGGAGGCTCTTGTGATCAGAATAGATCACACACTTGATACCATATAAATAGTGCCTCCATAGCTTCAGTGCAAATACAACGGCACCCAACTCCAAGTCATGGGTGGTGTAATTCTTTTCATGCACCTTTAACTGACGTGAAGCATAGGCGATAACTTTGCCTTTCTGCATAAGCACACATCCCATCCCGGTGTGTGATGCATCACAATATACCACAAACTCTTCTATTCCATCAGGCAATGTCAACACAGGTGCATTGCTTAGCTTCTGCTTAAGGATATTAAAGGATTCCTGCTGCTTAGGACCCCAGTCAAACTTAATATTCTTCCTAGTCAAAGAAGTCAGGGGTGCAGCAATCCTTGAGAAGTTTTCAATAAAACGCCTGTAATATCCTGCCAATCCCAAGAAGCTGCGAATTTCTGTGGGCGTCTTCGGCTCCTGCCAATTCATGACAGCTTCAACTTTAGCGAGATCTACCTGGATTCCGCGTTCACGAACCACATGTCCAAGAAATTGGATTTCACGAAGCCAAAATTCACACTTAGAGAACTTAGCGTAGAGCTTTTCTCGATGAAGCAGTTTCAGAATGCAATGGAGGTGCTTTTCATGGTCAGCTTGATTCTTCGAGTAAATAAGAATATCATCGATGAATACGATAACAAATTTATCCAAGTAGGGTTTGCAGACGCGGTTCATGAGATCCATGAATGCGGCTGGTGCATTAGTGAGTCCAAAAGGCATCACTAAGAACTCGTAATGACCATAACGAGTCCTAAATGCAGTCTTATGTACATCTTCATCCTTGACCTTCAGTTGATGATATCCTGACCTTAAGTCAATCTTGGAAAAGTAACTTGCTCCTTGAAGCTGATCGAACAAGTCGTCGATCCTGGGTAATGGATACCGATTCTTGATATTAACTTTGTTAAGTTCTCGATAATCGATGCACAGACGCATCGACCCGTCCTTCTTCTTGACAAACAAGATTGGTGCTCCCCATGGAGACGAACTAGGTCTAATAAAACCTTTGGCTAGCAAATCATCTAGTTGTGTCCTCAATTCCTTCATTTCTGTTGGTGCCAACCTATAAGGCGCTCTTGCAACAGGTGCCGCACCAGGAATGATATCGATCTTGAACTCCACTTGTCTATCTAGGGGTAAACCAGGTAGTTCTTCCGAGAATACATCCGGATAGTCGGAGATAATAGGTATGTCTTCGATTTTAGGCTTTAGTTCATCAACAGTTACTTGTGCCATGTAGATAACACAACCCTTCTTCAAACACCTTGATGCCTTGAGCATGGACACTTGCTCAGGCATTCCGTACTTAGTATCTCCTTGGATTGTCAAAGGCTCGCCATGAGGAGTCCTGACAATCACTTGTTTCCTAGCAGAAACAATCTGGGCTTGGTTGTGAAACAACCAATCCATGCCTATTACTATATCGAAACCAGCTAACTTCAAAGGAAGTAAGGATAACGGAAAAGAGTGGTTCCTAATGGATATGAAACATCCATCTAACACGGTTGAGGCGGTTTCTAAGGTACCATCAGCTAATTCCACCTCATATTTCACACTTAGGGTTTTAACAGGTAAATTCAGCAACTTACAAAACTTATTATCTACAAATGACTTATCCTCCCCTGAATCAAACAATACCCTCGCATAAACATCATTTATAAGAAAGGTACATGTTATCACGTTATCATCCTGCACTGCCTCCTTAGCATCCATTTTGAAGACCCTAGCGTTGGTCTTTTTTCCTTCTTCTGGTTTCTTGGCATATTTTGGGCAGTTCGACTTAATGTGCCCTTTCTCGTTGCAGTTGTAGCAGGTCGCATCCTTCAACTTTTTGCAATCTAAGGTCTTGTGTTCCTTGGACTTGCATATCCCACATGCAAAAGTCCTTGATTGTGTCTGCGAGTTCGATTCCAATCTACACTTCCCAAAGTGATGTTTCCGATAAACTTTACATCTGGGTTTCTCACCCGACTGTTGGTTACCTTTGTTGAACCCTGAACTCTTCTTATTCTCATGGTTCCCTTTGTGTTTCTTGTCCGATCGACGTGAGTTATCATCCTCACGCTTTCTCTTACCTTCTTCGGAATTCTTTAGCGATCTCAACCTGACCGCATCTAAGGTAAGAGACAAAGATAGATCAACTGCTAATCTAAAAGTAGCAGGTCTTGAAGCCTGAACACTGGCCTTAATCTCTGGGGCTAAACCCCTAATGAAGCGAGTAATTCGCTTGGGTTTTGGTGTTACAAGGTAAGGAACCAATCTTGACATCGTGTTGAAGCTTGTAAGATAAGCTTGGCAATCTAGGTTTTTCATGACCAACGATAAGAAATCTGACTCAATTCTTTAATCCTCATGCTGAGGGCAGTAATTCTCCTTAATGAGAGCAACAAACTGATCCCATGTCAGATTGTAGAGTGGGATCTTTCCAGCTGCTTGAATTAGAGACTTCCACCATGCTAATGCCTCTCCCTTGAATGATTGGGATGCATACTTCACTACATCCCTTTCGGCACAACCGCTGATATCGACCACGGTGTCCATTTCATCTAACCAAGTCATACAGTCAATTGCCCCTTCTCCCCAGTGAAATCCCGGGGTTTGTAGGAAACAAAGTACTTATAAGTACAGGACTTGGTACGTGGTTTATCATCAAATACTATCCTCTTGGACGGAACACTGTTTTGGTTTGAGGAATGTCAGTCATCATCTTTCTTTGGCTCATCTTCCTTAGAGGGCGGCTTGCTGTGAGCCTCTGAATGAGTCTTAGGCTTGGAATGCTGTGCAGATAGGGTCCTACTTCGAGTCCCGCTATATTCATTATACTGCCGCTCTATAGCCTTTGTAACAACATTGTCTATTAATGCTTGCAGTTCTGCACCCGCTATGTTAATTCGAGTACTATCATGATCCTCCCTTGGGTGACTATTGATCTCATCCGAGTCAGCCATGTAGTTTGAACTGCTACATAAGATATTGACAATAATTTATTTGGGAGTTTATTACGGAATTGTCTTTTATGGCAATTCATTAACCATGGTAAATATAGACCATATTTGGTTAATTTGTTAATCATATTTATTTAGGATTTTTATTATAGTTTATCCTAATTATAAAGCAATAACAGTATTATTAGTGGCACAAAAGGCCTAGTCACAAGGACATTTTAAATTATAAGCCATGATTTCAGAGAATCAAGGCGTTAAGGTTTGAACATAGTTCTTTACCTTTTTCTGACAGAGTGTCGTAAGCTACTACTGTCTTTTGTCTTATTTGACATTTATTATGGCCCGTAGGCACTTCATCACCAATGGATGCTTAATATGTGATCATCTTAATTGATGATTTAAACCCATGATTTATAGATCATCAGGTTAGGATATGAATTCTTTTGAAGAATTCCTATTACAAGAATGACGTGTGTGATTTTAATGAATCACATCTGCCAGGAGCGTTAACATGTTTTCAGATGTTAACAGGGATTTGAATCTTTTTAAACAGGTCTTACCATCTTGGCCAAGTCTTATTATGACATGCAGGCTAGATTATACCTTTAAGATTCTTATTTAATATTTAAATAGGCAGATTATTTTAAGAGGAACGATTTTAAATTTATTTATTTCATGTATAATATATTTATTCATATAATGAAATTTTTAAATTCAACATTCCATTAAACATTAAAAAGGAGTACACATTGCCCTAAACGGGACGTTTAACAGAAATAACTTGCCCACGCAGGGGCTAATACTGAGAATACAAGACCTCGCAGGGACTGATTACTAAGCTAGATGTCCACGCAGGGACTAAAAGACAAGTCCACGCAGGGACTAAGTACATAGATAAATGTCCACGTAGGGACTTGATTGAAATAAGGAAATACAACAATACATATAGGGATTCAATGATCCCTCTTCTTCTTTCCTTTTAACAAGCTTGCTAGGCCCTTGAGAAATCCTCGGTTGTTCCTACGTTCTTCTTGAAATACTCGTTCCACCCTGTTTAGTCTTTGGAGGATTTCCTCCTGTTCCGGTGGGGAAAACCGTGGTGGCTGCGACTGGTGCTGAACCGGAGGTCGAGCAGGTATTTGATACCCATGAGCTGGATATCCCACTCCACAGGGAGCTCCATATGGTCCTTCAAGATGAAGGGCGTTGTAGTTTGCCGCTACGAGGTATGGGTCGGCTTCAGCATAGTTGTAGTGAGTGTGGGCCGGCTGCTCAAATGGATTATACGCCGTTGAACCGGCGTATGTAGGAATTGGATTACCAAATCCCAATGGTGGAGGTGGTGGTGCAACTGGTGCAGAATTCACCTCTGAAACTGGGTTTGAAGGCCCACCCATTTGTGGGTCTTCATGCAGTGGCGGATAGTGACTGCCACTTGAGTGTTGGGGGGTGCTAAAGTGAAAACCCCTTTCTCGCACGGACATTCGTGCGCCTGTTCTTCTACGCCTCGATGGTTCTGGAGGTGCTAGCTGTACTGGCGGCGGTGGTGGCGGTGGCGTGACTGCCACGAAATGCAAATCCTCAGAGGGATCCTGCTGCTGCTGCTACTGCTCGTGAGGCGACGAATGGTGAGAGGGCGTAAAATACCATTCATACTGGTTGAACCTTGCTTGGTAGCTGTCAGGGCCACGGTAAGGTGATCCGTGGAAGGATGACCCATCCGAAATCTCGATGGGGTGAGTTGGTGTCCCAGAAGGTGCTTCAACAGGATCCGTGCCTTCATCTATATCCATTCCCTGAGCTTCGGGGAAATGGTCTTCAGGGCCCAATGGGTTAAAACCCACTGGTTCTTCAATATAGTTTGCCGGGTTGAACCGGCCCTGGAAGACAGGAGTGGGGTCGCCAAAGGAATGGTGCGACATGGATCGCTGCAACGGCAAGAAGGAGTGGCGTGAGTCTTCAGGCTCGTTCCCTGATTGCGGCCCAAAGGAGTAACGATATAGAGGCGTTGAGCTAAACGAGGCAGATCGCCTAGCGGGCCCCGAATAGATCCTCCAGTCTCCTTGAGGACCGGCACTCATGGTAGCAGAAGGAGTTCGCCTGTGTGAAGGCCCAGCCTCGTGATCGTTGGGGGCGTGGATTGGCCCCTTGCCTCGTCCTCCTCTTTGGAACCTCGGTGGCATATTTCCTGTCAAACAAATGAAAGAAAGCAACGGTTAGAACTAGAAACAATTTGGATTAGTCCTACGTTCTTTGTCTAGACTCGAAAATTTAGGAATGTGCAACTGTGTAACTGAGATTAAACACAAAAGGCAAGTGTTTAATTCACTCATTGTTGGCTCTGATACCAACCTGTCACACCCCGATATTTCCACGTATTACCGGTGGGCCCGGTGGGGGTATCGTGACGTAGTTGATATCATCATAGTCAAACAACACAAATTATAAAATGCACAGCGAAAGCAAAAGGTATGAATCACATTACAACCCTAATAATTAGTAATATCAAAGTATTACAACGGACTGTAAAAGATTCACAGGCGGATCAAAATATAAATAAGATCATTGTTCAACAGACTTTAACATCTAGAGCTTGCAAGACTTGATTGTTGATGCCTGGAGTAGCCAGCCTATTTCGTATAGTACCTGCACTTAACCTTTTTGGAAAATACATCAGTTTACACTGGTAAATACAATTAACTGACTCATTTTGAAAAGAGTTTAAGAAAATTAGTTTGAATGCACATGGCACAAAAATATCCTTTATAACTTGGGATAATTATTTAAAAATAAACTTGTATACAGTTTTACATGTTTGTCGTCCATTTAGGACCCGGTTAGAAGAGCCGGTTTAATAAGATTAATAGACACACCACATGGTATAATACCCACAATAAGATACCCTTCTTGTGGACTACCTTTTTACATACGCAACTGTCAGGTGTATGCCTACACCCCGTGCTTAAGTCTTGTGGCCATTTCTAATGAATGAGCTGATGATATCCAGGACACGGTCATTAACCCCCCAAAGACATTGCATCAAACAAGACAGAATAAAACGGGTTATGCATCTTTTAAATCAATAGCTGATTGTACGACTTCATACCCGACCAAGCGGTATCATAATACCGTACCCTAAGCCCGTATAGGGAAAATAAGCTAAAAGTATTTACCTGAGCAAGTATAAATCACAACCAGCAAGTGCACGTAGCTTTTACTGGGCTCCTAATCTGGAACAAAGGTTTTAATAACCTATTAGATTCCTAACGGGTCTTAATTAAGCCTAAACTTAGACCGGTTAGTTTTAAAGGAAGATATACGGTTCCAAACGCACGATTAAGAGAAGACCGGATTAGAATGTGGTTTAGACCCAACAAGTTTGTATACTTGTATAGTATGGGTAAACCAAACACATTCTGGATTTTGAGATAAAAATGATAAGGTTCGACCCGTTTCGGCTAATTTATGCAAACTAGTTACATAAACCGAACCGAATACGAATAACGCATAACGGGTAACCAAATGGGTCACGAACAGGTTTTCCAAGTTAATATGCTTTAATTATGTTGTGATATCAGTAGGATACCTTCCATTATGCCCAAAACGAGTTTAATCTCAATTTAAGCCCCGTAGGGGTATTTTGGTCATTTAAAAGATTATAAAAAGGGATTAATCATAATTCTGAGATTCGGGTCTGAAATAATCAGTAAAACAAGTTAATTTAATAGGTTATATCAGTTGGTGATAAGTCTTATATGACAAAATGGTTTTAAACCCATACTATGTGTTTAATATGCGTAAAAACCGTTTTAAGCAATTTTTGGGTCATGACTGGAAATCTGGGTTTTCTGATCAGTTTATAAAGTTCAACATACTTCATTTATCATATAAAATCAGTGGCCAAAGATTTGGTATCAATTTGTTATATAAAACTCATTTTATAAGCAAAAGGGTATAATCGGTAATAACCGAATCAAGGCAATAACCTTAGGTTATGATCAGTTTAAAAATAATTAAAAATCTTAAAAATCCCAAAATATTATATTACATAAGTGGGTAAAAGGTTTGGTGTCAAAAATTGGGTTTAAATAGGCTTTGCGTTAATTATGTCGTTTAATTAATAAAAAGCTTTTTAAGTGCGCTATTGAGCATAACTCCTAATCTAGACCTCGAACTGATATGAAATTTTAGGGACATGTTTATAAATCAGTAGCAAATATTATTGTCCTCTCACTTTTCCAAAATTCTCGTTTTAAGGTCAAATGGGCATTATGGTCAACATTAAGCGATTAACGGAAACGTGTAAATGAATCGGACAATCAACGAGTCAATCACAGAGGGTTATACTATCGTATAACCTGGTCCTAATGAAGCTCTAAGGCATTTCTAAATCATGCTAATATGGGTCAGAACTGAAAGTCAAAGCAATAGTCAATTTATGCGACTTTCGGTTCCGAACGGGTCCTATACTGAAAATTGTCGGGTCGGACATGCTTAGACACGTTCTTGCATTGATTACCAAGTTATATGAATGGTAAAACAGGTTACACATCTCCTACATTGTTAATTATGAGTTAATTCGAAAATTTAGATTCCGTTTGACTTTTTTCGGATTAAGTTTGACCCGACATTTGACCTAGTTAGAATGGAATTCAGAGAGTGCCCTTTTAAGGGTTTATTGCCCACATAAATACCAACTTATAACTATTTTTAATTTGGCTAATCACTGGACCATTAGTGATTAATCGTTAAGTCAAACCTTAATTACGACGGTTTGACTTTAAGCTAATTAACTAAGTAAAACATGATTAAGGAAGGTTAAGGAAGCTTACCAAGGTCCTAATTACGACTAGAGATGCTTGGGGACTGATCTTGTGCTCCAGGAATGAAGTTATAATGCTTCCAAGTGCAAGTGTTCAAAGTTTGCAACAATGGTTCTTTATATAGTGCCTTTGATTCATCATGATCATGACAAACAAGCCTATGAGGGGATCCCTGATCGATTACAAGTGTCCCTAGAGCCTAAAAATAAGTTTGTGCAGCACATGGTATTGAAAACAAGTAATTTAAGTCGGTTAAACTTGTTATAACAGGCACCTGTCATGTTTTCTGATGCTGGGACTGCCTTACGGACCGTAAGGCTAAGGCCTTGCGGTCCGTATCCGCTTTTCAAAAACATCACCCGGGTCAGCTTCCTTACGGACCGTAAGGTGTATCCTTTGCGGTCCGTAAGCCTTCACCAGAAAACAAAAATTTGTAAACTTTCAAGTTTTGATCATGCAACTTTACAACCTCGAATCTTGGACCTTTATTATCAGTATGGGACCTCTTGAACATGCTTGAACAGTTATGTCAACTTGTCATGCTTCAATAATTCCTTGGATTCTTCTGAAAGGGAACATGCATGATGGTTTGTCGTACCCATCCTCATAGGATCCCATCCTTGCAATTTGGATCAATTATTACTAGTATTAACCGGATTAGGATGTTTATCAGATGTTTATATCACAGGTTAAGGTTTGGGATTTATACATGGGTCGCTCAGAGGTATTTATTAACATGTCGACGCTTTTAAATCCTACCTTACATCCTTTTACTTGATCCGGAATTTATGACACATTTATCTTATGGGACACGTGTCTTTATTTTATTGGACATGAAATTTCGAGGTGTTACATTAAACCATGGTGGGTTGAACCCTACAATCCAATTTAAGTCCATATGTCATAAAACAATAAAATCATATGAATCCAATAATAAAATCATATTAGTCCATATTTAATTAACACAAGGGTAATTTGGGTATTTCATTAAAAACTTAACGGTAAAATAGACGGTGTTAGGAGACTGGATTGAAATGGTTACGAAAGTTAAACCACAGGGACTGAAATAGTGATTTTTGACAAACCATAGGGACGAAAACAGTAATTAACTCATTTAGATATCTTTTAGTTTTTCATTAATAAGGGCATTATGGTTAATTCACGTGTACTTAACAGAATAAATTGATGGGGTTAATGGAGGTTGACTGAAATGGTTACGAAAGTGAAACCAAAGGGACTAAAATCGTAATTTTTAAACTAATAGACTGAAAAAGTGACAAACCACAGAGACGAAAACATTAATTAACAATTTGTTATATAAGCGGAGCAGTTTAAATTATAGTTTATATATTATAGGAGATAAATCATGAAAAAACTCAATTTCATAAGAAAATAAAAAAATCTTCTAAAATACGTTTGCATACCGCAATGAAGAGTTCTTATTTACAAGGTAAAAACGATGTATTACACATGTGTAATAAATGTTAGAGTAAACTGTCATTTTAGTCTCTAAGGTTTGGTCACTTTTGCCACTTTACTCCAAAACTCAAACTTTTGCATCTGGCTCCCTGTGGTTTCAGTTTTATTGCCATTTTGGTCCAAAAAAGAATCAGGTCATATTTATGTTATAAAATCATGCAATTTTGTCCTTTTCCTCAGGGGCAAAATGGTCATTTTACATATACTTTTAAAATTAACTATAATCCAGCTAATTAATCTATAATCTCATTTAATCGGTGTTTTCTTTTTGCATACAGAGCTACTCGAATTGAAAGCATGATGTAATTAACTAATCATGAATCAATAATAACAGCTCAGATCAAACGATTGGAAGAACAAATGCAGAAAGAATATCATTATGCATCTCGTTGTGTGAATGGGTAGACGAGACCGTGTCCTGTGGGTGTTAAATGGATCTCGACCCAAGTCCATCTACTTATCCTATTCTTTGTTGAATAAATAGTCAGGGTGAAGGGGAGTATGGTTCAGTTCTGAAATCAGGGTGAATGGGAGTTTCGGGGGTGGAGATAGATGGTGGCGGTGGTGGAGATTGATGGTGGTGGAGGTGGTAATGAATGGTGGTTGTTATGGCAGGAGAGAGACAAAAAGAAAGGATGTAGAAGAAAAAGTGGGGTGTGGTGGGACTCACAAAAGATTATTGTTTTAATAAAAGGTTTAAATAAAATAAAAAAAGAAATGATCATTTTCCCCTTGAGGAAAAAGACAAAATACCGTGATTTAATTTGAAAAATTTGACCTTATTTTATTTTTGGACCAAAATGGCAATAAAAGTGAAACCACAGGGACACAGATGCAAAAGGTTTCAAATTTGGATTAAAGTGGCAAAAGTGACCAAATCTCATGGACCAAAATGACAGTTTACTCTAAATATTATATTGCACATGTGTATTCGTATGTTTTTGTTGTTATTTTTGTTTCTAAATTTTTATTTTTCCTATAATGCATATATACAGTATATCTAAAAAACAAAATTTTGAAAAAAAACACACTAATTTTATACATTTAATGTATCATATAATGCATATATACAGTATATCTAAAAAACAAAATTTTGAAAAAACACACACTAATTTTATACATTTAATGTATCATATATTACACGCGTGCAATATAATTAAAGTCCTTCCGGACCGCGAAGACTTTTCCTTGTAGTCCGCAACAAATATATCTACGTATCAAATTTTACTGAGGTTGTTTGTTTACCTCTTAATGGTTCCATTAACAGACAAGCCTCTGAATCGGACAAATGTATATTCTTTTGGTTCATAAAAAAACCCCTATTAATGAAACCATTCAGATCTTAGTGGTTTAGTTATTTTTAAAATCTGAATGAAACATTTGACACGTATGCCCTTGCCCTAACAAAACAATCCCCGCTCCCCTGTCTTCAACATATCGACATCTTCATCTCTTCTCCACAACCCCATCTTCCTCTCCGCTCCTCCACAATCCCTCGCCCTCCTCCACATCCGCCCTTCTTCTCCATGGCCGACTCCTCCACAGCGTCGGCTTCCTCCATAGTCGTCACCTTCCTCCACAGCATCCTCGATTAAGGCATGTGTAATTGTTACGTTATCTCATTGAATTCTTTTATTGAAGTTATATATTCAGATTTTGGCCCTAACAACCTTCCTGTTCAGAAAATCGTTATAATTTTGTAAAGAGCATGTTGTTGTTTGTTTATAATTTACTGGTCGAGTGATTGTTTTGAGATGTTAGTTGTTACTGTTAATGGCGTATTTGTTAAATTTGGATTTGAATTGTTTATGATATTGTGTTTGTATGGAATTAGGGTTAATTAGAGTATCGAGATATTTTAAAATTTCTAGGTAAAGGTATAATGTTTAATAAAGAAAATTCATCAAGTTTAAAAGGATTTTTGGATTATCATTCAGAGTATCTTAGTAGCATGAGATAATAGTTAGACTCTTATTTGTGGAGTTTGACTAGTTTTGCAATTTTTTAGGAAGTATTTTAGTATCTTGGGTTTGTAAAAAACAATATACACTTTCTAGATCTTCTACACAAGCAAAATACATGAATTGCCATTTCTTTTGGTGTGCATTGTTTGAGTCAATACATGCATGTTCCATGGAACTCTCATATTAGAAATTCTTTTAGAGTATCGAGATATTTTAAAATTTCGTAGGTTAAGATATTATCTATTACCTATTACCCATTACCTATTACCTAATTACCTATTACCTATAATATAATATATATATATATAATATATTAAAACTAAAACCTAATGAATAGTAATACATAACTATAACTAGTTTAGAACCCCGTGTATTACACGGGTTGAATAAATATAATTTTATATAGTAAATAATTAAAAACTCCGTATATTTCACAAGTTGAATAAAATTAATTATATACACCAGATAATAATTATAATTATCTTATCTGGTATATAAATTTAGATTTATTCAACACGTGTAATGTACAAAGTTTTTTTTTTTTTTTTAATTTAACTTCTTTTATTATTTATTATACAAAATTCCATATATTCAACCCGTGTAATACATGGGGGTTTTAAAAATAAAACTTTTTATAATTATTACCTAGTGTATAAAATTAGTTTTATTCAACTTGTGAAATATAGGGGTGAGCAAATTAACCACCATAACCGATAACCGAACCATAACCGACATAACCGAACCACTAATAATCGATAACCAATATAACCAATGGTTATGAAACTTTGTATAACCGCTCAATCGGTTATGGTTATGGTTATGAAGCTTTGGTTAACCGATATATCCGAAACCGAACCGAACTTGTGATGTTAACTTTACATAATGGATTTGTGTTTTACAAAACCATATAGAGGGTTTTTAGTAAGATAAAAGTATGTTAGTAACAAAATGATCTTGATGTAGATGTCATTTATTTTGATAAAGAACTAAGGTGTTATGGCCATAATTGTTTTGTTTGAGAATTACCTTATTAAAAAGAACCCTAGATCGGTAGTTTAATCAAAAAGTTTAGTCTCCGCTATCTTAAAATAGGCTCAAGCTAAGTTCAAATCATGCACAACCCTATTTATTTTAAACCTTGCTTGGTTACTTAACCGAAATTAACCAAAACCGACTTCATAACCGATTAACCGTAACCAAAGTTTGGTTATGGTTATGGTTACCAAAACTCCATAACCGAACTAGCGGTTATGGTTATGGTTAATAGTAAAAACCGAACCAAACCGACCCATGCACACCCCTAGTGAAATATATGGGGTTTTTAATTATTTAATATATAAAATTATATTTATTCAACCCGTATAATACACGGGGTTCTAACCTAGTATGGGTAATAAAGAAAATAGATGGATGCAATATATATCTTACTTGCTCTAAAAAAATAAAGATATAGTTACGTTTAGTCCGTATAATATTGAAATTTTTTTTTTTTATTTTTTTTTTTTTTATAAAATTTTCAATATTATACGGACTAAACGTAACTATATCTTTATTTCCCAGTGGTGGAGAGACTGGCCTCCTCTTCATGAGGTCTCCGGTTCGATCCCCACAGGCTGCAGGGGAGGCACCAGGGTTTTACCCATGATGCCCGGGTTCGATCCCCACTTGAGGCGGTTTATTCCCCTCTGTGGCGGCTCTCAACCCGTCAAGTCCTACGATGGGCGAGGCACCTGTGGGGTTTTTCCTTTGGACGCCGGTCACACTCTGATGCCAGCTGGGGCACGGTTAAGACACTCACGTCTGGCCGGAGTGGGGCGACGGGCCTCCCCAATGAGGGGGGGTGTGGGGTGTCTCGCACCCAAAAAATTGTGACACCTTGCCGTTCAAAAAAAAATATTGAAAATTTTATAATCTATCAAGGGAATCGAATTGTATTCTAATACATTTGATTCGTGAGATTGAATAAAATCCTCTAATATAATGTAAAATTAATAATTAAATTTATGTTAAATTCAATTGTATAAATATCTTTTAACTAAATTAATTACTAAGAAATAGATGGCTTCAATGAGTGATATGTGTCTCATAAATGGTTTCTTTTATTATATAGTATAGATATTATAGATTTTCCGTTTTCTTTTTAAAAATATTCAAGTCATAATCAAACTAAGACATCGTTATATACCATGTTTCTATTGTTTCAAATATTGCTTTGCCTATAACGTAAACAATTATATCATTAAGGAATAAACGAATGTCCAATGTTACAACTCCCCGATATAATGTAAAATTAATATAATAATAATGTAAAATTAATAATTAAATTTATATTAAATTCAATTGTATAATTATATTTTAATTAAATTAATTACTAAAAAATAGATGGCTTCAATGAGTGACATGTGTCCCATAAATGGTTTCTTTTATTATATAGTATAGATTATTAATTAATATTTAACCTATTTATTACCTAAACTA
Source organism: Helianthus tuberosus (assembly GCA_030545235.1). Classification (NCBI taxonomy): domain Eukaryota; kingdom Viridiplantae; phylum Streptophyta; class Magnoliopsida; order Asterales; family Asteraceae; genus Helianthus; species Helianthus tuberosus. The sequence continues at coordinate 47,418,498 of CM060410.1, read as the reverse complement.
AAACCTAATGAATAATAATACATATTACCTATATATTAAAACTAATAATGTTTAATAAAGAAAATTCATCAAATTTAAAAGGATTTTTTCTGGATTATCCTTGGATGTTAGTACATACGTCTGTAGCTTCCGTCAGCATGTAGTCATGTTTTGTATATTTGTGTCTTTTGTTATGTATTTGTATGTAAGTTAGATTAGCAGATCAGGATATGGGACGTTGTTGTAAAGTGCTGTATTTTGTTGGCTATGCCAGCCGATCGGACAGCCGTTCGATCGGTTAGCCCAGCCGATCGGACAGGCGTCCGATCGGACAGCAATGCCAGCCGATCGGACAGCATCTCATGCTAGCCGATTGGACAACACTTCTTCTATCCTGACTCTGCCTATAAATACCTGTCCGATCAGGTCATTTGGAACTTTTGCACTTTTGACTCTCTGGTGAACTCATGTCAGCCTGAGTTTCAGAGGAACTCTTGTACTTTCATATACGATTGAATAGAAATATCAGACAGCATTTAAGAGTTGAATTCTGTGTTGATTATCTGTGATTTGTCATAATGGATTCCGCACATTAGACAAAGTCGATTAATCTTGTTCCTTAAGATTAGATCCTGTGCATAGGGACCTCACAAGTGGTATCAGAGCATCCAGGGAGCTGAATCGAGATCAACTACACCGAATTCACCGGAATTCGAGCTTTATTTGCCGATCAAAGTCAAATTTCACCGGAGATTTGACATATTTCATCTTCTTCTGCTTATTTCTTACATCATTTCTCAGTTTGTCACCATAAAAACAGAAAAACTTAAAATTGAACGTGAAGATACGGTTAAAATTTGATAAAATTGATATCATTTGATTCGCAATCATTCAAAGTATAATCCTGTTGAGTTTCATAATCAAATTCAACCTAAAACGAGATCAAATTCATCAAAAATCATGTTTAACTGTTCGTATATGCTGACGTCATCTACGCGCTCGGACAGCTGTCCGAACGGTTTAGATTAGTTAGTATCTGCCAGTTGCTTGCTGACATCATCAGTGTTAGCCGATCGGACAGCTGACCGATCGGACAGCATTGTTGTTACAAGTTACTTTTTGCTTACGTCATATTGCTAGCCGATCGGACAGACGACCGATCGGACGGTAATTGATTGTCTTTAAAATCGTACAGACGACCGATCGAACAGCTGATCGATCGAACAGCCGATCGATCGAACAGTCATTCGATCCAAGCGCACTTGTATAAAATTTTTGAAACATTAAAATTTTTTTTCTAAGTGTTTGATAACTGTTTCAGGTACTTAAAAAATGGATGACATATTCTTGAACCCGTTTAGCGACATGTATGCATTCACGGGAAATTCCGGAAACAATGATACTTCATCAAGCAAAGAGAATGAGAATCCGCCGAATCCGAAGAAAAAGGAAGCTTGGGAATCTGAAAGTGCTTTTGGAACCTTCAATAAACCTCCAAAGCTAATGGCTATCGAGGAATATAGTCGGTGGTCAAGAAAGTTTGAAGATTGGTTGATGGCATTTGCATTTCCCAGCTGGAAGAGTTTGAAAAACGGTTATGAAAATGGAAACAAAAATGGTGAAACTTTAAGATCAGCTGAGGAGATTGATTCATTTGTGGCTGAGCAAAAATGTGTGGCATTGTTATTTCAGTCCGTTCGGGAGGACATAATCTCATTGATCGATTATTCAAACGCTAAAGACCTCTGGGAAAAATTAGAAAAGAAATGTTTAGGAAGTACTGAAATTGTGAAAAACAAAAGAAAACTTCTTAGAAAAGAGTTTGATCTGTTTGGATGTTTAAAGAACGAGTCAGTTTGTAAAATGATAGAAAGGTTTGGTCATCTGAAGTTGGAATTAGCACGACATGATATCAGATATCCTGAGGATGAGTTAGTAGACAAATTGTTCGATTCATTGCCAGACGAGATGGATTGGAGATATTATGCACTGATGCTGAAGAACACTATTGAGCCTGCAAAGTTGACTGTGGATTTGTTGATTGAGAGACTTGAAAGTCACGAGCTGGAGTTGAAGAAGACGTACAAAGTCAATCATTCATCTTCTCAACAGAATTTGGATTTGTATTATCCAAAGAGCATGATGCCAAAAGCAACTTCTCCCAATACTGCGTTTTCTGCTGAGAATGTGTCCACAACTAGCAAAGAAAGTCAAAGCAATCAAAGCAGTGGAAATCACAGTGGTTATCAAAGTGGATCTTCATCATCTACAAGTCATTCTGATATAAAGAATCGTTTTCAATGCAACATCGCAATAGACTTGAAGAATGCTCAGAACTTTGACGAGGAGTCGACTAAACAACATATGATCTTTCTAGCATCGGTATTGGAATCGTATGAAGGGTTAGTAGCTGGAAAGATAGGCAACACCAATTTAACTAAGGAAGATTATGATCAGATAGATCCTGAAGAAATGGAGCTGATCGATATTCGTTGGGCTATGGCCAGTGTTGTTCGTCGAGCACAGCGTTTCATCGAAATTACCGGCAGAAAAACAATTGGTGGTCCATCTACCAAGCTAGGGTTCGATAAATCCAAAGTGACATGCTTCAAATGTAAGCAGAAAGGTCACTTCAAACGAGAATGCAGAAACGCATATGCTGATGAGTCAGAGAACCCTTTCAGAGAGGATTACTATAAGAAGGCAATATATCATCAGAATAAATCCGAGCCGCCTAGATTGAAGCAGGTTGAAGACAACAAAGAGAAATATAGAGCTCTTGCGGTGATTTATGATGATGAGGGTTACGACTGGAGTCAAGAGGTTCTACCTGAGGAAGATGCAGTTGGTTACGCATTCATGGCGAAAAACGACGAACCTATTCCTTGGAAAGATAATCGAACTGAAGAGCAGAAGTATAGATACAGAAAAATGTTGGCTGAAAACAAAATCATTAGAATTTCTGGTATCTTTCTGGAAGCGAGGAGAGCGAGAAGATGGGATCCGGATAGGGAGTGTTATCTTGACCCATATGGAAATATTGCAATCGATGACAAAACGCTTGATATCGAAGCCATAATCAAGGAGTACAAAGAAGAGGATGAGTATTGGCAGAATAAATGGTGGGGAACTGGAGACGAGAGTAAAGAGAAAGAAGAGACAGAGAAATCAAAGAAAGTTGACACTGGGGTTATTGACACAACGCAGGAGTTAACTGCTAAAAACCTGGGAAAAATGGCTGACAAAGTGCTGGCTGCTAAGGCACTTGAGGTAGACTCTAACTCCGTGTCTGAGTCAAAAAGCCAGGTCAGTTCAAACTTGTCAACAAATGTGTCAGGTAAACAAATTGATGGAAATGTTGATTGCAAAAATTGCAACAAAGAGTGCAAATTTTGTAATACAGTCATGTATCTCAACGGTAAGAAAGTTGAAGATCTGACAGCTAAGATCAGAAGCGTTGAGAATCAAATTCTCGATCGTGACAAAACAGTTAAAGCTTCAACTGAACGAATAAGAGAATTAACTAGCCAAATTGAAAATGATAAAATAGATCATGAAAAAGTTAAAAATGAAAATGAAAAGTTAATTCTTGAAAATCGTCAGATTTCTGAAAAGTTTGAAAAACTAAAAAGCACAATGAAAGACAATGATGATCGAAATGGTAAAACATATAAAGAAAACGTTCACCTAAAAGCAGTGCTTAGAGTAAAAGAAGAATCAATCAACCAACAACTGGATGAAATCGCTAAATTGAAACTTAAAGTTCAAGAGGCTGAAATTGAAAATGAGCGAATCCAGTTGAAGCTTAACAGTTACAGCTCCGCAAGCTTTGTGTTGCAACACATTATTCCCAAACCCATCGGGAAAGACAAAGCAGGCGAAGATGTGTACTCTGATGGAACTGGGGTGGGTTTTCATCAAGTTCCACCACCTGTTCTTCATAACTACACGAAAAAGCAATCAGGGTTGGTTGAAATTGAAGAAGAAAGTAAAATGAATCTTCCAGATTCTATTGATGTCACGTTCACATCTTCCAATGACGATAGTGTCCAAAATGATATTGTAAAAGGTGTTGTTGAAAATGTGCTAAAAACGGATAGTGACACTACTGAGGAAGATGGGTGTTTCTTGGATAAATACATTCAGAAACAAAAGTCCAAGAACAACTTAAATGAAGAATCAAATCTTGTCATGTACAAGATGTTGGGTTCAGATACGTTGTTTTCGGATTCTGAGTTTCCGATTGAGAATGTAAATGTGAACAAATTGACAAATGTTTTCAAGTTGGTTGAAGTTGAGTTGTCAGAAGTGAACAATCTGAGTCAAACAAAGAGAAAAAATGAGTTTTGAGAAAGATAAATCATACTACAAGAAATCTGTTAATCCATCACGTTTTTATAATAATAATCGAAATAACTGGTCGGGTGGTTATCAGGGTGGTAGGAATTATCAGAAAAGAAATGTTCCAAACAAGAGGTTTGCTGAAAAGAAAAAGTTTGTGAACAGTTCGAGTTCACTTGCTGATGAAGAGAAAGAGATTTTTTCAAAATCGAATGAAGAGTTCTTTGAGAAAAGAGCTTCACAGTCTCAGTCTGAAGGGACAAGTCGAGTTGTTGATACTCGAACATGTTTCAGATGTAATCAAGTTGGTCACATTGCTCGAAAGTGTACCAATGTGAAGCCTAAGATTGAAACTGTGAAGATTCAAAAGAAGAAAGTTGACGAAAAGGATAAAGCACCAATGGTTATTGAGAAAAAGAGTGTGAAAAATGACAACATCAAAATGAAAAATGAACCCGTAAAGAAAGTGGTAACTAAAAATGACAAATTTTATAAACGGGTTGCATTATCTCAACAAGTTTGGAAACCAAAAGGTGAGATAAAGATTTCACCTTCTAAGGAGTCAATTCAAATTGATTATGATGCAAATTTTCCACCTTTGAAGGCTGAAAACTTCAAAATTCAAACTGCGAAAGTCAAGGTTACACCCAAGGCTGATAAGGCCTGGGTGGACTCCATGTTCGAATAAACAGTTTGAAATGCCGGAGCTTCCTTGATCGCGAAGCATGAATCGGCATCTTTATTAAAGTTTAAGTCAAAGTTTGTTATGTGCAGGATCTTCCAAAACTTGTATCCAGATGGATCATGGATAGTGGAGCTTCAAGACATATGACAGGGAAGACTGCGTTGCTGTATGATGTGAGAAATATAAATGGTGGTTACGTAGGTTTTGCGGGTAATCAAGGAGGTAGGATTATAGGTGAAGGAACGTTATCCAACGGGATTGTGACATTTGAAAGAGTTAACTACATTGCTGAGCTGGAAAACAATCTGCTGAGTATCTCCCAGATCTGTGACAGGATGTATACTACTCACTTCACTGATAAAGAATGTTTGATCTTGAAACCAGGATTTGTTATCCCAGAAGAATGGATTATCATGAGGGCACCTAGAGTGAATGATTTATATGTGTTGGATATGAGTGTAGCAACTACAACTACTGGTCAAGCACATTGTTTTGTGTCCAGAGCAACTGAGAAAGAATCGAGATTGTGGCACCACAAGATGGGGCATATTCACCTAAGGAAGATGAATCACTTGGTGCACAATGATTTGGTTCTTGGAGTTCATGTCAAAGGTTTTCATCTGGAAGGGGAGTGCATTAGCTGTGTTAAAGGCAAGCAGAAGAAAAAGTCACACCCTACAAAGCAAGTCAATTCAGTTTCGAGACTGTGACAACCCGCACTAAACCAGGTATCCGTACGGTTTAATTAATGATTAATTACTGCTTAATTACTGTGCTTGCTTGAACTAGCTGATAAACTGCTACTTGAATACTGATACATGTACTTACTTGCATCATACTTGCTTGCTGTCACTACAATACTTACATGCTGAACCATAGTGACAAACATGATGCACAAAAAGCACAGTAGCACGATAACGGATAACCTATTGAACATGCTGATAAAGCCAGCATCAGGCAGACACTGCCTCCAAGGCCTGTAAGAGCCTGAGATATTTTGCTACACCAATAGTGAGTGTAGGATACAAGGGTTGTAGAACTGCGTCTCTAGGAATAAGATACACTGATTGGATGTGCCTAAAACGTACTTTAAGTACAAAACACAGCACTTTAATAAATAATCCAGCTTCTAGCTGACTAGTAAAGTACCAAAATATGGGGAAAATACTACTAGACACTTTCCAAAGTGGCGGAAACAAAATGTGTCACTAAAAAAGTTAATAACGACACTTTGAAGCTTTTGCAGCACTTTAACGGATTACTATCCAACCTAACAACCGGACTATACCCGGAACACAAAAATACTGCCAGGAATATTATTACTCTTTTTCTGAGCCAGTTAGGGTCCCTGATTACCCTAACACCCGTCATAACACGCTATACTTAACTAACTAGGTTAAACACTTAACTAACCTATTTAACATAACTAATTACCCTAACTACCTAGTTGAAATCGAACAAGGTAACCCCCCCTCCAATCGGCCCTAACTAGGAGGAGACAATACTTGGTACTTGGATTATTATTTTAATCCTCTATGTTGGATATCAAGATGACACATTTTCCATTGGATAATCACCCTCTAATTGCCTATAAGTACATGGACTTGCACATAAGATCATTTTCACTAAACACCACTCACCACAACATACTCTCTCCCTCTCCCTTCACTCTCGGCCGAACCCCACTCTTACAACCATCATACTTTCGGCTCTTGATCTCTCCATTCCAAGTATATACAAGCTTCACGGGTTACGTAATAGGAGCTTTGGAGCAAACGGAAGTGGAAGGACCTCGTTACTTAGCTTTTATCCACCTCATTTTCGCCTAGATTCCTCCCTAGCCCCGAGCTAGAGGTATAATGTTTAAATCTCACTCTTGAACATATCTAAGGTGGTTAATATGATTTATAACGGTTAAAATGCGGAAACCCATCTTTTGAATCTTTAAAGTTCACTAAAACTTGAATCTTGTTGGATAAAAGATCATAACTAGTGTAAAAGTTGTAGTATTTGAAAGTTGTGATTATCTAGACCCGATCTATGATGTGGTAGCTCGGACCGTCGTTTAACCCGACTTGGTAAGATCATGGATCTTAACATAAGCTCGTTTTGATTAGCACAAGGGTTAAAAGGTGAAACTCTACCACACATGAAACATGAACTTGTGTAAAAGTATTTTTACTTGCAAAATAGTGTTTAAAACTAGCAGATCTACGTATCTGCAAGTGGTATTTTCAAAGGACCAAGCGTTAAAGAAATCATGTTTTCCAAAAGACGGATCTACAATAATAAGAATGATATTTAGAACACACAAGTGTGTAAACACTTGTGTAACACAAGTTTCGACAAAATAACTATTTTTGGGAAAAATGACAAGAAGTTGTGAAGACGGATTTCTCTAAAAACGAGGTTTTTACGAGGTTAAGATTTCCTTATATAAAGATCCACAAAATATAACGGGATTTACACTATAGATTCGGAAAAACTACAAGTTCATGCGATTATGCGATTTACATACTTGTAGACTAGTTAAAATGTTGAAAAGTTGTTTGATAATGTTGAGAACATTGATTGATTGATTTGATAAAAGAAAATGATACGCTTGAAAGCGTGGCCACCTCCAGTTACAGAGGAAACTCTGGCGAAATTTTTCTAAAAAACCTAACACTTAGAATTATTTACACCACAAGTGTTAGAATTAGTTTTGACATATTTTCGAAATATAAATTTCGCCATGACTTTATTTACTAAATATACGGAGGTGGGATTTTCACAAAAACTAACGTGATAAATATATATATTGTCACAACGCTGTTTATGATTATTTTGTGAAAATACATAAATATTATTTTTAGAGTAAAAATAATATTTACAAGCGTTAACGATTCCAAAATAATACAAACGCTTTCACATGAATATATAAGTTACACCGGTAATTACATTACCACTCGATTATTAAAACGTAACTTACGCACATGTATCGTATCCCCCATCCTTGGGAAGGAAATTAACTACCAAGTGTATACAAAATGTAAACACGGGATAGTTGCCTAACTATTTCCCAAAGACTTGAACTATAAAGCTAAGGCACGGCCGTCCGTCTAATAGAATTAGCACTTGTAGGTCGTCGCACAGCTTTCAGATTTGGAGACATTTGGTAGAGACGCTTCACTGTGAGTTCATGTCCCCCTTTTCTCTAACTGTTTTCAGTTTTCTTAACTGCGGGGGTGAAATACATGTTACTTTGTTTACAAGTACTATTATACACGGTATGTTAACGTAAGGAGGTTTACTACTTAGATCATGTGAATGGGTAGGCAGAACACCGAGGGACTTAAGCGGTAGATCTATCTGGGTGTAGCGAGCCCAACTCTAGGCCCAACAGAACGGACCTCTGTGAGGATCAACAGAACGGACCTTGAGTGACTTGGTTGCCCGACGCAAAAATCGGCTAGGGTTGAGTCTTCCTACTTGCATTTCACACATGCTAATGGCCTTGCAAACCATTGGTGATCTCTTTTCCTTACACTGCTACATACCAGGGAACTTTTATACTTACAAGTGTTTTACTTACTCACTTGCACATGAACTCGCTCAACATTATTGTTGATTTTTCAACTTACATGTATTTCAGGAAATTAACGAGATCTGGCACGGTATGGCATGTTTTCCGCTGCACTAGTTTCCGAGGTCATCCGGGGTTTAGGGGATGTGTCTCTTTCCTGGACAAGACACAATCCTTAAACCATGTTTATATTATGTTTAAGTTTGTACTGTCTGCTGAACAAGGTTATGGTTGTTAGGGTATGTTCCTGTTAAAACAATGGTACTGTATTTGGTTTTCAAAACTTAATGGATGATCTTGCATGCTTTTAACTCATATAGCTTTGTTATGATTAAGCTATGGTATTAAGAAGTCACACCAAAATTAACCACGCTTCCGCAAAGCCAGGGTGTGACAGAGACCTCTGGAAAGACTTCACATGGATTTATTTGGTCCTGTGAATGTCAAAAGTATTACAGGAGATTACTACTGTTTGGTCGTTACTGATGATTATTCCAGATTTTCGTGGGTTTCTTTCTTGAAGACGAAAGACGAAACATTTGACAGTTTGATGGCATTGTTTAAGAAAATTGAGAATCTGTACCAAAGGCGTATCAAAAGAATTCGTAGTGACAATGGTACTGAATTCAAGAACAGTAAGATGGAAGAATTTTGTGGTGAAAGAGGTATATTGCATACACTCCGCAGCAGAATGGAGTTGCAGAACGCAAAAACCGGACACTAATCGAGACGGCTAGAACTATGCTCGCAGATTCAAAGTTACCGATAAATTTTTGGGCTGGAGCTGTTTCCGCCGCATGCTATACGCTCAACAGGGTTCTCACTGTCAAGAAATTCAACAAAACATGCTTTGAGCTAATCAATAACCGCAAACCGAATTTGAAGTATCTAGAACCGTTCGGGTCACCCTGTACTATTATAGAGCCTCATGGAAAGTTTGGTCCGAAGTGCATTGAGGGAATATTTGTTGGTTATGCAAATCCGATGCGACGTGTCTTCGTTCCAAGTGAGAAGAGGATTATCGAAGCTGGAAATGTTGAATGTCAAGGTTATACTATGCCGCAGCAGAATCCAGGAGATTCATGGCGTTATCATTATGACAAACTGTGGGATTCGTTTGACATGAGAGAAGAATCAGAGGATGATGAAGATTTCTTTGATGAGTTGGATATTTTGCGAGAATACGAGTCACAGCAAAGGTTTCCAGCTGAGTATTCGAAGCAACCTCGGGATACTTCAAATGACGATGAAGCAGGTCCGAGTAATGCTGGTGAACATGATGATGTCCAACAAAATGAAGTTGCTCAGGATAATCAGTCGGATCAGAATGATAATCAAGAAGCTGAAAACATGTCAGTGTTTGATCATGGTGATTCAAATTCTGAGGGGGAGCAAATTCAGATTTCAAGTCAAACAAACCAAGTTAGTGAACAAGATGCAGATCAGAATGTTACTAATCTGGAGGGCAATGTAGATGTTCCAGGCGAAGTAATGCCACGAACGCTTTCATATCATCCAGAGGAGTTGATCATAGGAGAATTGCAGTCAGGAGTCCGCACTCGAAGACAGCTTGATCAAGGGCTTACATTTTTTTACACAAAAGTTGCTCCTTTGCAAACTGAATTCTCATTGAGTTGTTTTATCTCGCAGGTTGAACCAAGAACTTACAAAGAGGCGCTTACTGAAGATTCTTGGGTCAATGCAATGCAGGAGGAACTGAGCCAATTCGAAAAGCTGGGAGTGTGGAAGTTAGTGGATTTGCCTGATGGCCACCGGAAGATCAATACCAAATGGGTGTTTAAATGCAAGAGGGATGATCGAGGAGTTATAATTCGAAACAAAGCTCGACTCGTTGTCCAAGGTTTCAGTCAGCAGGAGGGGATAGATTTCACCGAAGTATATGCCCCTGTTGCAAGACTTGAAGCGATCGGAATCTTCCTAGCTTTTGCATCGTGGAAAGGATTTAAAGTTTTTCAGCTAGATGTGAAGTCGGCATTTCTCTATGGCAAGGTGAAAGAGGAGGTATATGTCGGACAGCCACCGGGCTTCACCGACCCAATTCACAAAGATAAAGTTTATCTCCTGGATAAGGCGTTATACGGCTTACATCAGGCACCGAGAGCCTGGTATGAGACCTTGTCTCAACATCTGTTAGCCAACAACTTCATCCGAGGAAAGATAGATGCCACTCTGTTCACAAAAGAAGTCGATGGACATCTTCTGATAGTCCAAATTTACGTGGACGACATAATTTTCGGGTCTACAAATGAACAACTCTGCAAAGATTTTGAAAAAGTTATGAAGCAGAAGTTTGAAATGTCATCAATGGGTGAGATGAAGTTCTTCTTGGGACTTCAAGTTGATCAACTTCCCGAGGGAACTTTCATACATCAAACGAAATACGTTCATGATGTTCTGGAGAAATTCGGGATGTCAGGAATGTCACCAATGTCCACCCCATTAGCGACGAACCATGGGATAAACCCTGATCTCACCGGAGAGAAGGTAAATGAAACACTATATCGCTCCATGATCGGTTTGTTAATGTACTTGATGGCATCAAGACCGGATATTATGTATCCAACCTGCCTCGCAGCCCGATTTCAGTCAAGTCCTAGAGCCTCGCATATGGTAATTGTGAAACGGATTCTACGCTACCTGAAAGGAACTCCATCTCTGGGGTTGTGGTATCCAAAAGTCGGCGATTTCACGCTCGAAGGATATTCTGATTCTGATTTCGGATGTTGCAAAGTGAACGCTAAATCAACAACAGCGGGGTGCCAGTTCTTTGGACCACGATTGGTCACCTGGCAATGCAAGAAGCAGACCTCTGTCGCTCTATCCACATGTGAAGCCGAATATGTATCTGCTAGCAGCTGCTGCTCTCAGATCTTGTGGATCCAGCAACAGATGCGAGACTACGGTTTGCAATTTCTAAACTCCCCTATCTTTGTTGATAATGAGGCAGCTATAAACATAACAAAAAATCCTGTTCATCACGCTAAAACGAAACACAGTGAAATTCGTCATCACTTTATCCAAGATTGTTTCGAGAAAAAGTTGATACGAATAGAATAAATCCACACCGATGAACAAAGAGCTGACTTGCATACCAAAGCATTTGACAAAACACGTTTTCAATATCTTTTGAAACTTAATGGTATGAAGTTGCTATCGGATGCGGAGGAAATCGTTGGCGTTGATGAAAGTACCACTGTAGATGATGTTGAAAAGCAATCTGCAATGGTTTGTCGAATTTTTACTTGTTTTGGTCTTTAGGGGGAGATAGTAGTTTTAATTTCAGAAAATACAAAAACAATAAAAATTTCGAAAATCCAAAAACATTAGAAAATTTGAAAAAGCCAAAAACATGATAAAATTCAAAAAGATCTTGTGTAAAAAGGGAAAATGATAGTACATCAGCTAGACGGTTACAGTACGCTAAAGAAATGGAAAGTATTAAATGCTTTAAACAGTCTCACTGATGGATGTGCCGATAGGTTTTTACACGTTTAGTAGATTTGTTTGGGATATAAACCTAAAATTCTTACTTGCTTATTTCGTGGGGAACACTACTTGGATATATAGGTAACCCCTGAAATCTCGTTTGAAAGATTCCTTTTTCTGATATACTAGGTTTTTATACTCAGTGATATCTGGGGTATTATTTCGGGACTTCTGCTGAATGGAAGTTCTGACCTAGTCCTTGAATAATACTTTCTGCAAATGCTTGAAACATAGCATCACCCTCAGCATATATGATAAGACAATAAAATTGCTTAGCAATGCTGTTGTAAAAAAAGATCCTCTAAAGGGGACACACCCAAAGGTTGAGTCATGATCTCTCTGCTGAACGGTAGTTCTGACCTGAGCTCTCATGATTCATCATAATTTATTAACCCCTACAGATATCATTTGTGTTATAATTACCTGTAAGACTGAATATCGGGATCTGGATACGGGAGTATATTCAAGAAGTGGGACACACGTATAAGTTTAAGTCCCTAAAACATTAATTCCGTATCCTGAACAGATTGAAATTTGTGATAGAATTTAAAAGGATCAGTATATCGGCAATCTAAGTGAATTGTTTAAATGTTGTGTATGAAATTAAGCTTAATGGTACTTGTAACTTGTCGGAAGCTGATATGATTCCCTAACACGCTCACCAAAAATAGGTTTGTAAATAGTTTATGTTTATTGCATTTCTATTTCTGTATTTCTTTTCTAGTCTAGATGGTTTATTAAAATTCCAAAAAGATTTTATATTTCTGCTTTATTTTCCGACAAACCAAAGCGGAGAGCTGATCTTCAGATTCAAATTGAAGGCAGGAAGTTTCTGAGCTGGATGATGATTTTGGAGCTAATCATGAAAATTCTGTGGAAATGAAAAGTCAAATACAAGTTCATTAATTTGAAACTTATAATTTTCAGAAAAAGTTTGATTAAAATGTCAGTACGCTTTGTATCGGGTCAATCAAGGTCATTAAGTTGGACTTGGTCGACAAGTTAAGTACCTAGGGTCATTAATTTGGATCTAGATACTTAAGTGGATTTTCAAATGCTGATATGTGCAAAAAGTCAAAATGTCAAAGTTTTGAGAGATATAGGAATGCTTGGATCGAACAGCTGACCGATCGGACAACATTGCTAGCCGATCGGACAGCACGTCGACTCAATGACACCTATAAATAGGTGGTCAAAGTTCAGTCAAAACGGCTACATGTTCGATCGGCTGACCATTCTCTCTCAAACTTTCTTCATGTGATTTCTCATTGATTCTCTTTGGATTAGAACATTGGTTTTTTGGTTTGCACATCATTCACAATGCCAAAGGTAAGTTTTTCACATCAAAATCTATTATCTGTACCATCTGTTCTTCATGCCGTAACTGTCATCTTCTTTATAATCAGATCTAGGAATTTCTAGACATTGTTGATGAATTCTAAGTACAGGGTCTTGGTTGGAATGTTAAGATCTATAGATTTACCGGTTTAATTTGTGCAATATCATGTTTAATTTGTGTAGATCTGGTGTTTAGTGTTACGGTAGTCGGCTAGGTTTTTGTGAAATTAAACCTTGTTTGGAACGAATTAGAAAATAATGAACATAGGGTTTTGATCGCGACAAGATTCTTATCATAGATCTATGTTCAATCTTTGATAATCTGCCTGAAAAATTTTCTGAGTATGAGTGTTCTTGAATGTTCTTGAAGAGATGTCAACCGATCGGACAGCAGTCCGATCGGACAACTATCAGAAGTGGTTGCAATAAGTAATGTTGCTTGTTAGAATAGCTCATGCCTTGGAGTTTGTGCCATATTGTGTCTTAAATGTGTAGATTGGTTCATGTTGAATTTTTTTTGTGTTATCCGATCGGACGGCATTACCAGCCGATCGGACAACATTGCTAGCCGATCGGACAGCATTGCCAGCCGATTGGACAACATTCATTGAAATCTGTGCAAAATTATGCTAGCCGATCGGACAACATTGCCAGCCGATCGGACAGCATTTATGCTAGCCGATCGGACAGCATTGCTAGCCGATCGGACAACATCACTAGCCGATCGGACAGCATTGCTAGCCGATCGGACAACATTGCTAGCCGATCGGACAACATCACTAGCCGATCGGACAGCGTTGCTAGCTGATCGAATGGCTTGTTCAAGGGATTCTCAGTATTAGAATATTTTTCAAAATTTCCATCTTTCATGTATCAAAACCTGTGTAAGTAATTAAGAACTCATATCTTTACAGGGAAGAGGAAAGGATACTGATAAGGGTCACAATGTATACTGTGTAATTGATGAGGCTAACACAGAGAATACAGTGGTTGAGAAAATGGCAAAATTCTTAAGAGAAAGCAGAGTTGCAAAGGATTTAACTGACAGAACTGCTATATATGAATCTCATGTAAGAACCTTCTGGAGCACTGCTAGATATGAAGAAACTGATAAGATGATACACTCAGTTTTAAGAAAGAAGGACAAAAAGGGAAAAGATATAGATATAGAGTTTAATTTTGGTGTTGGAGACATTAGAAGGGTTCTAGACTTAAAAGATTCTGATAACGATCCAACAATCATGTCTGAACGTCTTGCTAAAGGTGTTTGGTGCAGAATGGGATTCACTGGTTATATCAATGGAAAGATGACTAAGACAAGTTTCTCAAAGGCCTACAGATTTTTGTTGCATTGCATGGTTCATTCACTGTCACACAGGAAAGGTGCATATGATGAAGTATCATATTACATCATGAATATCATCGCAAGTTTGGTATTGAACAGACGTTACAACATTTCTCAAATAATCTTTGAATATATGAAAGAGAACTGTCAAAATAAAGGTGACAAGTATATCATGTATCCAAGATTCATAATGATGCTGATAAATGATAAGATCAAAGATCTTCCAAAGAATGAGAGTGACATTATGGACATGAGAAACATAACAACTGAGACCATTGCAAGAATCACCAAAGAAGATGATGCAAAAACAAAACAGATGATATGCAAAATCAAAAATCCATATTATGTTGCTCCTGAGAATGATAAATGGAGACATGAGAACAGTGATTCAGACAATGAAGATGAGAAGATGAGTGATTTAAAAGAAAAGAATACTAGATGGTGGGTTGAGAAAGTTAAAGATGGAAAGAGAAGGAGAACTCCAAAGACGTCCCCTGCAGTTTCTATTCCAAAGAATGTAGAAAAGGGTATAGTGAAAGGGGGAGTCATAAGGTAATTAGAATTTTATATTGTTAATAGTTTCTAATAAATCTGTCAAAATTTGTTTTGTAGGGTCTTCTGGAGAACCGCAACTAAAACTGAGAGATGAAACAGTTTTGGAACCATCAGCAGTTATTCAAGAAGGAGCTGAGTTGTCGTCTCAATCTCTTCAAAGTTTTTTTAAAGAAGAATGAGGATGCTGCTAAAGGTGTTAAAGGCAAAGAACCTGAAGGTACTGTTTAAGATATATCAAGTGATGAAGATTCTGAAGCCACAGAATCAGAATCAGAACTTGATCCAAATACTCTTGGCAGAGGCAAAGCTCAACTCAAGAAAAAGGCTTCAAAGAAACAAAAGACTTCAGAAGAGGAAGATTCTTCTTTTGAACCAGATCAACCAAAGAAACAATTAAAGAAGCGTAAAGCTGTTCAAACTGGAGTAATTCCTAGAAGTGTGAGAGCAAAGAAAGGAGAAGCTCAAGTTCAAAAGGATCAAGGAGGCAAAGGTAAGAAGCAGCCTGAATCATCTAAGGATAAAGAACCAGAAAGTCAACAGAAAGTTGGTCGAGATGACTATGTTGAAGTAACCGAGGGTGGAGTATTTTCTTCAGATTTTCCACAAATTCCAGAAAATATTGAGATTCCAGAATCCTCAAGACCAAAAGCTACAGATGATTTCTTTAGCAATCTTCCACCTGCATCAGGAGATCCATTAGAAGATTTGAATTTTGAAGATGATTTGTTCAATAATGAAGCAGTAAAGATTCTGGCAAAGAAAGTCAAAGAACTTGAGAAGGAAAAGGTAAAGGCTGAAGAAGAACGTGATATGTTATTAGAGCAAGTGAATAAGTTGATGAAAGCTCATGATCAAATTAGATTGGTGCTGATAAATCATGAAGAAGAAATGAAGAAAGTAAAGGATGATGGTGATAATAATTCTAAAGTCATTGAAGTTCTAACGGCAGAAATTTCTTCTTTAAATGAGAAGACAAAGAATCTTCAGGATGTGAATCAGACACTCAATCAGCTTCTCAGTGAAATGAGTGAAGCTACATCTAATGAAATGAAAGCAATGAAGTTGGAAATGGAAGCTATGAAAGCAGATAAAGAAGTGAAAGATGAACAGCTTAGAATGTTATACTCTGTTATGGAAAGTCATCTGAAAATGGATGTTCAAGCTGCATTCAACGAGATTGAAGTAAGAAAAGTTGAGGAAAGAAGACTTGAAAGAGAAAGAAGACTAGCTGAAGATGCAATTCAAAAGAACAAAAGTGTTGTTGAAGATATTCAGGAAGCTGGTGGTTCTTCAAGTCAAATTGATGTTGAAATGATTGATGCTGAAGTGGTTCAAGAACAAGTTGCTGAAGTTATTCAAGAACAAGTTGCTGAAGAACAAGTTGATGAAGGTATTCAAGAACAAGAACAAGATGCACATGGTCAAGACTACATGTTAGTTGGCGAGTCTTCTCTACTCATTGATTCTGATGAAGTTATTCGTAGAGTTGCTGCTATACAAAAGAAGAGAAAGGCCAAAGAAGTGCTTCTACTTGAATGGAAGACACAGCAATTTGTACTTGTTGGTGATGCTTCTACAGTGCCTTATAACATAAAAGAAGATGTTCGCAGAATGAAGATTATGAAAAGGAGAAAAGAAGCAAAGAAGGCACGTGGAGAAGAAGTTAGTGATTCTGATGATGAAATGTTTGGAGATGAAGAAGAAAATGAAGATGATAATGATGATGAAGTCGAGTCTGTTCAAAAAGATGATGATAAGAAAAATGATGATGATGATCAAGGTACTTCGGGATTACTGGTTAAGAATCCTATTGACGAACAAAAGATTGAGGAGTTTCTGAATGATCAGATCAATGAACAAGAAGATGATGATCAACAAGAAACTTCTACATCAGGGAAACAACACATAGATCAGGTACTCCTCACGAATCCTACTGTCATTTACTTACATGATAAACTTGAGGAAGTGATTGATGTTAGGAGGTCAAGAGAAGAGATGTTGGAAGAATTGGGATTAGAAGAAGGGAAATTCAAATTTGATATTGAAGATGAGATTCCTCAGTCATCTGAAGACATATTTGAACCAAGATATGCTTTTGAGGCCGATCATTACAATGACGTAATTGTTGAAGATGCTTCAGACTCATCTGATGATGCAATTGATTTTCATTATTCTGGAGTTGATGAAACTTTTCCTTCGTTGGCGGAAATGTTCAAAGACCGAAATGAAGATGAAATCAGGAGAAAGATTGTGGAGAAAGTGACTACTGAAGGAATTCCAGAAACCATACCCAAAGAAAACCTTGCTGAAGAAAGAAAGAAATGGTTCAAAGTTATGCCAAAGGAGAGAAAGAAACTTAGGGCACTTCAGTTTTTCACTCACAACAAGGATATTCTTGGGGAGACATTCTTTCTTGGGGATATCTAGAAGATTTACAAGTTTATGCAATCAGACGGGAACAAGGGGTGCAGTATTTTGAGTTTCTGTCAGATATAAAGACTCTTCCGTGGTGGGATATAGATGAATTGGTTAAAACAAAGAACATTAAAGAATTCTACTATGGATTGGATGTGAAGCAACATGATCAACACTTATGGAACTATGTGAAGTTGCAAGCGAAGAAAAGGTATCCTGATTGGAAACCACATTTCCCAGATCAAATTGTCACAATCAAAGAAAATGGTGAAAAAGATATTACTCTGGATATCAAGCCTCCTCATTGTTTGAAGAATATGCCTTTACGGGCAATGGAGCAAGATTTTCATGAAGAATTTGAAGGGTGGTTATACAATCAATCTACGGCCGAGGCAATAATTTCATTACATAACAAGTCCACTGGAGAAGCAAGAAGAATCTGTGTGTTAGATCCTATGTGGCTTGTGAATTGCTCAAAGAAAGACATAGATTGCCTGTTTTACAACAAAATAGTCTATGAAAGGCCTGACAGAGAGCAAGCAATGCAATATCAAACAATTGTAGATGTTTGTTTTGCGCAAGACATCAATTCTGGAAGATACTGGAAGACAAAATGGAGAGATCTCGAGATTGATGAATTTCTAAAAAAGTATAAGCGTGAACAAAGGTCAAAAAAGATTGCTGAAAGAGCTGCTGAGCTAGGAAGGCGTAAATCGGGCATTGTACCTCCAACAGATCAAACGCCAATTGAATCTGAAGAAAACAAAATTCCTAAGTGGGATCGGAAGCGTGATGGAGATCCTGTCTATAGAAATTGGTGGTTGACTGAAGGGAGACATAAACGAAGAAGAATGTTAGAAGAAAGGGCTGAGAAAAGAAGGGAGAAAGCTCGTAATCCAAGACGCAGCAGGAGGAATTGAAGACTATGCTGGAAGGAACTACAGCTACATCCGAGGGGGAGTCTGTTAGTACATACGTCTGTAGCTTCCGTCAGTATGTAGTCATGTTTTGTATATTTGTGTCTTTTGTTATGTATTTGTATGTAAGTTAGATTAGCAGATCAGGATATGGGACGTTGTTGTAAAGTGCTGTATTTTGTTGGCTATGCCAGCCGATCGGACAGCCGTTCGATCGGTTAGCCCAGCCGATCGGACATGCGTCCGATCGGACAGCAATGCCAGCCGATCGGACAACATCTCATGCTAGCCGATCGGACTGCACTTCTTCTATCCTGACTCTGCCTATAAATACCTGTCCGATCAGGTCATTTGGAACTTTTGCACTTTTGACTCTCTGGTGAACTCATGTCAGTCTGACTTTCAGAGGAACTCTTGTACTTTCATATACGATTGAATAGAAAGATCAGACAACATTTAAGAGTTGAATTCTGTGTTGATTATCTGTGATTTGTCATAATGGATTCCGCACATTAGACAAAGTCGATTCATCTTGTTCCTTAAGATTAGATCCTGTGCATAGGGACCTCACATTGGAGTATCATAGTAACATGAGGTAATAGCTAGACTCTTTTTTGTGGACTTTTACTAGTGTCTGGTTTTGCATTTTTAGAAAGTATTTTAATATCTTGGGTATGTAAAAATCAATATACACTTTTTAGATCTTTTACACAAGAAAAATACAAAGTTATGTGCTCATCTAAGATCAAAGTTATGTGCTCATCTAAGATTGTATGTAGAGTAAATATTCTATAAGGGTTGTATACTAATAATAGTTTGCAAGTTGATTGATGTGCAACCATTTGTACATGTTTTACACAAATATGTATCCCCATGTTTGACATCTTTAGATGCATACTCACACGAGTAGATATTTGATAGCTTTTGTTGTGAAACTATCGGTGTTTTGGTGATAAACAAGCTGGAAACAAAAAAAGATACAAGAAAATCACCAAATATTGCCAAGTACAACCGTGCATGACAATGCACGCCTGTACTCTCAAAGATACCAGAGAATCAAGACTCTAGGCCAAGTTCACTTGTGCCGATAAAATATGTTGACACGCAACCGTACCCGCCAATCCGAGAAAAGTACAATTACAGTGGGGGCAATAGACCATGCACGGGCAAATTCTTTCACTATATATAGATGGTCCATCTCTCCCATCCAAGACACCCGCCAACACACAAAAGACACTAACTACGTCCAAGGGAGGAACCCTAGTGGTTTTAGTCCCACCTCTACTCCATTCGACTACGGATCAAAGGACGTCTACTTATTAGAGATGGTGGATAGAGCACTTACTCTTAATTAACTTGAGTTTTGAACTTGTGTATGCATATGTTAGCCCGACGTGGTCTCAGCATACATTCCGGGTTTGTACGATCTACATACGAAAACATAGTTGTTGCACTATAAATGGTGGATGTATAGAATTTTAAATCTTATAGTGATTATGATTAATGTGTCATTTGAAAGTCATAAAAGTTATAATAATTGTGGAATTGGTTTTTATGTCTTTGATTGGTAATTTCTTTTTTCCATGGTGATATTTCTATGCATATAGTATCTTTATAAGTTACAGGGTATCCTAATCCATGAAATGGAACTTTACACTTATAAATTAGTTATGGTTAAGATGTATTTAATTCCAGCTTATGAGAGAGGGAGAGCTATGTATTCTACTTTTACAAGTAAGTTCATGGAAGAAGCAGCCAAATGTAATCTTTCTATTTCATGCGAATGCGTATAAAGTTTTAGGAGTGTTAATCTGACGTGTTCTTTTCATCTAAAAAAGAAAAGCCCAATTTACATCACCGCCTTTCAATTAAAAGCTCGATGTTTTTCTCTCATCTCACAATGAAAAGCCCGATGTGTTCTTTACATCTCACTATAAAAGCCCAATGTTTTCTCTCTTAGTCTAGTTATGTTGTTTACTTTTAGTTGCACAACCTCTCAACTTTATGACTGTCACACCCCGACCGCGTTAAAACAACGAAACCGCGGCGGAAACTTCGGGGAGTGTTGCAACAGAATTATTGTTTCACAACCATAGATACAAAAGTTTCGTTTTATTGATAATATTAAAAATTAACATTGTCTTTAAACCAAACAAACAAGTTAAAAATAAACTATCATTGTTATTAGATCACTAAGGCCTCGTCCAGATCCTATGTGAACATGCATCCTAGCAATCAGCATCATTCAATCACCACCTGAAACATATGTAAAAACAAAGTCAGCAAAGAAATGCTGGCGAGTACATAGGTTTTATGAGAGTATCAGAGTCATGGCTCGTTTACATTTTGCAATACCTTATTAAAAACCTTGTTTTGAAAAGTGTATAGTATTGCAACATAATTAACCAACTCAAATCAAGTGGGTTATAGTTTATAAAATCACGTAGCATTGATTCTTAACCCCAAAACATTTGTTTTAGTAAACCAAATTGTAAAACATCTCATAAAAACTCGTATGGTTTATATCCTTTCGAAAACATCGTTATGTGACATCGTTTCAAAATCGTTTACCCAGGTGAACTAAATAACGCCACGGTATGTAATATGATGAAAACACTTATATATAAGAAGTACCAGCAGCGTATCTACCATGTTTTCACCACATTACACCCGTCCCGTTATCTAAACACTAACCAAAAACCGATCGTTTGTTCAATTTGTTTAACTCGTTCCAAATCGTTTAACTCATTTAAGTCGTTTAAATCATCCTCGTTTTAATTGTGAAACTACTTTTGGTCGTCTAGCTAATAACATCCAAACCTTCGTGACTCGACTATCTCTCTTCTCGCATTAACAAACCACCAAAGGGTAAGTTAACTATCACAGATTCAGTCGTTACCCACATAACCCACACCTAACCATGGGTGCAGTCTGATAACGGGATTTGTCAGATCCTATGGTACCATAACCTAATACTGGTCGGCTTGATCAATGTTAATGAATGTCATTCGTTATGTAACTACAATCAACAAGTTCGTTTACTTTATCGAAATCGTTATTAGTTTAATATAAACTATCTTAATCGTTTTTTTTTTGAAACCATCGTTTAAACCTTGAAATCATTTTGCACATATGAATCACCCTAAAACAATTTAAAATAGTAAAATAGGGGAACTATGTACTCACATTGAAGTGCAAAGTATCCTTAATCCAAAGAATTCAACAAACTCAAGCAAAACACGAAAATCAAATAGCACCTAATAATCGGATTACTAGGTTAATAAATCGACACCTAAATCAGAAGATCGGATAGAATGAGGTCTTGTAAACTAAATGAGTATCGGGACTCACGTGATATGGTTTAACAAAGCCTATATGCTAAATCGGAACCTAACCTAAGTGCTTTCGACCCATTACGACCCATTAAGGTAGCTTATGCCACTTTAACGCGTCGTTCGCGCAAATGCGCGTTCGAGACGTCTAACTAGTCTTATGACAAGTATTATATGCCCTAACATGTTTAAATATGTTGCATAATTAGTTAAATGGCAAAATTTTAAGTTACATATGCTTAAATACCAATTATGCATGAAAAGTGCATTTTGGTCATTTACCTAAGGCATATAAACTACCTATCATACAACTAATAAAACCTAAGTGACCATAAGGTATAACCTCAGAAGGTTATTACCTATGCAACTATGGTCACTAAACATGCTTGGTCGGATCCTAATGATCGACCAAACGGGGTCGAGTTCGAAAGTTTAAGCGGTTGTTTAGACCGCTTGACTTACAGCTCTACACAAGCACTAATCTAAAAGTGACGAGCTAAACATGTTGAAACATGTTTAACTAAGTTAGAAAGCAGGTTTTGATATCAAAACAAACGGTTTTGATACCCAAGAATAGTTTGGTTACAAAATACGCTTAAATACGCATTTTGGCCGAAACTATGACTCGTCACTACACCTAATCAACGTGGTAATCAGTAGGTATAGCCACTAGGGACTATAACCATCGTGATTACACTAACGTTGCGAAGTTCAAACGAACTTCGTATTGACCAATTGACTGGTCAAAGCTGAAAGCCAAACACTGTTTGACTTTCATGCTTGAAATACATGAACAAGCATGAAGGAGACTTACAAAGGGTCCAAGCAAGGATGTTTTGATTCAAAATTACTCAGGCATGAGGTGTTAAACCTCAACTCAGAGCAGAAATTGAATCAAAGTGTGAAGAACCCAAATGAGAAACCTTGCTATTTATAGGAAGTTAGGATCAATTGGATCATTCCAAGTGTTAAGGAGGGTGTAATCTTGGCCATACATGTGGGAACATGGTATTATAATACA
Source organism: Helianthus tuberosus (assembly GCA_030545235.1). NCBI lineage: Eukaryota > Viridiplantae > Streptophyta > Magnoliopsida > Asterales > Asteraceae > Helianthus > Helianthus tuberosus. Next base: position 47,395,498 of record CM060410.1, on the reverse strand, counting down.
ATGGGGACCCAAAACCAGCTCCAGGTATTGAGAATTTTGAATAAAAGACCCTGGAATTCGAGCTGGTTGCTGAAACTGGTTTGCTGAAAATGGGAATCTCAGGCGACACGCGGAAGGTGTCACTAATTCTTCCGCGACACTCCTGGGCTGACCACCTGAAAGTTTCAGTTTTTGACAGTTTTGGTCCCTGCATGCTAAAAACTTGATTTTCATCAGGACCGTAGTTAGGAAATGTTTATCAGAGTAAAACCACCATATTTAATATTAATAATCACATGGGTAAAACCCAAGTTTCTTATTACAATACATTTATAGGGATATACCCTATTTTATTGAATTTAAAACATCGTTTATTAGGTAACTTTTATAGCCACATTTTTCCCAAGCCTTCAGTGCTCTCCAGCTGGCTTTTTACTAATTGACTGTCACATTGTGTTACCTGAAACGCGTTTTAAAAACATTTGTCAGCGGGAAATACTGGTGAGTGAATCCCAGTTTAATCAAGAAACATTTTATCAATTAAAACAGTATTGAGAGCGATCACATTGTTTATTTCTACACAATTACTCCATTTAGTACTGTCAATCCACTGACTTGTGGGTCATATTACACATTGGCTAACTCATTGTCCAATGGTAACGTATTGTCATCCTCGACTTACTACTCACAGTGTAGTACATTTTGTATACAAAACCCCAACACACCGGCAGTAATTGAAGAACTACAAAGACTCAATCACTGCTTAATCGCATTGTAAAACATTTAAGGTTTTGTAAAACATTACAAAAAGGTTAACAAAAAGAGGATAAACTCACATTGCTATCTTAGACTTCGCGTAAGGGTTTCCTGGATATAGTCTATAATTTATACAAATGTACAAAGGTTAGTATCACAACCCTTTGAAAATATTAATGATACCCTCCCCGAGACGGTATTCCAACAACTACGTCGGGCAGAACCACGACAGTTGTTACGGAATCCTAAATCAATCGGGCAGCGTATCTATTATGAAACTGGGGTTATAATACTTACCACGGAGCAGAACCTCGCTAATTAGGGGGATATAATACCCGCGTATAATAACTCTACTACAGAAATTGTGATTGAGAAATGAAATTTGAACGAGTTCGACTGAGATCCGAGGCCTCCTTTATATAGTGCTGAAATCTGGTCTCCACGCGGCCCGCGTAAAGAACAGACAAGGTTACGCTGCCCGCGTCAACCCTGTTCAACTGACTAGCTTATCCCGGTCATGATCTAGACCCGCCACGATGTCGACACGTGTCAGCTCAGGGTGTCTCCGCGTTGTTGATCTTCCGCGGCTCGCGTTAACTTAAACGGGGTCTTACGCGGCCCGTTTGAACTAAAGAAACTCAAAGGAATCTGGTATCCACATTGATACCGCCCGCGTAAATGGTTGGGGTGGGTCTACGCGGCCCACCTCAACTTAATAATCAGATTTTATATTTTATTTTATATGTTATAACATATTTCAGGCTCGGTTTTCACATACGTTTATTTTAGCATACCGAACCCCTCAAAGCTTATTTCTAAGCTATGTAAAGGATATTTAAGGTATGTTTAACTTATGATCAAGTTCCAGAATGTTCGTTACTATACAAATAGGCATAGTTTCACAGTTTGACATAAATAGTCCCTACGATCGAACAAACTTGATTTCGATACACCAAACCATCCAAAACTTATTTCTAAGTTATGTAAAGGTTATTTAAGGTATGTTAAGCCTATTTCACTATTCCGGAGTGTTTGTCGCGTAAAACTGACTACGTTTACGCACCAGTTTGCGTATAACCTTCCAGAAAGCAATTTAAAGCTTGAAATCGAATCGAATCAAATCATAAAATCATCAAACACAAATACACACATAATAACACCAAAGCACATATAATAACACCAAAGCACATTGTTTTATTGATAATTAACATTGTTTTACATTATACATCGATTACAGAACACAGTTGTCACGTTGATTAAGTAAACAACAACAATTGTTGAGTATCAGAGCCACCAAGTTCTTGAGTCGATATTTGGTTTTTACTACACTATATTGCGCCACAATAGATACACTTGCCTTATCGTGTATGTGTAGTTGTGTAAGAGTATTTACCATTCTACTAAAAACTTAAATCGAGGATTTATGTAACAAAAACCCTCAAGAATACACACGCACACACACATCATCATCATCATCGATCATAAAGTTGGCTACTATATAAGTAGCTACAAATCCTATGTTTCATGATAAACAATATAATCTGAAATTGATTTACATTTTATCACAAAAAATAATTAATTATGGTATAATTAATTAAAAGTGTTAAATTTATATAGTATTAATTTCTAATTTGTTTGGGCATTGTGGTGTTGTATATTGTGCTTAGCGGGTATTTTGTGCATAGTGGTGTTGTACATGATGCTTATTGTGTGTTTCTTCTGTTGTGGGGCTACCATAGCGGCAAAACGTAGGGTTTATGTGGTTAGAGCAAAGATGATCAGTTTCTTCTATTTTGTATATCTTTTTATGCTACCGCTCGTCATCTGTTCACGCAACAATAATTGAACCTTTTGAACATCAAAATTGATTCTTCGGTAACTCATAGGATTTCTAACCATGGCGATGGTGGTTGCCGACATCAATGAAGTGTGTTGGGCATGGAATAGAAGAGCCCCTGAGGTAAGTTTTTGACACAGATCTTCAGAATTGGTTAAGTGATGTATAAGAATTTATACATCTTTTAAACGTCAAATACGCCCCGTTTATGCGAAAACTCTTTGTATTTTCATTGATTTTGGTACTCATTTGAGTTGTTTGTAAAAATACAGGTCCGGGCTTCGGCCCGGTGTTGAAACGAAGGCTTTTGGAGCAAAATGGAGTGAAAACGGAACATTCCAGCAAACTGCCATATATGGCACGACCGTGCCACCAAGGAGCACGACCGTGCCAGCCATTCCGACATCGGCACTCTTGATCAGCACTTGCATCCGGCACCAGCACCATCAAAATCCATAAATGGCACGACCGTGCCAACCACTGGCACGACCGTGCCAGGTCAATTTGAGCCCCAGATCAGAGTGTTTCCGAGATCGTTGCCGAGCACTATCGGCTGGCATGACCAGACCATGCCCGAGCACGGTCGTGCCACCTCGGGAACTTTTGAGCGCGATCTTTCCCAAAATGGAAACATACTTGGTCAACATTCAAGAAAGTGGCTCTGACACTTGCCAAGCACGACCCTGCCAAAAGGTGGCATGGTAGTGCCAAACGCGCAGAGTTTAAATACGATACACGTTCTCCCAGTTCGGACTATCAAACCTCCTCCACCAAATCCACCATACACGTTCTCCCAGTTCGGACTATAAAACCCCTGTCCAATCTGTAATTGGGGGCCCGCTCCTCCAGCGGCCCCCTCCTGTCCCTGAACTGGAATGTCGTGCATGTGCACGTCATGATCTCCACCATCACCACCCTCATCGTCATCATCCGCCTCATCATCAACAGGCAGCGGGTCCCAAATCCTTCCCAATTTGTCCACAAGCTTTGGGACCCCGTTTACTTTGCGAATCAGGTGCATTGATTTTAGCTGCTGCAAATCGAGAAGGCCATAGTCACAGGCTTCAGTCAAATTGTTTAAAGAAACCGATAGTATTTGGCAAATTTTGTAGCAAAGGTCCCCCCCGCAGATGCGCGATGTGGGTGTCGAACCAACACCCTGAAAAATCGACTCTGCAACGCTGACGGCTAAGTTGCAGTGCGAGCCGGAGACGATGCAGTAAAGGTGGAAAAGGTCGCGGGTGGTGATATTTCCCGTGCTGTCACCCCGACCTTCAATGACGTGGAAGATGGCGCGCTCAACGACCCGGTGAAGTGGGTCGAGGATCCATGTAGCTTTGGCTTTCCGAGGTTCCCAATCCTGACCCGGTACAGTAATTTGATTCCAAAAGGCGGCCCTGTCTGCGTCTGGTTCCTAATCTTGTAAACTCCCATGAAATAACTCAGAATCTATCTCATCTTCCGTATACAGCCCCAACACCACAGTGAATCGGCTGATCGATTGGTGATGCCATTTCCTTCCCAATCGAAACTTGACACCAACATTCTTAGCATAAACATCTGGGCATGGAAAGGTGAAATGGAATGATGCGAAAAATTCGATCACCAACTCTATATACTGCGGCTCTGCGATCTCAAAAAGGCGGGACCAAGGAGGTGTTAGGAGATCATCAAACCGCTCGGTCTGTCCGAGCAAGTCTAAATCAACCCTTTGTAATCTCCTCATGGGCTCAATTAGGTGTCGTCTAGCCCATAACCGCTCCACCTTCGGGATACAGTACCCTTCCCTGGCATTGTTTGAGAACCGCAAATTTCGGGACTGGACAATATGGCACGGTCGTGCCATCATATGGCACTACCGTGCGAGACCTGCAAATCAGTGAGTTTATGAAGTTTTCCGGGAATTTATGAAGTCTGGGTTTTTATTCCCCAGGAGCACGACCGTGACAGCCCACGGCACCAACGTGCTCGGCCGTAACCGGCTCGGATCTGAACCACATTTGCTGAGAAGCACGGTAGTGCCGCCCAACGGCACCCTCGTGCCTGGCCGACAACTGGTGACTGAACTGAGCGATCTCGAGAGAAGCACGGTCGTGCCGGTGAATGGCACCCTCGTGCCTGATCGATTTCGACACTGATTTCATCGATTATCTGAGAAGCACGACCGTGCCGCTATATGGCACCCTCGTGCCACTTGAAGATCTGGGCAGAATTATGAAGATCCGATGAAGATCACGACCGTGCCAGTTAACAACACCCTCGTGCTCGATGGAACCCAGCTCAGAAAATTGCTCAATTCGGCCCAAAAATCCCGATTTTTTCATATTTTGGCTTAGGGGTTTTGTGAATCGGCCCATTGTGGTTCAAACCAACACAAAAAACACTAAAAACGGGCTTGAATCGGGTGATTTTGACCAAGCCCTAAAAACTTAAAGAAACTAACTATGAAGAACATGAAGAACATGACATCAAAACATATGAAACTAACTAGAAAAAGGAGGGATTCATACCTGGAATGATGTTGGGATGAAAGAATTTCTTGGAGGAAGCTAGGAGATGCAGAGGATCCGTGAGTGATTTGAATGGGTTCAAGTGAGGGAGATGAAGTTATGAAGAAAAAGATGGTGGTGGTTGAGTTTTATTAAAGGGGCTCTATTATTGGTCTGCAAAAAGATGTCTGGTGGTGCCAGATTTTGCTGGTAGTGCAGAAATTTCGAAATTAATTAATTTTTTTTTCATTTTATTTATTTATTTTATTTTATTTTATTTATATTTTTTTATGATGTGGAAAATGGACATATATAAAGAAAAACTCCTTGAACCCGGGGCACTCACGAAGCATCTCCTACCAAGAAAATGAACAGAACTAACATACCTGAGAGCCGGCAACAAGCTCTAACATCCCTCGCGACCAGAACGAACCGCAACCTGGAAAGAAAATAAACAACCACACACAAAAATAATAACCAAAATAATAAACACACAAACATGCTAAGTTTATTTACGAGTCTTCAGCTAGACTCACCACCCCGAATTCATTTGTTCCTGGGGTGGAGGGTAATAACCTCCTCACTCGGGTCAACGGGCCCTCCAACATAAGCCTTTAACCTATGCCCGTTGACCTTAAACAACCGTCCATCCTCATGGCCTATCTCCACGGTCCCGTAAGGAAACACTGACCGTACAGTGTAGGGACCCGACCACCGAGATTTAAGCTTACCAGGAAACAACTTGAGACGTGAGTTGTACAACAACACACGATCACCCACTCGGAATTCTTTCTTGTCCTTCAAGCGGGCATCATGAAGCGTCTTAGTACGTTCCTTGTACAGCTTGGAGCTTTCATACGCATCGTGCCTAAGCTCCTCAATCTCATGAATCTGCACAAACCTGTTCTCACTCGCAGCAGCCATGTCAAGATTAACTGTCTTCAAAGCCCAATATGCTTTGTGCTCGAGTTCAACAGGCAAATGACATGACTTCCCATAGACTAATTTGAACGGTGTGGTGCCTATAGGAGTCTTGTAGGCTGTCCGGAAAGCCCACAGTGCATCATCTAATTTCTCGGACCAATCTTTACGGCTAGAATTAACCGTCTTCTCCAGAATCCACTTAATACCCCGATTAGTAACCTCGACCTGTCCGCTCGTCTGCGGATGATATGGTGTAGAGAATCGATGTTGCACACCATATCGGGACAATACCTTCTCGAGCTGAGCATTACAGAAATGCGTCCCACGGTCACTAATCAACGCCTTCGGGGCACCGAAGCGAGCAAACAACTTTTTCAAAAACCTCACCACTACCCTCGCATCGTTAGTGGGCAAAGCCTGTGCTTCAGCCCACTTTGAAACGTAATCAACAGCGACTAGGATGTAGCGGTTCCCAAAAGAGGTCGGAAAAGGGCCCATGAAGTCTAGCCCCCATACGTCAAAAACCTCACAAACTTGAATGCCGTTTTGTGGCATCTCATGGCGTGCAGAAATGTTGCTCGCCCTCTGGCAAGCATCACAGGACCTCACCCACTCATGGGCATCACGGAAAATAGTCGGCCAAAAGAATCCGGCATCAAACACTTTCCTTGCCGTGTTGTTCGCTCCGTGATGGCCTCCCGTGGGTCCCTCGTGACAGTGGTGTAAAATATCCCTCGCCTCGTCACCGTGCACGCATCGCCGGATCATCCGATCTGCTCCTACCCTAAACAAGTAAGGGTCATCCCAGAAGTAATGCTTGACATCTGCAAAGAACTTTCGCTTTTGCTGATGGGTCATCCCTATGATCAGGATGCCACTGGCTAGGTAGTTTGCAAAGTCAGCAAACCATGGGGAATCATCACTAGTCTCGATCCTCATGAGGAACTCGTAGGGGAAATTGTCATTGATGTTAGGCCAACGAGATTCCTTTTCCTCGGAATGCTCAAGTCGAGACAAATGATCGGCTGCCAAATTTTCGGCCCCTTTTTTTATCACGGATTTCAATATCAAACTCTTGCAGCAACAAAATCCAACGTATCACTCTCGGTTTAGCATCCTGCTTGCTGAAAAGATACCGAAGGGCTGCATGATCCGTGTACACAAAGGTCTTGGAAACGACAAGATATGACCGAAACTTATCGAAGGCAAAGACCACAGCTAGGAGCTCTTTCTCTGTCTTGGTGTAGTGCTCCTGAGCGTCATTCAAGGTCTTGCTCGCATAGTAAATCGGATGAAAGTGTTTATCTTTCCTTTGACCCAAGACAGCCCCGACTGCGAAGTCACTCGCATCACACATTAACTCAAATGGCAGCTCCCAGTCGGGAGCGACCATGATCGGGGCATTCACCAACTTCTCCTTCAACAACTCGAATGCCCGAAGGCACTCATCGGAGAAAACAAACTGGGCATCCTTCTCGAGGAGCTGAGTCATGGGACGGGCGATTTTGGAAAAGTCCTTTATGAATCGCCGGTAAAAACCTGCATGACCTACAAAACTCCTAATAGATTTCACGGATGTGGGAGGCGGGAGCTTTGAAATTGTCTCGACTTTGGCTCGGTCAACCTCGAGCCCCGCCTGTGAAATCTTGTGCCCAAGCACAATGCCCTCCTTCACCATGAAGTGGCATTTCTCCCAATTCAACACAAGGTTGGCTTTTTCACATCTAGCAAACATCTTTTTCAGATTCCCGAGACACTGGTCAAAAGAACTCCCAAACACAAAAAAATCATCCATGAAAACCTCCATGGAGTCCTCGATCATGTCATGAAAAATGGCCACCATACACCTCCGAAATGTGGCCGAGGTGATGTGTGTAAAATGCAACATATAAATTACATCAAATAAGGCATAAAACTAACCCTTTTTAAGTACTAATATTGGAAAAAGAGTGTTTTTGTCTTCCTTTTGTATTTTCAGGATTAAATGAGCTCAAAAACGTAAAAGAAGCAAAAAGACAGCTAAATCCAACATAAATACAAGAAAAGGAATATTAGTGGACTGCCCGAACCCTCAACGGCACCTTCCAAAGCAAAGAAGAGAAATCAGAAGACTGAACACGCCCCGTGCTCAGCCAGCACGGGGCCGTGCCCAAGAAGCAGCAGAAAAGACAAATCTATAGAAGCTTCTATTGCCCATCACGGGGCCGTGCTCAGCGGACACAGGGGCGTGTCGAAAGTACAGCAGGCGCATTTATTGTAAATGCGAATTACAATTAATGAGGAGAGAGATTGCCAGACGGACACGGGGCCGTGCCCAGCGGACACGGGGCCGTGTCCAGCTCTCTGTTCAGCCTATAAATAGGAGTGCTTGGATTCATTTCATCTCATCCCTTGGCACACCACCTCTCTCACACTTCATCCACCACCCACCACCATCACAACACCATCATCCACCACCATCATCCATTGTCCATCGTAGAGTGTGTGAGTCGTCTCGGGATCCAAGATTGATCGTAAGAGTTCTTGACAATCAAGGCCATGTTTGCCAAAGTCTCTTACATCACTTGGTGAAGACAAAGTGTCTAGTATAATACTTTTTATTTCTAATCTTTTGCACTTTTTATTTGGTTTTGTATTAATGACTTTAATAACTAGTTACTTATGTTGAAGGTGATCTTTCCTTATCGTTTGTCCGTGGTGTCTTGGCATTATTTTACTGTCTATATAAAATAAAGGATTTTCACCATTCATATCTCCACGGTCTATATGGAGGTATGTTGGCTACCTGGTAGGGGGTTAAGGGAACGGTTTGGTAAAGGTCTTGCCATTGTTCAGCGTTTAGAGGTCCTGCAATGGACCTGGGTCAAATTTAGTAGGACCTCCTTCAATACTTCACGGTATTGGATGGCGGGGGTCCAAACTCTTTGATCCCCTCATAAGTTAACTACTATTAATACTATAACCCGGCTATTTAGGACTGTATCCCTGCTGACTCAGACTACTTAGCCGAGGGTAACGTCACCGCCAAAAGCGGGGCCTACCACAATACTGCATTAATAACTTAATTCATTATCTTCCAATAATCCACCCCTTTAGGATTGTATCCCTGCTGACTCAAACTACTGGGGTGAGGGTAACGTCACCTTCAAAAGAGGGGCCTACTACAATAACTAAGATAATCTCTTAATTGTGTGCAAAAGTGCAGAAATAATCAAAGGTTATACTAGATACGAGTCGGAACCAAGTGATTCATCTTGTCTATCTGTTTTTATTTTATTTTATTTTCAGCATTTTAGTTAGTTTTATTTTTCTTAGTTTAAAACATTTTTCTAAACTTTTATTTTGGTTAGACGTTGAGGATAAACCGGTACTAAAAGCTCTTGTGTCCTTGGACGACCTCGGTATCTTACCAACGCTATACTACACTCAACGATGGGTGCACTTGCCCATATGTGTGTTTAGTGTTAGTGAAATATCGTGTTTTATAAATTTAAAACTTGGCTAAAATAAGTGTTAAAAATGGCTTAAAATATACACCTAATATAAGTAACACTTCGCACGCATCAATTTTTGGCGCCGTTGCCGGGGACACAAGGATTTTAAGAAAGTTAGGAATCAACGGCCTAATCATCTTTTATTTTTTTTTTTATTTTTTTTAGGATTTTCTTAGTTTTTCAGCTTCTGCAGAGCTCAGCACGGGCCGTGCCCGCTGAACACGCCCCCGTGCTCAATCATTGGAACTGGCAATCCTGTTTTACATCAGACAGTAAGCTGAACACGGGGCCGTGCCCACTCAACACGCCCCCGTGCCCAAGTTTCAGTTACTGAAAATAGAACCGTTAGATCCCGGCGGTTGGTAATTTCTGACATAAACATGAGTGATAGTAATTATTTTTACTTTCGGCACTCTTATGGTACGTGGTGTCAATTATGTGGTGGCGAACATGAAGAAGTAAAATGCTACTTCCTAAATTATAGGCCCCACTACATGGACCCACCATCTTCTCACAACCTTAAGAGGGGCGAAAGTAAAAATAAGCACTATTTCTCCCTCGAATGCGCCCAGCCAGATATTCTAGGGGAAATGCTCCTTGGCGAGTTATTTCAACTAGAAGAGCTAATTCTGAAATGGTTAGAAGAGCTTGGGAAGGATTTTATTAATCCACCCCAAGACGATACCCATGAAGAAATGTTGGAACCGCATTCCGGCAACCTCGTTGCTCCCAAAAATACCTTCGTACCTAGCAAAGACTTGGACGATAGTCGTCCCTGTGTCGATTGTGCCGTGAAGGACTCTCCATCGACTTCGTTCGGTGCATACATAGACCTGAGCGATTCGGCATACACCTTCTTTAACAAGAGCCCGGGAAAGGGTTGGACTTGTCCACCTAGAATGAAAATAGGAATTACCCTCACCGACAACCTCTTGCGTTCTCGCCTTAGTCTAGGACAATTAAGGTATCTTAGGCACTTTGGGGTTGTTCCAACCAGTCAAGAGCCACCCGATACTAACAAGTTCCTTAAAAAACTAGACAACTTCATAAAACAGTCCCTAGACACGGGGCCGTGCCCAGCCAACACGCCCCCGTGTCCATCGAAAGATTCCATTCTGATCAGTACGTCAGAATACAGACAAACTGTGTCAGAACTCCACCTGCACACGGGGCCGTGTCCACTGAACACGGGGCCGTGTCCAAGAGGCTGTCGTTTTCTATAAATGCAGCCAAGAATTTTGCACATTTGGACCAACTTGGGGCAGAGATTTGCAGGAATCTTCTCTCAAACTATCCTAGGTAAGTCTAAAAGAAGGTTCCAACAACCCATTTTGTCCTTTCCTCTTTTAGCCATTTCCTTCTTCTCCATCTTTCTCCAAGAGCTACCATTGAAAGTTTGGAATTCCTCTAACTCTATGGTAGGGATAAATGAGTTTTGTTCAAAGAATCTTGGTAACAACATGTTATGAAACATTGTTTTAAGTTATTAGTAGCTAAAAAGGCCCCACAAGTTCAGAAAATAACTTAAAAACCCAAGTTCCCTTGTTCCAAAACTCTGCAGAAAGATGAACACGGGGCCGTGCTCAGTGAGCACGGGGCCGTGTCCGGTCACTGTTTCATTAAATAAACTATTTTTAGTTTATTTTTCGTAGGATGTCGAGTGAAAACAGCGATACATCTTCTGTGCATTCGTCAAACAACCGAAGAGGAAGAAGACCCTCCATTGAAGCTACACGTGTGCACTATGTGATAGCATTAAGGGAGGCTCTCGACGAAATGACTTCAGTAGAGGAGGTCCTAATCGACCGTATTAACGATCTTACGATGGGACTTGAAAGCAGCTTCCAAGAAATTAACCTCTTACACCAGAGGTTAAATATTCTTGTAGCACCTCCAATGGAACCAGTCCTTCCACAGCAGGATTGGAACCTAGCACTCGGAATCAACAACCCTACCGGGTGGGAAGACTTGCCAGCAGAACCTCCTGTGGAACACCTACAAGAGATCCCGGTGGAAGTTGAAACTCCTCAAACTAATGCCAATGAACCTTCATTTCTCCTTCCAAGGGAGGTGGAAGAATGGCTCGCCGACATTTGAGGAGAACCGCACGCGGAAGATGGAGTTCAAAAAGGCCTTGGTTAACCAAGATTAATTGCTTCTTGGAAATTTTGCTAACTAAAATAAAGTAAAGGCTAGGACTCCATGGTTTGTTATTTCTTTGTTTTATCTAGTTTAATTTAGGATTATGTAAGTTCTCTCTATGATGAAATGAAATGATGGTTTTAAGGTTTGGATGGTTTGTAATGAATAAAACACGCTCATGGTGGTAAAGGATGAAAAGGGGAACGAGAAAAATGATCCCATGCACAAGAACAAGGCAACCCGACAATTCTCTCCATTTCAGAAGGTTCAACACGGGCCGTGCCCAACCAACACGGCCCCGTGCTGAGCACCCTGCAGAAAAAACGCCCAGTTCAGGTAACTGGACACGGGCCGTGTTCACCCAACACGCCCCCGTGTCCAGACTTCTGTTTCTCTTATTTTAATTCTGTTACTGGCACTTGAACACGGGGCCGTGCCCGGATAACACGGGGCCGTGTTCAGTGCCCAGTAACACAAATATTTGCTTTTTAAACACTATTTTACACATCTAATCAACCTAAAAATTTATTTTTGGGACACATTGAGGACAATGTGTAATTTAAGTGTGGGGGGGATGCTAAAACCTTGAATTTTGCAAGTCCTAAATACAAGCCTTACACAAAACTCTATTGGAACCGCTAATCACCCCAAATTTTTTCAAAAATTTCATTTTTTTACTTGTCTAGGTTTAACTCGGGAAATTCAAGTTCTCAAAAAGGTTATATTTTTACAAATTTACAACCGATAGCGTAGTGATAAAAAGAACCAACATAAGAAAATTATGAAAAGGCATAGCAAACTTATTTAAAATTTGATTATATATACTTGATCACATAAAAACCCATTCCCACAAAAGTGTGTTTTGAGCCTTTATTGAGCACACAATTACATATCATTTGACTAAATGCTCATTTTTCGTTTCTTGTGTGAATAGCCGCCTGGTTCTTACGACTCTAGAACTTGCCATGACAATACATTCCCGGTCCTTATCAACTTAAACCCAAGTAAGTAAATGATGGAGGCATTAGGACTAATTTTTTTTATTTCTACACCATTATTTTTCTTTTTCTTTTACCACCTACCCAAAAATCCCCCTAGTTAGCCCCTTTGAGCCTAAACCTTTTCGTTTCATCACCCAAACAAAAACCCTTTTACCCACCAAACCCTTTTTTTTTCATTTTTAACCCTTTATTTTAGTAACAAGTTCGGTTCTTCGCAAAAAATAAAATAAAATGATGAAGCAAAAAGAAAATAAACAAACAAGTTAATCAAAAATAACTTAGTTTGAATAAAAGCTTCATCAATAAAAAGTTGCAAAAATACGAAAACCGATACTTGTTACGCTTTTAGCCCTTTTTCTACTAACCACTAACCCAACCACCTACCTTTAACCCTAGCCTAACCCTTAACCCACAAAGCCCTCTTGATATCTACAAAGGTATAAAAGTTAAAAAGGAGGAGGATTGATTTATTGGCAAGCCTATGGTAGGAATAAGTTCCATGCCGCTCTCGAGTGATTCACTAAAAATACACCTTCGGCCGAGTGTGAGTGATTTCCCCGTGAGGTATGTGAACTTGTATATAAATAGAATTTTAAAAAGGCATGTTATGCCCAAATAAGTAATTTCTTTTATGAAAAGTTCTAAATAAATCATTACGAATAGGAGTGTAAATAAATAAAAATAAAACCCAAAAAGATCTTGGAAATCCCGACACTCTACGACAAGCCCAAAACCTTCTCTTCTACCTATTCCATTTGGGAGTGTAAGCCACATATTAAAGAGTTTTGCTTGAGGACAAGCAAAAGTTCAAGTGTGGGGGTATTTGATGTGTGTAAAACGCAACATATAAATTACATCAAATAAGGCATAAAACTAACCCTTTTTAAGTACTAATATTGGAAAAAGAGTGTTTTTGTCTTCCTTTTGTATTTTCAGGATTAAATGAGCTCAAAAACGCAAAAGAAGCAAAAAGACAGCTAAATCCAACATAAATACAAGAAAAGGAATATTAGTGGACTGCCCGAACCCTCAACGGCACCTTCCAAAGCAAAGAAGAGAAATCAGAAGACTGAACACGCCCCGTGCTCAGCCAGCACGGGGCCGTGCCCAAGAAGCAGCAGAAAAGACAAATCTATAGAAGCTTCTATTGCCCATCACGGGGCCGTGCTCAGCGGACACAGGGGCGTGTCGAAAGTACAGCAGGCGCATTTATTGTAATTGCGAATTACAATTAATGAGGAGAGAGATTGTCAGACGGACACGGGGCCGTGCCCAGCGGACACGGGGCCGTGTCCAGCTCTCTGTTCAGCCTATAAATAGGAGTGCTTGGATTCATTTCATCTCATCCCTTGGCACACCACCTCTCTCACACTTCATCCACCACCCACCACCATCACAACACCATCATCCACCACCATCATCCATTGTCCATCGTAGAGTGTGTGAGTCGTCTCGGGATCCAAGATTGATCGTAAGAGTTCTTGACAATCAAGGCCATGTTTGCCGAAGTCTCTTACATCACTTGGTGAAGACAAAGTGTCTAGTATAATACTTTTTATTTCTAATCTTTTGCACTTTTTATTTGGTTTTGTATTAATGACTTTAATAACTAGTTACTTATGTTGAAGGTGATCTTTCCTTATCGTTTGTCCGTGGTGTCTTGGCATTATTTTACTGTCTATATAAAATAAAGGATTTTCACCATTCATATCTCCACGGTCTATATGGAGGTATGTTGGCTACCTGGTAGGGGGTTAAGGGAACGGTTTGGTAAAGGTCTTGCCATTGTTCAGCGTTTAGAGGTCCTGCAATGGACCTGGGTCAAATTTAGTAGGACCTCCTTCAATACTTCACGGTATTGGATGGCGGGGGTCCAAACTCTTTGATCCCCTCATAAGTTAACTACTATTAATACTATAACCCGGCTATTTAGGACTGTATCCCTGCTGACTCAGACTACTTAGCCGAGGGTAACGTCACCGCCAAAAGCGGGGCCTACCACAATACTGCATTAATAACTTAATTCATTATCTTCCAATAATCCACCCCTTTAGGATTGTATCCCTGCTGACTCAAACTACTGGGGTGAGGGTAACGTCACCTTCAAAAGAGGGGCCTACTACAATAACTAAGATAATCTCTTAATTGTGTGCAAAAGTGCAGAAATAATCAAAGGTTATACTAGATACGAGTCGGAACCAAGTGATTCATCTTGTCTATCTGTTTTTATTTTATTTTATTTTCAGCATTTTAGTTAGTTTTATTTTTCTTAGTTTAAAACATTTTTCTAAACTTTTATTTTGGTTAGACGTTGAGGATAAACCGGTACTAAAAGCTCTTGTGTCCTTGGACGACCTCGGTATCTTACCAACGCTATACTACACTCAACGATGGGTGCACTTGCCCATATGTGTGTTTAGTGTTAGTGAAATATCGTGTTTTATAAATTTAAAACTTGGCTAAAATAAGTGTTAAAAAGGGCTTAAAATATACACCTAATATAAGTAACACTTCGCACGCATCACGGGGCATTGCACAGTCCAAAGGGCATCCGTCGGTAGGCGAATGTGCCATAGGGACATGTGAATGTCGTCTTCTCCTGATCCTCAGGAGAGATGGGAATCTGAAAATAACCCGAAAAACCATCAAGGAAGCAGTAGTACATCCTGCCCGACAACCTCTCCAACATCTGATCAATGAAAGGAAGTGGGAAATGATCCTTCCTCGTGGCATCATTGAGTTTACAGTAGTCAATGCAAACTCTCCATCCGGTGACAGTACGAGTAGGAATCAACTCGTTTTTCTCATTGGTCACCACTGTCATGCCTCCTTTCTTCGGGACTACCTGTACAGGGCTAACCCATGGTGAATCAGAGATCGGGTATATCAAACCTGCATCAAGTAGTTTGATGACCTCTTTCTTCACAACCTCCTGCATGTTGGGGTTCAAACGCCTCTGATGTTGTACTACAGGTTTAAAGTCCTCCTCCATCAAAATCTTATGGGCACAAAAGGATGGATTGATCCCTTTTATATCCATAATCTTCCAAGCAATCGCCTTCTTGTGCTGCTTCAGAACTTCAAGCAATCGATCCTTCTCTTCTTTCGATAATTTGGCAGAAATGATAACGGGCAGATGAGTCTCACCCTCCAAGAAAGCATACTCCAAATGATCTGGAAGCTCCTTAAGCTCAACCGAAGGTGGATCCTCAATAGAAGGACGTGCTTTAGGCTCAGCAACGCGATCCACAACCTTAAAAACCTCGGGACACGGGGGAGACGCGTGACCTATCAGACAGGTCACCTCCTCGACTAATCGGTCCACCCTAGGTGAACTAAAATCCTCCCCTCCTAGCAGCTGTGTGTCCATAACATCCTCCTCGAATGCATCACGAAGATGATCACTCACATATGTATCGATAGTCTCAATGAAGTAGAGTGTATCATCCTGACTTTTCGAGTGTTGCATGGATTTCCCAATGTCAAAGGTAACCTCCTCATCATCAACCCTAAGAGTAAGTCTACCGGTGTAGACATCAATCAAGGCTCTCGCAGTGGCTAGGAATGGGCGACCTAATATAAGTGGAACATTTTTGTCCTCATCCATGTCTAGAATCACGAAATCGACAGGAAAGACAAACTTGTCGATCTTCACTAGCATATTCTCAACTATGCCTCGTGGATACTTCACTGAACGGTCAGCTAGCTGAATGCTCATACGAGTTGGCTTGGGCTCTCCCAAGTCTAGCTTAGCAAAGACCGCATATGGCATGAGGTTTATGCTAGCTCCAAGATCAGCAAATGCATTGCTGACCGACAAACTACCAATCAAACACAGGATAGTGAAACTCCCAGGATCATTCATCTTCTTAGGTAGTTTGTTCTAAAGAACCGCTGAGCACTCTTCATTCAAGGTCACCTGCGAAAGCTCCACAAGTTTCTTTTTGTTGGATAGAATGTCCTTCAGAAACTTGGCATACTTAGGCATTTGAGCAAGTGCCTCGACAAATGGTAAATTTATATGAAGTTGCTTAAAAAGCTCTAGGAATTTACCATAGTGTTCTTCCATTTTCTGCTTCTTCAACCTCCCCGGGTATGGAATAGGAGGGACATACTCTCTCACTGGCTCCTTGGGTCGTGCGGTACTTGCTGGGACTCACCTCTGTTGCGCCTCACCCGGAGACTCACACTCAATCTCCTCATCAACCTCATCATCATCAACCGGCTTTGCAGGAATAGCCGGAGGGATGGGCTGAGCGGTCTTACCGCTTCTCAACGTGATCGCCTTTGCAGTAGCATTTGGATTAGGCTCTGTGTTGCTCGGAAGGCCCCCCTGTTGTCTCTCAGACAACATCTTGGCAATCTGGCCAACTTGGTTCTCAATGGTCTGCATGGAAGCCTTTTGGCTTCTCAACTCATTCTCGTGCCTCGTGAAACGACCGTCATACTCCTTAAAACGCTTCTCATTCTCGGCCTTTTGAGTGTTCTGACTGGCTAAGATCTGGCTAAGCATATCATGCACACTAGGCTCACTAGCGGGAGGCGCCTGCTGAGGTCGAGATGGACCATATGCTCCATGAGCTGGAGTTGGGGGACGTGGAGCAAATCCGGGTGGATGCAGATTAGAAGCATCGGGCCTCCAACTAAAATTTGGGTGATTCTTCCACCCCGGATTATAAGTATTGCTTAGGGATTATTCTGAGGACGGTATTGGTGTCCCATAAAATCAACATGCTCGTGTGACATCTCTCCCATCTGAAAATCACCTACCTGATATGCTCCCCCACTCGAAGAACCTCTCTAGTGCATTTCCATCACTCGATCAAATTTCGAAGATAAGGCATCCATACGTGCTGTCATGGCCGTGTAGTCATCCACATGATGAACTCCCTGCCGAGAACTCTTACCCCTTGGTGGCTGTTGCGTCCGGTTTTTCACGGCACACTTTTCAAGAATCTCAAATGCCTCGGTGGCATTTTTCGTGCCGATATCCCCACCCGAGTATGTATCAACCATCATCTGTCCCTGACTGTCCAAACCATGGTAGAAGATCTGACATTGTTGCCACTTGGGCAACCCGTGATGTGGGACCTTTCGCATAAGCTTTTTGAAACGCTCCCATGCCTCGTAAAGAGACTCGTCCTCGTCCTGACGAAAGTTCAGAATCTTGGTTCTCAACCGAACAATTTTCTCTGGAGGGAAATATTTCTGAAGGAACTTCTCAGCTAATTGATTCCATGTAGTGATAGATCCAGCTGGAAGTGAAAGAAGCCACTCCTTGGCTCCATCCCGTAAAGAAAACGAAAAGAGCCGAAGGCGGATAGCATCCGGTGATGCATCACGAATCCTAAATGTAGCACAAGCCTCTAGAAACCCCGCAATATGAACACTAGGATCCTCGTGATCCTTGCCATAAAACTGCACCGCATTCTGCAACATCGATATGGTGCCAGCCTTGATCTTGAAATTATTATTGTCAATCGTCGGTGCATTGATGCTCGTAGCCGCCATGTCTACTTGAACCTCGTAGAATGTGTCGTCTCCTCCCGCATCTACCTCGATCGCCTCGGCTACCAAGCGAAACCGCTCCCGCAGCCTCCGGTGAAGATCACGCTCCGGCTCCGCTGAAGGCTCAACGATATCAGCAGCGGGGGCTGAGGACATGCACGACCTGTAGGGAATAAGGAGAAGCACAATGCACAAAATATATACAAAAAATAAAAACAACTAGCAAATAATCATTTTTTTTTCAATTAATCAAGCAAAGGCAAATAAAACAAGTAGACAAAAACTTTGTACACTTTTCACAATGGCTAAAAAAGTAACTCGAATCGTTTTCAAGAAGACCGCATCCCCGGCAACGGCGCCAAAAACTTGATGTGCGTGAATTAAATATATTTTTAATTGAGTTTTTCTTCACACAAATTTAGTTTTAAAATTGGTTTTTCACCTAGAAACTAACTACACACACAAAAGGGCAAGTGTACCCGTCGGGTGGTAATATAGCTAATCGGTTAGAACCGGATATCAATCCGTGGATGCAGTGTCTCGATACTAAACTTTTGCTACTTTAAAGCCTTTTCAATTGATTGGGTTGATTTTTCTAACTTAGCATGCAAAGAAATAAACTACTAAAAATTCTAACAAAGAACAATATCTAAGAAAGGGTTGCCTAAACTAAGTATCCACTAACTCACATGTGACAACAAAGGGGGAAGGAGGCTGTGATGATGCAAGCTCTAAATTTGACTAAGTCCCCAATCAAGGCTTCCTAGTCTATAATTTTTAGGAAAACTAAAAATGAATTAACATTCTAATCACCTAAAAATTATTCTTTTAAGCTCACTTGCTAAGTTGATGTTAATCTTAAATAATGAGTTATTTGTTTGTCAAAACTCCTAACTCTACAAATTAGGGAAAACTAATATGAAAAACACACTAATCAACCTAACTTGGTTTTAAGTAGTTGGCACTATCCTCATGTTCTTGATATGAACCACAAGCATGGTCATGCTAGCTAACAATTTTGGCCTAAATCATCAAACTAACAAGAACACAAACTATATAATCCATATAAACATAGTTATGATCTTTCCAAATCTAGATGCAAGAATTCACACATATGCTCAAATCATCATTCAATCACATTAGCAATCACCATTCCTAGTTTCATGCTATGAATCATACTAACAAGTTAACAAGATTCAATAATCATAATCTTTACATGGGCTTTCCAACACAACATGTAAATGCTTATGAGCAAACATTCAAGAACAAGAACTTTAAGCATACACATGAACTCCAAGAACAAGATTAAATACCAACATGAAGATTAACAAGAACAATCATCACATCTACTTCCATGTTATCACATATTCATTAGCTTCAACAAAGTTTAGACAACTCAAATGTTTAGCCCATAAGGCTCATGACAACCAAATCAAGTGCAAATAAACATAAATTGTTCATGATGTAGTAAGCTAACCAACTTAAAGACAAGATTAAAATGATATTTGAGTAGATCTTCAAGTGATTAAGTCCTCTTCAAGGCTCCCTCTTGGCTCCAACAAGCTTCCAAGACCAGATTCTTGAGAGAAAAAGTCACCAAAATGCTCCAACTCCCTTGCAAATGAGCTAGAAACTCGTATTCAAACTCTGCGCGTTTGGCACTACCATGCCACCTTTTGGCACGGTCGTGCTTGGCAAGTGTCAGAGCCACTTCCTTGAATGTTGACCAAGTATGTTTCCATTTTGGGAAAGATCGCGCTCAAAAGTTCCCGAGGTGGCACGACCGTGCTCGGGCATGGTCTGGTCGTGCCAGCCGATAGTGCTCGGCAACGATCTCGGAAACACTCTGATCTGGGGCTCAAATTGACCTGGCACGGTCATGCCAGTGGTTGGCACGGTCGTGCCATTTATGGATTTTGATGGTGCTGGTGCCGGATGCAAGTGCTGATCAAGAGTGCCGATGTCGGAATGGCTGGCACGGTCGTGCTCCTTGGTGGCACGGTCGTGCCATATCTGGCAGTTTGCTGGAATGTTCCATTTTCGCTCCATTTTGCTCCAAAAGCCTTCGTTTCAACACCGGGCCGAAGCTCGGACCTGTATTTTCACAAACAACTCAAATGAGTACCAAAATCAATGAAAATACAAAGAGTTTTCGCATAAACGGGGCGTATTTGACGTTTAAAAGATGTATAAATTCTTATACATCATTAAGCAACCAAATGCAAGCTTGAGTTTTATACTATAAAATTAAAATAACACCTAGATGGGGACATTTTTTTGGGTGTTGTTTAGTTTCTTGCAAGGTGTTTGATGTTTTACCACAGTGAAGGCATATGATGAAAGAAGAAAAGTAATCTTATCATTATATTGTTTGATGAAAAGAGTTTAATCTAATGTTGTAGAGACATGTGGAAGTTGATTTTGATATAGTATAATTTGCATTATATGTAACAAACAAATACATGAACTTATCCAGTAAAGCATTTCATTGTGAAACAGAAGGCTAAGCTTTATCTTAGACACTTATGTTGTTTCTCTTTGCTAATGGATGTGTAGTAAAGACTCAACAAGAGGCAAAAAAGATGGTTATTGCAGACTCCAATTCTACTACAAAACCTAGAAATGAAGAACTTAACTAAAATTATGGTTGACTATAGGACCAAGAATGAGGAATATGCAGAAATCGTATCACACCAATCTGAAGGTATTTTCTATTATTCTGTACTATTGAGTTTTGATATTATTCATTTACTGCATAAGTGTGTAAGATAATATTTAGCCTTGCATAATGCAAGAGATAGGAAAACACAAAAGACCTGAGTACCACATAGGATATATAACACACATGTGTATACACCCATGATTAACTGTAGCTTAGTAGGAAAGTATAAATGAACCAAGAGGCTAACCTGAGTTTTGATATTATTCTTTTACAACATAAGTGACTAAGATAATATATAGGTACAAGGAAAATATCTACAGTGTTCTCTTGGCTAACCTGGAATCTTAATTCTTTTTAGTTAAATGCCCGGATAGTCACTGTGGTTTAGCCTTTTTTTCACCTTTAGTCTCTAACTTTCTAAAATTACAACTATAGTCCCCAACTTTTTAAATTTCGTTCCCGGATGGTCCTTGACGCGGATGGATGTTAGTCTTTTCAGTTAAGTAGGTGTGAAATGACCAAAATACCCTTACTATTAAAAAATAAACTTGTTGGATCTGAGTTTGGTATTGATTGTGTTTTTACGTTTGAATTAGATGAAGATGGATGAGTTGTGCCGCGGAATTAAGATGGAAACAAACTTTGTACACAATCAAACGGGAGAATTGCTTTGATTAAACATTTTTCACAAAGAACCGAAGGATTGAATTTATTTCAATTACGATTACAATGCAATGCTGAATACAAACTCCCCCTCAGCCAGAGCTCAGTGTTTGTTTGTGCAGGAAGAGAATTTTGCAAAGAGCTAATAGAATAGTACAGAGCACTGTTCTATTTATAGGCACTAGCAAACCACTGAAGCATCTAAGCTGACCTCACCATGAAAGTGACATCTAACCTCCTAACAAACTCTAACCTCTGATCAATACAAACACTGCTATGCTAACTACTGCTATCACATTTCATTACATAAAAGACATCTAAATAACTGCTGCATCCTTCCCCTGCTGTGAACCCAGCAGTACTTGTCCGGATCAGCAGTGCTTGACTCAAGGCAGTAGATTGAACAGCAGAGCTTTAGTCTTTCATCAGGCCTTTACTTGATCAGCAATTTGTAGGTCAGCAGTTTGCACGATCAGTAGATAGGAGGTCAGCAGATGTTGAAACCACTTTCAAGGGGAGAGACTTGTATGTAACATCTGCTTATTCTGGATCCACTGCCCTGATCTAGTTTTGGCTTTAATTATCTGTTCCTTTGATAGGGTTCAATCCCAACAATCTCCCCTGGAACAGATAATGCCAAAACCCTTCATTATTGTGGAACTTTATTGCCTCATCAACAGCTCCCTTATCTGACCTTTAAGTTGTAACTCAAAGTCTAGGGCGTCTGTGTCATCTTCATCCCTACCAAGTGGAAGATCAAGGAGATCCTGCATATCTTCAAGACTCAGGCCAAGAGCTTGTTCCCTTGTTATCTTTTTCACTTCTCCACCAGACCTGAACATAGTCAATACATGGGTCTATTTGTCAGTTTCCCACTTTAGTACTTTTGAGCCTGGTGGGTTTCTTGGGAGATTTTTATTGGATGAGGAGTTTGGTGAAGCTGGCCTTGTGATGACTGTTTGAACAATGCTTGCAGGTTGATCCAAACCAAGAGTTTCTATAATCATTTTCTTTATGCCTTATTTTACAAGGGCATCTCCTTTTATCAGCTCTTGGATGGTTTCACCACCCAACTGTTTTTGTTGCCTTTTTTTATAGAAGGCTGCACCAGCTGGAGCAGTGGCTCTCCTGATTTGTAGTTTGGATGGTCTTTTTGAAACCTCTGCTTCAGGATAGTCAGGTTTTTGTGGAACAGTGGGATCTTTCTTCCTTAATTCCTCCAACCTTTTGTAGGTGGCCCTGACTATATATTCTTTCCGTCTTGCCACTTGATTTTTAGACCCATAATCAGCAGCAACCAATTCCTCTTTCATTCTCCTCAGCCCTACCTTTTTATCAGGTACATTCTTTTTGAACTTTGCCCAATCTGGAGGAGTGTGCTTGACCTTTTTCCTGATAATTTCTTGAATCCTGGCTGCTTCATTTTCAAGCTCAGAAATGGTCCACTCTTTGTACATGTGTTTTTCTCCTTTGTACTTTTTGGTTGCCATGATGCTTTCAATGTAGTCTTTTCTCAGAGTTTCATCTGCTCTCTCTGAGATTTGCTGACATACATTCTTTGCAAATTGTTCCAAGGATCTGACTTGTGTGAGCAAGTACTGATAGTTCTGCTGAATTTCCCTATCAGATTTTCCTTGAGCATTTCTGTTTGAGATATCCTCTACTTGTTTAGCTTTGACTTTCAAATATTCTTCAATATTGTTTGGCCTGGGATATCCTTTAACAGATGGCAACTTCCTTTTAGCAGGGTCATCCTCATAATAGAAAGACTTGATTTCTTTTCTGACTGCTATAAGTTCAAGAGGGAATTGAACACCTGCAGGAGCTAAGGGCTTTTGAATTTGAGCTGATGAGAGAGGAACAGGTTTAGGTATTGTAACAAGTGATAGAGATTTTGAAGATGTTGGTGGTGGTGATGGTGAATCATCATCTGGTATGAAAATCCTTCTCCTTTTTATTTTAGGAGAGGCAGATGATGTTTTGGGTGGATCAGTGGTGGTGATTTGAGTGGCAGTGGTTTGTGATTGACTAACAGCTGTTGAAACAACTAGTGTTTCAACCACTGTTGTCATTACAGCAGATGTTGTAACATCTGTTGTCTTCTGCTTTTTGGCAGGAGGAGATGGTGGTGAGGTTGTTTTTGGTGGTGATGGTGGTGGCGGTAAGGCAGTGGTTGTGGTGTGTGTTGAAGTAGTGTGTGTTGAAGTGATAACAGATGTTGAAACCTCTGAAGTACCAGCAGTAGTTGATACAGCAGGAGTTACAACAGCTGTTTGGATGGAGGTTTGATGTTGGAGGCTTTTGGATGGTGGTTTTGGAGTACGCTTTGTGAGTCTGGATGGTGTGGACTTGGGTTCCCTCACTTTTCTAGTGGGATTTCTTTTTAGCTCAGGATTTTGAACATCCTTTAGCCCTGAACAACCATGCGCATTCAGCTCCATGTAAGCTCTCTTTTCCTTATTCCACCTTGACATATCCTTTGCCGCTCTGTCCCTTTTTACACTTGCTATAGCTTTATTAAGTGCATTTTGGGTAACATCAACCTTTTTGCTACCATCTGGCAAAGGTATCTGCTTGGTCATATTCTCCATTTCAGGTTCTATGTAGAGACCATCATCTACTCCCTTCTTCTTCCATTCTTTAATTTTCTCCCCCTTTTTGGCATTATCTGAGGGTAATTGATCAATGAAAAGAACAGTTGGAGGAGCAGTGCCAGTGGTATTGAAGATGTGGGCCTTGAGTACCTTGATGTCTGCTTGTGTGTTCTTGAACCTAGACTCCATTGTGTTTCTCAGCTCTTGTACATGTATTGCATGTTGCTGATCAGCCACTTGTGTTTGTTGCTGGAGAAAAGGTTGAAATAGATTCCAGAGCTCATTTGCAGCAGGTGCTTGTGGTGGAGCAGGTGCTTGAGGTGGAACAACAGTGGATTGCATCTTTTGTACTTTCAACAACTGTTGTAGCATGTCTTTGATATCTGTAATAGCTGTAACCAGTTTGTCAACTCGTTCCATCAAATCCAGATATTTTAAACCATCACCCAATTTAATGGGATCATCTGATTTCCCACTAGTAGTGGTTTTATCAGTGGTTGAGGTAGGGAGTGTACTCCAAACATTAACCACTGATGCCCCCTTTTCTTGGTACTGGGGTCTTCTTCCTTCAACACTTGACAACCTTTTAATGTTGCCAGTGGTAAAAAAGAATCCACTGGTGGATGTTAGAGGTGCTATGGAAGAAATTGCCTCCAAGGAAGACTTATTGATGTAACCACTGTCCAAATGCAAACCAGTGGGTTCAGCACTTGTAGTGGCTGCTTCACTTGGATTACCACCAAGAGTTACTTGTAACTCAAGGGGTGTAACCTCCTCAGGTTGTGTTGGTGGGTTAGCAAAGATTGATACAACAGACCCAGTCATTTGTTGAGGCATGTTCTCATTGATAGGTGATTGAGAAGGACTGGTTTGTGCCTGGTTCAAATCAATTGCATCCAACAAAAGTTTAGTTGGTAGGGGAATTGGGGATGTGATGGTTGGTGTAGAAAGAGGATTTGCCCCAGGCATTGGGCTGTGGATGATGGAAGCAAGTGATTCCAGAGCATCATGTTGTGGTGTCCCAATTTGTACAACATGTTCTTTTTTAGAAGAAGCAGGAGGAGTTTCAGTTATGGGTTGAGATTTTTGTACCAACTGCTGTGAGGAAGTAGCAGCAGTGGTTTCATGTGACTTTTGTTTTGTCACAGGCAGTTGCTCTTGTATCTCATCCTCCAGAGTTTCCTTTTTGATAGGTTTGGGGGTTTTTTGAGTTTTTCTTTTTGTTGGCTTTTTGGTGTAGGTGTGGGTTTCAAAGCAGTTGTTTTCCTACTTTGATCACCTTGAGCAGTGGGCTCAGCAGCAGATACTTGAGGAGCAGTGGTAGCTGCTAAATTCTGCTCAGGCACCTCTGCTTATGTTTTGCAAGGTGTTGACATTCTTGTAAAAGTTTCAGCAGTTAAGCTGTGCATTTGAAGAGATTCACCTTGTTTTATTGCAGAAGGATCATTCTTACCAAGTTTCTTTTCAAAATAATAACTCAGAAATCTTGGAAACAGTAAGAATGCCTTTGTTTCAACATTTTTAACCAAATCATTAAAAATTTCCCGAGAATAATTAAAATTTTCTCCTTGAAGAATAGCATATCCCAGATTTTGAATTTTTAATGGTATTTCATTAAAAGCAGTGGTTTTGTTTGAAACACACATTAGGAGGGTATGAAATAAAAATCTTGTTGCAGAAGGGAAGTAACCTTTCTGTAAGGTGTGCTTTTTTACTTCTGCATTATACCCTCTTTCCAGAAAATTATTCTTTAACTCATTTTTGGGAAAATAAATTGTACCTTCCTGATCATCGAGCTGAAAGACCTCTGAAATTGATTGTGGTGTAATCTTGACTGCTTTACCCTTTAGAGAAGAGTTAATGGCTATGACAGTGTCACCTTATTTGTCAAGGGTTACATTCTTCCAGAACTCTCTTTGGGTTGCCAAGTAAATTGGTGCGTCTACTGTTAACAAAGTTTTGTACGTTGAGGCAGAGATGATATCAAGGATGGAGTCGAAAGCATATGTAGTGCCAGGTTTTGTGAGAAGACCCAGAAGATTGTGAGACGGTTTATGTGGAATTTCAGTGGGTTTTGCCTTTTGAGAGGCATCTTTTGAAGATGATTTGGAAGTGGGTTTTGCAGATGACTTCGATTTTGTCATTTTGGAGATGATGATCGAAGAAGATGTTGAAGGAATTTGAAGAAAAACTGCTCTGAGAAGAGAATTTTTGAGAATTCAATTCGACAGTAAAACCCTGTTTTGGTGTGAAGTGGGGGTTTTATAAGGGAAAAAGTGAATGCTGACGTGGCAGCGGTTACAAAAGGTCTGACCACTATGTACTGCCCACATGCCAACCCCTGATGAATTGAAGGACAGTAGTTTTATGAAAGTTACTGATGAAGGCAGTGGATGATTTTTACTATCAGTGGATAGCATATCAGTGGATAAGACACTGCTTTTGAACAACATTGTTTATCAAGGAAATGAGAAAACAGGGGTTGACTTTCAGCAGTGGACAGACTTTGAAGTAGAGCAGACTTTTGAACAAGCAGTGGGTATGGCAGACTTTTAAGGATTTTAATGAAAACTTCGTTTTTAGCTATTTTTAAGGATGGATTTTTGATTTTCTGAAAACATTTTAATGCTTTTATTCATAGAAAAACAAGATGTTGCTTGTTATTCCATGTTTAGCATGCCAATCCTAGAGACCAAACTTTCAAAGGTGGATGTATCTAATGCTTCTGTGAGCACATTTGCCAGCTGATCTTTAGTTGGAACATGATGCAGAGAAATCAAACCTTTTTTCATAGCAATCCCTCACAAAGTGATCTGATGTCGATGTGTTTGGTGGTTGAGTGAGAAACTGGATTTTTGATGATATTTTCTGCTGCCTGGCTATCCAACATGAGTGGTGTCTTTAAGGCAGTGATACCAAAATCCAATAATTGATTTTGAAGCCACAAGAGTTGGGCTGTGCAGCTTGCAGCAGCAATGTATTCAGCTTCAGCAGTGGATGTTGAAACAACTGCTTGCTTTTTGCTTTGCCATGAAACTAAGCAATCACCTAGAAATTGGCACCCTCCTGATGTGGACTTCCTTGTGGTGTTACATCTAGCAAAGTCACTGTCTGAAAATCCTGAAAGCTTGATATTCCCATTAGCTGGATACCAGATACCAAGTGTGGGAGCACTTTTTATGTACCTGAATATCCTTTTTACAGCAATAAGGTTGGATTTTCTAGGGGCTGATTGACTTCTTGCACAGACACATGTTGCAAACATGATGTCTAGCCTAGATGCAGTTAGGTACAAAAGAGACCCAATCATGCTTCTATATAGAGTTTGGTCAATCAGCTCATCCTTTTCATCAGACATGACAAGCTTATTTGTTGCCATGGGTATGCTACATGGTTTACAATCATTCATATCAAATTTGTTTAAAAGTTCTTTAGCATATTTGCTTTGATGAATGAAAGTTCCATTTTGCATTTGCTGAACTTGAAGACCAAGAAAGCATTGCAGCTCACCCATTGCACTCATTTCAAACTCAGCTGTCATGAGTTCCCTAAACTCTTCACACATTTTATTACATGTGCTTCCAAAAATAATGTCATCCACATAAATTTGGACAATCATTAAATCCTTTCCTCTCCATTTTAGAAACAATGTTTTATCAATGGTACCTCTTTTGAAACCATTTGAGAGTAGAAAGGTAGAAAGAGTTTCATACCAGGCCCTAGGTGCTTGTTTCAGGCCATACAAGGCTTTGTTTAGCCTGTAGACATGATCTGGATAAAATGGATCCTCAAAACCTGGAGGTTGACAGACATACACCTCTTCTTAAATTGTACCATAGAGGAAATCACTTTTGATATCCATTTGGAACACCTTCATGTTGTGGTTGACAGCAAAGGCCAGAAACAGTCTTATAGCTTCCAATCTTGCTACAGGGGCAAATGTTTCATCATAATCAATCCCCTCTTCCTGTTTGTAACCTTGAACCACAAGCCTGGCTTTATTCTTGACAACAATACCCCTTTCATCAGTTTTGTTTTTGAAGACCCACTTTGTGCCGATGGGACTCGAATCTTTTGACAGTGGTACAAGCTCCCATACTTGTTGTCTTTTGAACTGTTGGAGATCCTCTTGCATGGCTTCTACCCATATGTTGTCTTTTAGTGCCTCTTGGTACTTGACTGGCTGATGGAGTGATAGAAAACCAGCAAAAAGACAAATGTTTTGGGTTTGGCTTCTTGTGAGCACCCCTTCATTGATGTTGCCAATGATTTGATCAGGTGGATGAGATCTCAAGAAGATTAAATCTCCTTGGTATGGTATGATGGCATTTGTTGGTGAAGGCTGCAAATGTGTATCATCTGAGCTAACCACTGCTGGTGACTTTGATTATCCAGCAGTGGCTTCAAAAGGTGGTGGAATAGGAGGTAATGATGAGGACACATA
Source organism: Helianthus tuberosus (assembly GCA_030545235.1). Taxonomy (NCBI): domain Eukaryota; kingdom Viridiplantae; phylum Streptophyta; class Magnoliopsida; order Asterales; family Asteraceae; genus Helianthus; species Helianthus tuberosus. Next base: position 47,367,005 of record CM060410.1, on the reverse strand, counting down.
CTGGCTTTCATCCACTGTTTGGGGACTTTTTTCAGAAGTGTTTGATGATGTGGAAGCAGTGGTTGATGGGCTACTTTGGTCAACAACTGTTGAAGTAGCAGTGGTTGAGCTTTGACAGCTGTTTTGAACAACTGATGCTTTTCCCATTGTGGTAGACTTTTGAGGGATGATGATTTCATACCCATAGTCTGGTGATGAATCCTCTGATGGACCTGCACTGTTAGTCTTGACAGCAGTATTTTCAAAAGTGAATTTATCAAGATCAAACAAATCTGCAGGATTTGCTAGGATTTTCATTGATGAAAGTTCATTGAACTTCACATTTAAGGTCTCCTCCACTGCTTTGGTCCGTGTATTAAACACTTTGTAGGCCATGGCAGTGGTTGAGTATCCCAGATGATAACCACAATCTATTTTGGCTGCAAATTTTGAGATGGAATCTTTTAAATTCAAAATAAAGCATGGGCAGCCAAATACTTTAAAGTATGAGATCAGTGGTTTGATTTTATACAGAATTTCATCAGCAGTCTTTTTTGTGCCTGGGGTTTATTAAAACTCTGTTTTGGACATAGCAAGCAGTGTTTACTGCCTCTGACCAAAAAGTTAATGGCAAACCTGAATTAGCAAGCATGGTTCTGGCAGCCTCAATCAAAGTTCTGTTCTTCCTTTCAACTACCCCATTTTGCTCTGGTGTTCTAGGGATGCTGTACTGCCTTACAATCCTTTCTTCACACAGAAGGCATCCAACTCCTTATTTTTGAATTCTGTGCCATTGTCACTCCTGAAGACTTTTACTGGAAGGTCAAATTACTTTTCAACCTGTGTCACAAAGTCTTGCAAAATGCATGCAGTCTCATCTTTTGAGTGTAAAAAGAAAGTCCATGTAAACCTAGAAAAGTCATCAATAATAACCAGACAATATCTCTTCTTCTTTAGACTCATGACTTGAACTGGGCCAAACAAATCCATGTGCAGCATTTGCAAACACTGGGTTGTTTTGGACTCTTCAATGGACTTAAAAGAGCTTTTATGCAGTTTTCCTTTTAAACAGGAAATGCAATGCTCAGGACATGAAAACAATTTTTTGTGGTAAGCCTCTTACCAAGCCATTTTTTGAAATTTCATTGATTGTCTTGAGATTTGTGTGCCCCAATCTTCTGTGCCAAAGTTCTGTCTCTTTGTTAGAGGCAGCTGAGAACAGACAGGCATAAGTTCTGGGACACTCTTTTGACATATCAACAACATAAACATTGCCACTTATTTGAGCAACAAGTTTTGTTTTTCCAGTTTTGATTATTGCTTCAATCTTTTCAACCATTTCTGGTCCAACAATCCTACAACACTCCTTTGTGAAGAATGACCCATACCCCTTATCACTCATTTGTGAAACACTCAGGAGGTTGAATTTCAGATTGTCTATCAGATTGACATTTTCAAATTTTACATTTCCAGACTGCACTGTACCAGACCCCAGAACTTTCCCTTTACTATTATTCCCAAAAGATATATCACCCCCTCCATGAATTTTGAAATCTTTGAGTAGGTCTTTACATCCTGTCATGTGCTTGGAGCCTCCACTATCTACATACCAAAGGCTATCTAAGCATGCAGAAGCTCCCTGCACATGAAGTAAAAGGATTAGTTCATTAGGGTTTCCAAAGCCAATAAGGCTTTGGATGGGGTCTCAACAGTGTCTGGGATGGATGCAGATTTATGGACAGTGGTTAGGTCAGGGGTTTGGATAGTTTTAGGACTGTTTCTTTCTAACCACTGTTGTGGGTTTTGCCCAATCACCTGTTGGTACCCAAAAGGATGCCTGTTCACTTTAGGTTTAGATGGCCTTTTTTAGGTCTCATAAACGTGTGGAATCCTTTGGTAAGACTATTTTTCCTTACCTCTTCTGTATTGATTGGCAGGGGGTGCATCAGTAACCTGAACATCTCTTTTGACAGATGTTTGGTTCAGCTGTTTTGTGACAGCTGTTTGAACTGGCACAAACAGCGGTTGATTTTTGGTGAATTTGACAGATGATGTTGATGGACTCAAGGATGTTTTAGCAATGTACTCATTCTTTTTCACATCAAAGTTTTTGAGATACACACATGCTTGAGTTTTGTGGTTTGTTTTACCATAGACAATGCAGCTTTCAGCAGAAACAATGACACTTATTTTGTTCAAATCATATGCTTTTAAATGGAAACAGTCTTTTGTTAGATGATTCCTTTTCTCACAAAATTCACAAAACAAGTTATTGATCTTTTCGCTCTTCTTTCTCTTTTCGGACTCCTTTGCAACAAAGTTTTTAACCTCTGTTGGGATGTCCTTGAGAGGAATGACTTTAGCTTTTGGAGCTTTAACACCATCAGTGGTTGCAAAGTCCATGGGTTTGAAATTTTCAAGAATGTCACACTCATCAGACCAAGTGGGTTTAAACTAGTATTTCTCAATTTCCTCAAAAGTAGAGGATCCCATTGGTCTGTCAAGTGTGATTTTGTTACCAAGTATGTCAGTGATTTTCACTTCTTGGCCATTCTTGTTTATAGGAATGAATTTTGTTGTTTCATCAGTGGTTTGAACAGATTTTTCAAAAGCAGTGTTTTCATCATCATGTTTTCTATAACCAACACCAAATTTCACATTGCTTTTAATCTGTTTTTCAAGCATAACCTCATACCCTTTGCATGATTCCACCCATTTTTCACAGGTGATCTGGGTGGACTCCAACTCCTTTTTGCAAACTTGGTATTTTTCTACCATAGTTTGGAGTTGAGTTTTGGTTATGCTCTGCTCTTCTTTAAGACTGCTGATCTCTTTCTCTTTTTCAGTCAATTTGTTTTTAAGTTCTTTTAAAGACCTTTCAAATTTGACTTCATCAGTTAATATTTTATCCCTAAGGTTTTCATTAACCTCTTTGATGTTAGAAAAAGCAATAATGCAATTGTCTGAACACAGTTTTTCAAGAACTTGAGGTGATACCTTGGCAGCAGCCATCATGGCACAATTACATTTAAAATCACCTTCTCCATCAGCTCTATCTTCTTTCTCACCTACTTTCTTCTCTTCCTTTTCTTCTTTGTCCTCTTTGGACCAGGGGTCTGTCAGTGGTTCAATCAGGGTTTCTGAATTTTCTCCCAGCAGTAGTTCACCAGCAACTGCATTAACAACTGCTTCAGTCACCTCATCCACTATTTCATCACCTAGCTGTTTACCTTCAGTTTCTACCCCTTCTGGTATTGACTCTAATGCCATCAAACAAAATTCATCATTAGAAGATTCATTAAAAGCATAGAGTGCAAAATTTTCATCACCAAGCTCATCAGGCATGCTGATCCAGTCAACAAAGCCTTGAGTGAAGAAGCTTTGCTGATCTGGTTGTACCACTGCTGGAGCAGCTGTTTGAGGTGCAACAGGTTGCACTTGTGCCTGGGGGACAGGGGTTTGAATGTACTGAATTTGTGGAACAGTGGTTTGGACATAATGCACAGGCACAGGGGTAGCAGCATAGTGAGCAGTGTTAACATGGGCTGCAGGGGTATATTGGGTATAGTGCACAGTGCTTTGATTTTGTGGTCTAGGGTTTGAGCTGGGATGAGTGATTATAGGACCAGTAGTTTGACTCCTGCATTCCCTAGCAAAATGACCTAGCCTATTGCACTTGTAACACTTGATTTTCGATTTATCCAACCCCACCCTTAAATTCCCATGTAACACTGGGAATTTTCTCCCTGTTCTTTTGTAGAATTTGCTTGTTCTTACACTAAGCAAAGCCAATTGATGCAAAATGTCCATCTCTTCTAAGTCAGTGGGATCAAAGTGTTGCAAGTCATTGAGTTCAAAGCACAAATTATCTGACATCTGGTTTTCACAATTTGCAGTAAAAGCATAATTTGCAGAGTGAGGATCAGGGTTGTTAAAATTTCCACCAGCAGTTATATCAATGAAGTGATCATAACCCTGATCCTTACCACTGCTACCAGATTCTTCCTAACCAAAAAGAGTTGTGCTACCGAATGAATAATCATCAGTAACTTTGCCAGACTCTTGCAACTTCTTTTTTTGGTTCAACTCTCATAGGTCAGGAGTCTACCATGAAGTTGGGTCAGGGTTATATCTTTGAACTCAGCAGAGTTTCTAGTAACAAAAGCTATGGTGTCCCATTTTTCTGGTAGTGATCTAAGGAACCTGCTATTTTGAGTTGTATTTTGAAAAGTTACTTTAACAAGCCTTAGTTCACTAATGAGACAACTGAATCGCTCAAACTGCTGAGTCAATGATTCACCCTTGATGCGACAAAATGTTTCATACTGCTGATTCAGAATTTCCCTATTGTTTTCAATGAATTCTTCTGTCCCCCCAAACTGTTCCTTCAACGCATCCCATAGCTCTTTAGCACTGTTACAATGTAACAGTCCAGCATAGATCTCATTAGGTAATGCAGATGCTATGATGCTAAATGCTTTGGCATCGAGTTCGAACTTTTGAAAATCAGTTTCAGTATAGTTTTCAGATGGTTTAGGAACGAACTTCTTTGCATCCTCAGCACTTGGCACCATAGGAACATGGGGACCAAAACCAACACACCTCCAACATCCAGTGTTCTGTTGAGCAAGGATGTGACCCATCCTTCTCTCCCAGATGTTGTATTCATTACGTTTAAGCATGGGTGGTTTAAAAAGCGAGCCAATGTTATTCTTATCATCTTGTGATTGTGACGTCATCCTGGTTGTTTTACAGGCACTGATTAATCAACTTTGATGGTGATTAAACCTTACTCTGTTTTTCAACACAAACGAACAAACTATCAGTATCAACTTTTATGAGCTGAACTATTTACGTCAAAATGATTGTTAAATCAAATTTGACTGTCCAGGCTTTGATACCAGTTGTTGGATCTGAGTTTGGTATTGATTGTGTTTTTACGTTTGAATTAGATGAAGATGGATGAGTTGTGCAGTGGAATTAAGATGGAAATAAACTTTGTACACAATCAAACGGGAGAATTGCTTTGATCAAACATTTTTCAAAAAGAACCGAAGGATTGAATTTATTTCAATTACGATTACAATGCAATGCTGAATACAAACTCCCCCTCAGCCAGAGCTCAGTGTTTGTTCGTGGAGGAAGAGAGTTTTGCAAAGAGCTAATAGAACAGTACAGAGCACTGTTCTATTTATAGGCACTAGCAAACCACTGAAGCATCTAAGCTGACGTCACCATGAAAGTGACATCTAACCTCCTAACAAACTCTAACCTCTGATCAATACAAACACTGCTATGCTAACTACTGCTATTACATTTCATTACATAAAAGACATCTAAATAACTGCTGCATCCTTCCACTGCTGTGAACCCAGCAGTACTTGTCCGGATCAGCAGTGCTTGACTCAAGGCAGTAGATTGAACAGCAGAGCTTTAGTCTTTCATCAGGCCTTTACTTGATCAGCAGTTTGTAGGTCAGCAGTTTGCACGATCAGTAGATAGGAGGTCAGCAGATGTTGAAACCACTTTCAAGGGGAGAGACTTGTATGTAACATCTGCTTATTCTGGATCCACTGCTCTGATCTAGTTTTGGCTTTAATTATCTGTTCCTTTGATAGGGTTCAATCCTAACAAAACTTTAAATCAATAACCACCTTCAATCCAAACACACCTCCTATTCCTTATATTCAGATTCATCTTCAATCCAAACACACCTCTTTTTCCTAATTCTTCACCACCACCACCATCCACCTTTCACCACCGGAAAACTCACTTATGCATTTCGAAAAAGACTTGGAGTGCATTAACCCAACACTTGAAACAAACATGTACCTGCAAATCCATAAGAAAAGGAGCTTGAATCTCTTCAACTTTAGAAGCTAAAGACAAACAAGCAACATAAACTAACTGATGCATCCATGGCTTACGATTATTATCACTCTGAAAACCACCACTCAACAAGAATATATTGAAGTAATTAACACCTAAGATAGTCGTCATTGCAACAAACCCATAATGGGTACTAACCCTAATCATCCAATCAATAGATTCTCTTCTCAACACCATTAAATCCAAATCCAAATCTCCTAAAAAACCATTTTCTTCCTTGGATGAAAAGGGAACAAAGCTCATCTTCTTCCCATAACAAATCGTGTTCAAATTAGGTAAAAAGATGATCTTTTGTGTCAAGATTTGAACTTTATGGTCAAAGAAACCAAACCCACATCCAAAATCCAAATCTGCTTTTCTTCATCAAAGAAAAGATCATCTTTGAGAGCAAATGCAACATTTTGGTGTGTCATGGTGTAGTAATAAGTGGATGTAACACGCTCTATTCAATGTTCATTATCTTAAACAAAACAACAAGATGAAGATGAGGTTTTGTAACATTGTTCTCTGTTGGGTCTCTCTCTAGAACGGCCTAAATAAGTTAAATTAGGAAGAAGAGGTGTGTTTGGATTGAAGGTGGTTATTGATTTAAAGTTTATTTTTTAATAGTAAAGGTATTTAGGTCATTTCACACCCATTTAACTGAAAAGACTAACCTCCATCCGCATTAGGGACCATCCGGGAACGAAATTGAAAAAGTTGGGGACTATAGTTGTAATTTTAGAAAGTTAGGGACTAAAGGTGAAAAAATGCCAAAACACAAGGGCTACCCGGGCATTTAACTCATTTTTTTGTAACATTTACATTCAACAGTTCAAGTGATGCTTACTAAAGAAGGCGGCACAAGTTATCTACTTACACTTTGCATTGAAGAAACATGAAATCGTTGTGGAATTAATGAAGGAAAAATTACAAGTTTTGTCCTTTATCTTTATACCACTTTTCAGGCGGTGTCCTTTTTAACGAATGTTGACAGGCGGTGTCCTTTACTAGGTATTTTATTTAAATGTTCGATAAAGGACATGTTCTTTTCATTAACTTCGATATTGGATGTTGTTTTTTTGTCAATTTAAATGCCGTATTTGTAAGCTCCTAGGAAATTCTTTTCAGATTTCCTTATTTTTGTGTTTATTCTTTTCTGAACATCAAAAGGTTAAAGATTGGCTACAACAAACAGGAATAGAAAATCAAACAAAAATCGGGGATGATAATGATGAACTAACGATAGAGCTAACTATAATAACATTAAAAAGACATAACTATGTGCTTGGAAGCTTTACTCCAGGCACTCTCCTCGGTAAACGATTTTCTTAAATACATTAACATATGGCAAAATGTACAAGCGACTGCATGACAATAAAGACCTCCCTAGCCGACTAGCCGTGTGTAGTATTTTCACAACATTTCAGATCTTGTTAGTTGTGATAAACCAACCTATATGAAAACATAAAAAAATAGTTGTAATTAAGACATAATTACGAAAGATATCAAAGTCTTATCGTTCCTATGGATTAAGCATATGCGAGACTTAAATAGGTTGAATATAACATGTGGTGTAACTTTGATTTATTTTGAAAACTATAGTTGTAAGCACCACTTACATCACATTATGTTGTACATCTATGTTTGTTTGCTCTTAATCTAGATGTCCCGGATTTGACCCATTTGAACAATGTGTTGAATTAATTTGAAACGAATTGGCTCCAAAAAACCAACCTATATTAATGATTACCCGTTACTCGCTCGACCTATTTTGCTTTTATTTAATGAAAACGATGATATAAGTAAGTTAAAGTAAAACCACTTGAGACAACCCACTTTGTCCCAAACTATCCAAACCACTAAAAAGTAACCAATCTTGATCCAAACTATTTTTACATGTTACAAGGTTTGATGCTTTGATCCTATTAGAAAACCACCCCCCATAACCTAACATGCACACTCATTTTATCACATACTAATTTAGTCTTATCAAAAACCAAGGTAAGTAAGTATCCTCAAGATCAAATGAATATCAACTATAAGATGTAAATGCTTCTATATTTAGATATTAACTTTGAAGTATATTTAGATACAGTTTCATATTATGACTTTGTGTTAAATGTTTAGATACCGTTTTAGATTACAACTTTGTGTTAAATGTTTAGACATAAATTGTGGTAAAAGTAGAAGATTGGATTATTATTATGCTTATAGTATTTAGGTTGTCTATTATGGGATTAGAATTAAAAAAATGCTTTATCAAAGTTTAATCAATTTAATACCTTAAATGTATGTAGACAACCCGCTTAATGTAACATGCATTTTTGTTTTTAGGCTCAAAAAGTTTGGAGATGTTTCCCCAGAATGCAGAGATCCAACATAGAATAATGAAACTCAACAAGTTTAACAAAAGTGCATGTTTTAGTGTAGTGATCTCGGATCAATTGCCGCAGCAAGATGAGTATCTTGAACATGCTAAAGGGGTTAGAGAAATTATGCGAAGCAATGAAATTCCTTTCAAAACTTCACTAGCTGAGCGGAGAGGCGGTGAGATGGTTTAGGAGTGTGAAATTTCTGGTAAGTGGTGTAGTGTGTGATACGATAACGAGGATTGATCACGTTGATTATGCGAATACCCGTGATAATCTTCCCCCAAACCTCTCCAAACTCATCCAAAAAGGCAGAGAATTTGAAGTGAATGATTATTGCTAAAATTTATGAATGATCATGCAAATTACATCTCAAGAACATAAATTGGAACTAAAATTCGAAACGGGCCATAAAAAGGCCATTGGCCAAAACATAAAAAGGCCATTGGCCAAAAACAAGCCCAAAAACAAAATGCATAAAACATGAAAAAAAACTTAAAATGGCTCGTAACTCCTACTCGAATGCGTTTTTTGGACCGAAGCGGAGACCCGTAGCCAAAGTTATGCTCATTTTCGTAAATCACCCTTGGTAGCTCGATCATGGGCCTCCAAAAATTTCGTGGCTTGATCTTCTACACTTGGGTCTGCATCAGTAAGGGACCGCCAAAATTTTATTTTCGAGAGTATTGAGTCAAGACATTGGAGGGGGGGGGGGTCTTACGAAACTTGTTGAAGTAATGAGACTTTCAAAATCTTGGGTAATAATCTGGCACTACATGCTATCAAGTAGGTTTTTTATTCTTTCAAAAGTGCTTTGGTTTTCCGTGTGTTGCAGCGGGCTTTGGTTGGTATAAGTTCAATTCGATAATGTACGGACATTCAGAATAGCAACCTAAAGAGATACACACAAAAGGATATCGACACGTGTTTCACATCGATAGAAAACCATAAAAAAGAATACCGGTATCCGTACCGATGTTTGGTGGTATCAGTTTGTTTCGTCACGCTAAAGTTATCATACCAGCACTCTCGCTATAGCTACGATATAAAACATACTTTGTTGCGAATATAACTCTATTTCGACTAACTTTGTACTGCTGTATCGAGAAAACTATAAAAGTAAATACAATACTGGTATCGATTTTGTTCAAACGGTAACCATCCAATTTCTCACGGTAATAAAAGAATATCCGGGTATATTTGACTCGTTTAAAGAAATTTATAAACGAAAAAAAATAATTAGAAGTGATTATTATAATAAGAAAAGTAATAAATAGTAGAGTTAATTACATAGTTAGTCCATGTGGTTTGCCCAAAGTAACATACTTAGGTACTAATAGTTTAAAATTACATTCTAGGGTATTAACTTTTCATTTTGTAACGTTTGGAGGTATTAACATTATTTGTAAGTTTAAAATCACATTCTATTAGTACCTAAGTATATTATTTTGTGCAAACCACAAGGACTAACTATGTTAATACCCTAGCAGTTAATATCTCCAAACGTTACAGAATGAAAAGTTAATACCCTAGAAGGTGATTTTAAACTATTAGTACCTAAGTATGTTATTTTGTGCAAACCACATGGACTAACAATGTAATTAACTCTAAATAGTACTAACTATAATAATAATAATAATAATAATAATAATAATAATAATAATAATAATAATAATAATAATAATAATAATAATAATAAGAGTAAACTGCCATTTTGGTCCCTGTGGTTTGGGTACTTTTGCCATTTTAGTCCAAATCTCAAACTTTTATAAATCTGGGTCCATGTGGTTTTGTTTTTGTTGCCATTTTAGTCCAAAAGTTAAATTTGGCCAGATTCCCCAACTTAAACCCTGATATTTTGTCTTTATCCTTAGGGGTATTTTAGTCATTGCAGATTTATTATAACTCAATATTGATTAAAAATAATAAAACCCAAAACTCGTTTGACCCTATTTAAAGCACTCATCTCCCTCATTTCACCCAACTTCACCTGTTCAAAAACCCTAATTCATAACCCACCTCCATCACCGTAATCAGCCACCACCTCCACCCGTTGTGTCTTCTTCACCATCATCGAGCGTTTTTAGATCTGCAACGAATCTGGTGGTCAGTGATGAACGAAGCTAGAGAGGGGGAGATAAAGATTTGTGCAACTAACAAATCAGATCTGATTACTTGTTTGACCATTATTGCTTTCGACCCACAATTTCTTTTTAAATATGTCGTTATTGGAGGATGTTTCAAACATTTGATCAACAGTCGAACATCGTTGAGCGAAAGTTGTAATTTCCATATGTTTACTTAAACTTATGAGAGGAATTGCTTGCAGGGGAGCAATTGGGCAGCCGCGATTATTTGTCCCTGTTGCCTTAGTCATGATCTATAACCGGTGGAATGGGTAAGCCTTTGTTTCTACTTGAATTCAAAAACTATTTTCACTTAAAAAATGACTCTTTTTCAGTTACCACATCATTGTACCTCTGCTCGAACAATCACTCCGTTTCCGATTAATCATTTCATAAATCGCCAATTGAATCTACAACGTTCCAGAAGATTCCGATCATTCGCCGGAGTTCAAGATTCCACGGCGGTGATTTCAGTCGGTTTATTCCGGTGCCGGAGTTGAATGTTTTTTGTGGTTTTGTTTCGCCGGTGACGGTGCATCCGGGGAAGAGAATGAATCAGGTTAACAGATGAATATGACTATTAATATCTGAATTGTATTAGGGTATAAAGGAATTATATAAGATTAATTTAGTTTATTAATTATTATTATGTTACATTAAAATCAGATGGACAAAATTGCCCCTGAACAAAAAGACAAAATAGGCAGCTTGCAACAGTCAAATAAGGGGGTTTTTGAATTTTGGACTAAAATGACAATAAAAGTGAAACCACAGGGACACAGATTTAAAAAGTTTGAGATTTGGACTAAAATGACAAAAGTGCCCAAACCAAAAGGACCAAAATGGCAGTTTACTCTAATAACAACAACAACAACAATAATAATAATAATAATAATAATATGATTAGAAAAGGAAAAATAAATAAAAAAATACTAGTAAAAGTAAAAGTAAAAGAAAAAAAAACAATAAAATATTAGTCTCCTTGTTGGTTAAGCTTACTTGATATATATAATAAATGGTAAATTACTTTTTAAGTCTCTGTGTTTTAAGCTACTTTTTGAATTTAAGTGATTAAAATCTGTAAAATACATGGACTCAAAAAATAATTTACCCTATGATAAAACTTAAAAAAAATATTATATTTTTAGTTTTACTACTCATCTACTTGATAATACTTGATATATATATAATAAAACTTAAATAAAAATATTATTTTATTAGTTTTACTGCTCATCTACTTGATAATTGTTATATACTAGTGAGATTACCCACGTTACGCTACGGTGTTTCGTTCGATATCTATTCTGGTTCAATTTAAAAACTGACCGAAAGAAATAAACTCAAAAAGAATACTGACACATTTTTTACATTGATTGAAAATCATAAAAATAATTTTAATCTGGACAGCAAGAAGGGCTGATTTTAAATTAATTGTAACTGAAAACTTAAATGTTATCTTAAATATAACTTCAATAAAAAAATGAACATAAAACTAAAAAGCTAAACATAAAGAAAAGTATAGAAATAGAAATAATAAAGTCTAGAAAAAAAATCAAGAAAGGAAAAAAAAAAAAGTACATAAAATAAGTATAGAAACGTGTTATATTTGAGTTGACATATTCTGAAAAAAAATATTACATCGAAAGGTAAACCAACTTGAATTTATACTGACACGTGCAATAAAATAAGCACGTAAGAAAATAGTTATGGCGCGTTGCGGTGATGTCAAAACGCAAAGTGACTCAAATTTATACCGTCTAATGAAAACGTATTATATTTTACTCTACTTGTTTCCGAACATAATTTTACGTCAAAAAGTAGAGAAATTGAAAACGTAAATAAAAATAAGCGCGAAAGTGTATTATATTTGACCCGACTCATTTTCCAAAAATTTACGTTAAAATATAAACTAACTGAAAACGTACATAATTATACAGATGAGAACATATTATACTTGACCCAACTCATTTTCGTGAAAAATTTACCTCTAAACACAAAATAACGCAAATCAATTTTAATCTATACCAATACGTAAGTAAAAATAAACGCACAAAACTTGATTACAAAATTTTTATAACGTTAAAGGGTTGTAAGTGTCAACGTTGAAAGTTAAGAGGTAAAAGAATACAAAACTATAAATAAAAAACAAAAGATAATAGAAATCACAAACTATAAAAGAATACAAAACTAAAAAAAAAGTCAGAAAGATAAAAGAGAAGGCAAATAAAAGAAGTTGAAGCAAGGAAAAAACCTAAAAGCAACCAATAGCGACCTTTCATGCAAGTGATAACCACTGTTCATGCAATAAATATCAAAAAAAGAAAAAGACAAAAGGCCAAAAAAGTCAAAAAAAAAAATATAAAAATAAAAAAGGAAAAGGCAAAAAACAAAAAAAAAAAAGAAAAAAACAATAAAACTATAAAAATAAACAAAGGAAAAGACAAAAGGAAAAAAATCAAAAAGAAAAAAATAATAATAAATTACTCTTCATCCGATTTGTGAAATGTTTAAAGATAATAGAAATCACAAACTATAAAAGAATACAAAACTAAAAAAAAGCTAAAAAGATAAAAGGAAAGGCAAATAAAAGAAGTTAAAGTAAGGAAAAAACCTAAAAACAACCAATAGTGATCTCTCATGCAAGTGGTAACTAGGGCTGTTCAAAAAGCTCGCGGCTCGGAGCTCGCTCGAAGCTCGCTCGGATTTAGCTCGGAAAAAGCTCGCTCGATTTGGCTCGGTTTAAAAGTGAGCCGAGCCGGCTCGGCTCGGTTAGAAAGTGAGCCTAGCTCGGCTCGGCTCGTAACGAGCCGAGCTGGCTCGGTTCGGCTCGCTTTGTAGCTCGGCTCGGTTTAGCTCGAATTATTTTACTTATAATAAGTTTTAATTTTATATACATTATGATATATTACAAAAAAACTGATTATTATTTACATGTATATAGGTTTGTAATTTGATATTTATGGCATATTTGAAGACTGATTACCATACTAATGAACTAATATTGTATTTTATTGAAATTAAAACTTATTTTGCGTTGTTAAACTTGATTTTGGTTTGAATTGTATTAGGTTGAACTTACTTTGAATATATTCTTTTAAATTATTGAATAATATTTTAGGCTATTAAATTTTAAGAGGTATATATTAGTTTTTTTTTATAAAATCGAGCCAAACCAAGCCGAGCCGAGCTAGCTCGGTTTAAAACCAAGCCGAGCCCGAGCTTAGATTTTCAGCTCGGTTTCAAATCCGAGCCGAGCCGAGCCAGCTCGGTTTATAATCGAGCCGAGCCCGAGCTTGGCCTGGCTCGGCTCGGCTCGGCTCATGAACAGCCCTAGTGGTAACCACTGTTTATGTAATAAATATCAAAAAAGAAAAAGACAAAAGACCAAAAAGATAAAAAAAAAAGTTAAATAATAAAACTATAAAAATAAAAATTGAGAAGGCCAAAAAAAAACTATAAAAAAAAACAAAGGAAAAAAAATCAAAAAGAAAAAAATAATAATAAATTACTGTTCATCGGATTTGTGAAATGTTATAGAATAAAAGAAAATAAAATAAAATTATTTTTATTCTTCAACACATTAGTGAAGATGCTATTAAATTAGCCATTAGGTTTGTTGTTCGATCATAGTTTAAATCAATTTTCTAGTTATATTTTTCTGAAGGTGTGACTGTTTTTTTTTTAGGCTATTGAACAAAATTATAAGCATTCTGATAGGATTTTGAACTTGGTTAAGGTTTTTAGAGAGTTCGATATATTAAATCACAGAGGCATGAAACCAATCCAAGCCTAGGCCCGATCACAAATCGTTGCACAATTTGTACGACTTGTTGTTGTTGTAACTCTAGGAAACGATTACAAGGGTACAAAATACCTAGAGATCCCAATATAGGCATTTATACTTAAGGGGGATGTAGCTTGTAGGGTGCTACCCCTCAACTTTACGTTGAAGTGGATTTTTTTTACGTTTTATGTATTACTTTACCCCTCAACTAGGGTTGTCCAAATCGCTTGTCGCTTGTTCACAGCTCGCTCGGAAAATGCTTGAAATATGCTCATTTGATTTTCTGCTCGGTTCGATTTAAGTTTTATTAATTTATCATACATATAGTTATATATAGACACGGAAATTACATTTATATTTATAGTTTTATACATAGCACTCTATTATATTTAACTCACCCTATAAAAATATACAATTATATTAATACATACTAGCCCAATCAACCCAATAAAATATTTAATACTAAATTTAAAAGTAAAACCCAAAGTCATAAAGCGAAAGTATTTGGCTTATTTATCTCATTAGTTGTCAGTCGTCAATTGTCACCCGCTGTCAACCTACGACATAATGCGACAATTGTTTTTTTGCGGTATGCTCATCGTTGCCTTAAACAGAGCCTCATCCTTAGATAATTGGACCTTAGACTTAGTGTGTCAGTGCATTATGTGTCTATCGCCTTCGTCAATCTAGTCAGTAGCAGAAACAGAAGAATTCTAGCATTTTATTGTAATATCTAGTTAAAAAGGGCAAGGTGGCAAACTTGTAATTAAGGAGAAATCATTATATCCCTTAGCCTATAAATAGAGGAGTTAGTGTTAGAGTTTAAGACTTTTGCTCATTTTGGAGGTTTAGGAGATCTAATCTTAGAGAGAGAAAGTCTAGAGAGAGAAAGTTCTCTCACGTGATTCTCGGCTTTGTATACGTCATCTTATTCAATAGAATCACGTTATTAGTACGTTCTTGTGTGTTCGGTCACGCACGTTCACGGATTCCGCACGTCGAACGTTCGTTACGCAATCGTACGGTGTCAAAACCGATCCTACAAGTGGTATCAGAGCAGGAGCTCGATTGCACTGATCAAACACATAGATTCGTACAAGATTACATCGATTTCAGACCTGAGTTTCATCTATTTCTTCATCTTCTACTCATTTTTCACGCTTTTAACGGTTTTTCGTCAAATTGAACAGGATTTTACGGTCGAAAATTCATGATTTTTTGATATGTTGTGCGAAAACACTTGATTTACAACCCTACCAAATTTCAGATTCAAACTCCTAGCCGTTTAGGAGAAATCGGAAGTTTTAGGTCCGATTTCGTTGTTCGCTTGAACGAACTTGTATGTTCGCTTGAAATACCTTGGTCATTCTCTTGAAATACACTGTTCGCTTGAACGAACTTGTTTTATTCGCTTGAAAAATTGGTATTTTGAAGCGAAGTAGATTAGTTCGTTTGAAAAGTTCTTTGTTCGCTTCAAATAGTTGAAAGCAGTTTCAAGCGAACTAGTTAGCTCGCTTGAGTTGATCGCTTGAACCAGTTTGCATGTGAACATCAGGTTCATCGGTCCAATTATTTGATCTGTTCTATACTTTTGGTCCAATTAAAATCAATCATTAAAGTGTTTGTCGGCTGCACGTGAACTGATTCAATATATTCAGCCCATTTACTAAAATTCATTGAATATTGAATATTGAATATTTGCGAAGTTCAAGATTTGCATGTGATATTGAATTAGAGTTGTGTCAGTCAAGTGATCATTGAGGTCAAATTGAAATCGAGTATCAGCCATTCACGTGATTTGTCACCGATACATTTACCTCATAGCCCATGTGACTTAAAGTGAACGGCCCAATCAGTTTTAATTGATATCATAAAAAATGTCAGCCCAATGAATTGAATTTGTCAAAGTTGTCGATTCTTTATTCAAATTAGAAGAGGTCCAATCATATTCAATTGGGTATTAAAATTGTCGGACAAAAAGTGTTGACTAAAGAGTTGCATGTAACTGTTGACCAAACAACAATTAATCGATACAATAAGATTTGTAACAGGTTTGGTTGTATTGTTTGAAGGACAAATTGAATTCATTTCATTCCGTTCAGGCCCAAGGTCTAGTTGTTGTCTGCCAAACATAGTTGTGGCCCAATTAAATTGTTGAGTGATTCTAAATTGTTGGACACATTTAATAGAATTCATGTCACTTAACAAAGAAGTTGTGGTTAAAATGTTTGATGAAAAGGAAAACAAGAATCTTGAAAATTTAAATGATTGGCCTAGTGAATCTTGGTATGAGATTAGAAGTGATAAAAATGTTTATGTTAAAAGATTCGAAAATTTTTTGTGTATGAAGAATGAATCATTGGAGAAATTGGAAAAACGATTTAATGAGTTAATTAACAGGTTAGAAAGACATGGGATAAATTTTTCACATGATGAAATAATTTCAAGATTTGCTGATGCATTACCTTTGGAATGGGATAAACTTTTGTGTGAACTGAAACGGAATTCTAGCTTATCACGCTTTGGTTTAAGAGATTTTATCAATAGACTTAAATCACACAAGGATGATGAAGGATCAAGAAAAAGGAAGTTAATGGATGAAATAAAAGAAGATTTAGAAAAGATAAATTTGGATGTAATCATTGAAATGAGAAAAAGAATCTCTATGTGTCTTGCAGCAAAAAATGTTATGAAATACGATATTAAGAGGGGTTGTTATATTGATGAATATATGAATCCTCTTGATTTTGTTAAAATTTTTTGTGCAGGTACATACAAGACAGAGACACAGGATATTTCAAAGATTGAAGAATCCAAGAAAAATGAAACTTCAAAATGTGAAGTTGTATGCTCAAAATGCGAAAAATTCGAAGCAGAAAATGTCAATCTCTTGAAAGATGTGGAGAATTTGACATTGGAAAACAAAGCTTTGAAAGATGAGAAGAAAGCTGATGATGAACAGATTTTGGAGTTGCGCTTGAACTGCGAAAAACTAAAATCTGAAAATGACAAACTTTTGAAGAATGTTGAGAGTTTGTCATTAGAAAACAAAAATTTTAAAGAAAAAGAAAAAGATTTTGAAAATGAAAAATTAAAGATTGAAAAAGATTTTCAAAGTCAAATAAAGATTCTTGAAGATGGGAGATCTGTTTTTAGCAAGAACAATATTGAAAAGCAAAAGGTAATAAATTCCCATCGTCAGACTATTATTCGACTTGAAAAAGAAGCTGAATGTGATAGAAAGAAAAGCAAAGATTTAGAGAATAAATTGAAAGGTTTTGTGAAACCAGATTATCCATGTCCAAAACCGATCAATTCTGTTCCAATAACTGACAATGCCACAAATTTTGACAAAGTCAAAATTGAAGATTGTGATGATAAATCTGATGATGAAAAAGAAAAAGAAGAAAAAAGAAAAACATTTGTGAAATTAAATGAAATGTTTAAAAATACTGTTTTACATTCTACTGAGAAAGGTGAATGCTCAACGCAAAAACCTGTAAAGAAGAATGTGGGACATAAACAAAACGATAAAAAATCGAAATTTTTTCAAAAAGAAAATAAAATTTCATCAGATCAATCATCCAATCACAATAAAAAATCACAAAAATCTAAAAATAAAAACTCACAAAAAATTGGTAATCAGTGGTGCAGGTTTGACCACAGTACTCAAATGCCAAATCAAGGATACAAGAGGAGACATGAGTACCACAAGGCAAATCAATGCTATGATCTAAGTGTGTGGTATGAAGAAGGTGTGTGGTATGAAAGTAGTGAGAGGTATGATAACAGAGTGTGTTACACTTGTGGATTTCAAGGACACATTGATGTTAACTGCCAAAGTCAGAGAATCGAAACAAGAAGGTGCTATGAATGCCACATCAGAGGACACATTGTCAGAGATTGCCCAATGAGATCAAAGGGAAGATCGAGGGCTGAATTTCAGAAAATGGTAAAGAAACCAGTCAAGGTCAAAGCAAAGCCCAAAGAACAGAAAGTTCAAGAACCTAAAGTTCAAGAACAGAAAGTTCTAGAAAAGAAAGTAAAGTTTTCACAAGGGCAGAAAGACAGACTGAGGAAGAAGAGAAAGAAAGCAAGAGAATACTTGGAGAAGATTTTGTCCTTGGATACAACTGGTAATCCGAGAAAAAGTTCTGATGAATCGCTTTCCTCAACTGAAAAGGAAAGCAAAACGAATTCATCATATATAAATCTGAGGACAAAAGAGAAGAAAAAGAAAGTTGTTAGCCATGAATTTGTTTCTTCAGAAACAAAGGAGCAACATGTTGGTAATGATTCTGACTTGTCAAAGTTAGAGGAGCCACGTTCAGGCAATGATTCTGGTTTGACAAAACCAGAAGAGCCATCTGTTGAGGTAAAAACTGTCAAACCCAAGAATGGTCAGGCTTGGGTAGATCTTTTCAAATGAAAAACCTGACTTGCCGGAACTCCCAGGTTGGTAAGTGTGGAGTAGGTATCGGCATCTTTCTTGAGAAATTCACAGGTTGGTAACTGTGATATTTCGAATCACAAAAGACTAATCAAGGACATTAAGTTGTACTTGATTTATCTTTCCGATAAGTGGATAAACGTAAACAATGTGATGAAAGAACCCCGAGTTTGTAAAAAGACAAACAAAACTAATTTTCTGGAAAAACCATTTTGATTAAAACAAACTTAAGTGTTTTGAAATCTAAATGGGAAAATAGTTTGTTGTCAGGGGGAGTTCTGATTATTAAGCCGAGTGAATGGTGAATTGAAGCGATTCGATATCAGTTTGTCATTTTATTTGTACAATTTGTTTTCAAATTTTCCTTGAAAATCAAAATTGAAACATATTTTGATTTTAGGGGAAGAAAATTTTAAAAAAATTAGAAAATTTAAAAAACCAAAAACATGATAAAAACCTACTGGTAAAAATGAAAAAAAAAATTGAAAAGAAAATGAGTTTTGTGTTAAAGAAGAGGAAATGATAGTACATCAGTGGACTTTCACAGCATGCTAAAGAATTGGAAAGTTAAATGTGATAAACGGTCTCACTGATGATGTGTCAGTAGTTTTTGCACATTTAGTAGATTGTGACGAGATATAAACCTAAATTCAAACTTGCTTATATCGTGGGTAACATCTCTCGGATATATGGGTAACCCCCGAAATCTTGTTTGAAAGATTCATTTTTCTGATATACTAGGTTTTTATACTCAGTGATATCTGGGGTATTATTCCGGGACTTCTGCTGAATGGAAGTTCTGACCTAGTCCTCGAATAATACTTTACGAAATGCTTGAAACATAGCATCACCCTCAGCAAAAATGATAAGACAATAAAATTGCTTAGCAATGCTGTTGTAAAAAAGATCCTCTAAAGGGGACACACCCAAAAGTTGAGTCATGATCTCTCTGCTGAATGGTAGTTCTGACCTGAGCTCTCATGATTCTTCATAATTTATTAACCCCTTACATATATCATTGGTGTTATACTTACCTGTAAGACTGAATATTGGGATCTGGATACGGGAGTATATTCTGAGGTGGGACACGCGATTAAGTTTAAGTATCTAAGACATTAAACTCGTAACTCGAAGCAGTTGAACTTTGTGTGAAAATTTAAGTGGACCAGTATACTGACAATCAACGTGAATCGTTTAGAACTTAAAATGTCAAAAGCTTAATGGTGCTTGTGATGTGTCTCAAAAACTGATATGATCCTCTTACACAAACTCACAAAAATATTGTTTGTAGATATTTCTTTACTGCATTTCATTCAAAAACTAAAATCCAAAAAGATTTTCGGAGTGTTTTAGCATAAAATTTTGAAAAACCAAAAAGATTTTCGACAACTGATGTTGGAGAGTTGGTTTTCAAAATTCCAAGTGCTAAACTTGATGAACTAGAGGGTTGGGAGAATATGTTGAAAAATTTGAATGTTATATACAAATGTTTTGAAAGATTGTGTGATTAGTTAATCAAGGTCATTCACTTGAACTTGATGTAACAGTACAGATTGATGAATGAATGATTTCTACCAAGTAAGTTTCTTAAATATAAGTGTTATAAACTTATGTTATGGGTAGAGGATTTGCAGGTTAACCAGGTTTCAAATCCTGAGCATATGCAGAATAGAGCCAGGAATTAATCCTGAATTTGTGAACTTGTAAAAGCCAGACTACGATCCCAACAGCTGAGTCTAAGGGGGAGTTTGAAGACGAGCTCAACGCAAGAGGAAGCATGGATTCAAAGAGCCAGATAACTATTTTGGAGGAGCTTGTATTCGGAAATCCAGGTGTCGATCCCAAAGCACGGAAGCTTGATGAAAGGGGGAGCCTGAAGGAAAAAGAGTCTAAGAAGAAGGGGAGCAACGGAAGCTCGAAGACAGATCCACGGGGATTCTGTTCGAGAAAGAGAAAGACAAGATGTTACGAGATTGACTGCGGCAATATCCAAGGGGGGGTCTGTTAGTGCATTATGTGTCTATCGCCTTCATCAATCTAGTCAGTAGCAGAAACAGAAGAATTCTAGCATTTTATTGTAATATCTAGTTAAAAAGGGCAAGGTGGCAAACTTGTAATTAAGGAGAAATCCTTATATCCCTTAGCCTATAAATAGAGGAGTTAGTGTTAGAGTTTAAGACTTTTGCTCATTTTGGAGGTTTAGGAGATCTAATCTTAGAGAGAGAAAGTTCTCTCACGTGATTCTCGGCTTTGTATACGTCATCTTATTCAATAGAATCAAGTTATTAGTACGTTCTTGTGTGTTCGGTCACGCACGTTCACGGATTCCGCACGTCGAACGTTCATTACGCAATCGTACGGTGTCAAAACCGATCCTACATGGTGTCAATTTGTTTAAAAGAAAAGTCTTAGAATATTGGTCTAGCTCCAAGTCTAACTATTATTAATAATTTTATGGAAGAAAATGATGATATTGGTAAAAGAAAAAACTTTTGAAAGTATGGAAATACGGGAGCATTTTTTTGTTTCGTTTATTATCATGTTTTTATTTTTGTATCGTTTACATTTTTTACATTGTATCAAAGTATGGTAATTTTCTTTACGTCACCCCTGAAATTATTTTCTAGATCTGCCACTGTTTATACTACTTGCCTATTTTGCTAAACAAGTTGAAACCGCTTAGATACTTCAGCATTATTAGATAAACGATAAATAAATTTTATCCTAATTTAACTTGGATGGGACTGAAAATCTAAGAATCATAACAAACTCAACTGCATGAGGTTTGACATCCTCCAGCCACGACTTGCCCCCGACCCATCTCTCATTCAGTTGCATCCCAACTGCGGATCGCGTCTTTATTCATTATTTGTTTCTTACTTGACTTCCAGTTGCATCTCGCTTATTCTTTCTTACTTGACTTCCAGTTGCATCTCGCTTATTCTTGGCCGCCACTCGAGACAACAGGAAAATTTAGGAGTCCATGTTAGCTAACTCCCTATAAACCAAAAAACTTTCAGAAACCTTTTAGAAATATTTATTATTTTGCTAGAACGCACAAAAATAAAAATTAAAATAGCTAACTCCCTATAAACCAAAAAACTTTCAGAAAACATTTATTATTTTACTAGAACACACAAAAATAAAAATTAAAAATAAAAAATCCTGAATATATTTTTCTTATTTAGTAAGGGTCTACATATTCCCACACCCAAACCCCTATTTCCACACCCTGGTAGACCCCTCTATACGAGGCGTCTAGGGTTCCTTTTCCCGACCAACTTCTGAACCTCGTAGAACGTCACATCAGACGGGGACTAATCCTGTACGAGGGACCAATACGAGGGTACTAAGACGCCTCGTATAGGCCTATACGAGGCGTCTTAGAGACTGATTTGACTATGTGTCTGACATGTGACTTAAAGCAATATGGGGCGTCTAGAGCTATACGAGGCGTCTATATTTCATATAAAGTGCAACATACAGTGCATTGTTGGTCCACCCGAGGCATTCAACATTCATTTCATTCTGTTTCTTCTACTATTTCTTCGAAAGAAACTCTTGTTGTTTGCATTTGTGTTCTTATCATCCCGAAGTGTTGAAATGTCATCATACTGGGACGACAACTATGTCTTCGGGCAGCATTCTAGCGACAACTGGGTGCCCGAAAGCGTTCCGGTAACAGTTATTAGCTTAAATGTTTTAATTACTTGTTGTTTTAGTTTATTATTTACTAATGATGATACGGTCGTCTATTTGGAGGAGGCTAGCGTTCCCGATTCTAATGAGCAAGAGGATGTTGTGTCTAGTAAACAAAACAGACCGTTTCTAGATTTGAACACGCATTCCCCTGTTGATTAAACATCCCCTGTAGATGACTCATACCATGCAGGTCAACCAAGTTATCCAACGCAACAAGGGTATCCGGATTATAGTTACGGATGTTAATATTCTAACGGAGGAAATGGTGGATACGGAGGAGACGGTGGATACGGAGGAGACAGTGGATACGGTGGATACGGAGGAGACGGTGGTCATCAGCAATTCATTTCCCCGGGCACTCCTTACGTTCATCAAAACAATCCGGACGTTGGAGGATATGGAGGATATGGTAGATATGGTGGTGAGGCACCTCCATCCCGGACAATCCGTACTTAAAAAAGCAGGCATCAATTACTATTTTATTATTATTATTATTTTATTATTATTAATTATTATTATTATTATTATTATTATTATTAATATTGTTATTATTGTCGATGTTACAGGTTTTCAACTCTTTAGATGAACTAAAGAAACGGATACAAGAAATAGCAAACGCAGATGGTTTCGTTATTGTCACCCGTCGATCAAAGAAAATCGGGGGAAGAACCAGGAGGGTATGGCTTGAATGTGACCGTGGTGGTGAGCACCACACTACAGCAACACTTAGAAAAGCCGGAAGCAAAAAAACCGGTTGCCCGTTTTACCTGTTGGCTGTGCGAAACCACCCGTATGAAACCTGGGAGATAAAAGACGGAAAAATTGAAAATAACCACGAACTTTGTGAGGATCTGTCGGCCCACGCGTTTGTGTGAAGGTTTACTCCAAGCGAAAAGAAACTGATCGAGCAGCTGACAGCTCAAAACATGGAGCCGCGCAAAATATTTCAAACGATAAGGAAGCGGGACCCCGACAGGTTTCATGTTTAGAAAGACGTTCAAAACGTTGTGGCGAAGATTAGATTCGAACATAGACAAGGATTGACTCCCATGCAGTCACTAGAAAATGTGCTGATAAACAACGACTTTATTTACAAGACACGGGAGGAACCCGGATCAGGGATCGTAACAAAGATCTTCTTTCTTCATCAGTACTCGAGAGACATGTGGCGTGCATTCCCCCACGTCATGCTGATCGATGCGACGTACAAGACAAACTTATACAATATGCCATTTATCCAGATTATTGGTATGACGCCTACCAACCATTCGTTTTGTATCGTGCATGCCGTTGTTAGTAAAGAACGGGGTGATAACTTTGTGTGGGTGCTTGAGAGGATCAAGTCAATGTTGGATGAATGTATGGAGCCACGTGTGATTGTAAAGGATAGAGACCTGGCCCTTATGGGCGCGTGTGCTAAAGTATTTCCAGACGCCTCCAGGCTTCTTTGCAGGTGGCACAAACAACAGAATGTTATGAAGCACTGCAAGGCTGCCTTCACAGAAGAAGACTGGGATAAATTTTTATCATTCTGGGGGACATTGATTGAGTCTCCATCCATACCCATCTACGAGTACCACTTGCGCAACTTGCGAAAGCGACTTGTGGAGTGCAAACGTTCTAGTAAGTTTTTCTAATAACATACGACTCACTTATGTAAATTTTATTAAATTATTTTTACTTTTTAGGAGTCTTCAATTACGTGTACGATAACTGGCTAAAATACTATAAGGAGATTTTCGTCTTTGCGTGAACTGATAAGAGGCGCAACTTTGGTAATCGTACCACAAACAGAGTTGAGAGCCAACACGCCAACTTAAAGAGATACGTCCTAGATAGGAGCTCGCTGGACCGTGTAGTTGGTTGTGTCCGGGATATAGTTGAGACACAGTTCGGTGAAATAAGGAAGAGTTTTTGAGACTGCATCGAAAAACGAATGAACCACCACAAACACCCGCTGTTTCAACACCTACATGGAAAAGTATCCCATACAGCCCTTGACTTGTTGAGGGGAGAGGCACTTAGGAAGCTAGATGTCTTGGAGTGCTTTCATTCATCATGTGGTTGCCAAATGTGGTACAGTTATGGGTTGCCCTGTGCTTGTAGGATAGAAAAGTACATGCGTACGATCCGATCCAATCCGATCGAGGGTCTGCTCATGCTCGGATTGAATTACAACCGATCCGATCCGAGTAGATCAAATTTGTAAAACCGATCGCAAAAGTGATGCTCATGCTCGGATTGAATTTGAATCAAACCGATCCGATCGGCTCGGTTTCGCTCGGTTTTTATCAAAGCCAAAAAAAAAAAAGCGAGCAGGTCGTTTTTCGCTCGATTGAATAATAAGGCTTCGTTCAACAAAAACAAATTCTAACTTAAAGTGCGAATACAAAAGCAACATAAAATAAAGTGCGAATACATAAGAAACATAAAATAAAGTGCGAATACAAAAGCAACACAAAATAAAGTGCGAATACAACCAACCAGGCCCAACTAGCAAGAAGCTAGAAAGGACCTGGGATAAACAACAGCTAATCACCAACCATGTTTACATCAAAATTTTGCCAACTATCGAATGTCATCGATCTCCATCTTGCTCTATGCTACTATAACAAACATACCAAACAGAAACATAACATACCAAACAGCAGATAAAAAAAAACAGCAGATTGAAGAACTGTTGAAGACCGTCCGAAGATTGAAGACTAGAGACAGCAGGGATATGTGTGTATGAGATTAGAGGGTCGGAGACGGAGACTGTGAGTCTGTGACTGTGGAGACCGGAGAGTGAGAACGAGATTAGAGCGGCAATTTGAATACGACTGATTAGGGAAGAATAGATTTAGGGTTAGATACTTAGATTTATATATTAAATATTAAGTTGGGTTGAATGTTATTTGGGCTTTTAGTTTTTTTTGGACTATTATATTTTTTTGGGTTTTTATCTATAAAATGTATAATATAAATATATATATTAATTATTAATAAAAATAATTCGAGCGAAACCGAGCGATCGACGAGCGAGCGGAGCTATGCTCATGCTCGGATTGAATTTGAATCGAACCGATCCGATCGGCTCATTTACAAACTGAGCGGGAATCGAACGAGCATTTTTCGAGCATTTTTCGAGCGATCGTCGAGCGATCTTCGATCGTCGAGCAGTTTGGACAGCCCTACGTGAGAGTAATAATTGTTAAACGTACAACACTTGTGTGATATATTTCCGTTAATCATGTGACTTAAACAAAGTTGTTTTTAACCGTGCAGAGCGTCCGATTCAACTCGAAGACATAGACGTCTTCTAGCGGAAGCTTAACTTCCAAAGTTGTAAATTGATAGACGATGACGTTGACATGGTCGAAGAGCTAAATATTGTTAGACAACAATTAGTGTCGTGCCCCCCAGCTCAGCAAAAAAGCCTGATGTCAAAGATTAAAGTGGTGTTGACTCCAAAGAAATCCACCAAGAAACCACCGGTTGTCCCACAAAATACTCGTGGCCGACCAACAACAAAGCAGGTACAACAAAGGTTGGACGAGGCCTCTCGTATAGATGAAGAATTGAGGAGAAGCTCCTTCAGTGATGCAAACACGTGCTTTGAAGGTTCCAGACAAATTAAGTACGATAACCCTCGCCACAGCTCGTACGTTCCGTCACAGGCCTCTCAACAGTCGGTTATAAGGTCCCAAAAACCCAAAGCGAGCCTAAGCAGTTCAAAGAGTTCTAAGAAGAAAGAGACACGAGATGATCATGGTTTTCCTTTAATCATTGGGGATGAGAAACTGGGAATCATCAAACAGTTTAAGTCTGCCATTCCGCCGGTGTTTCTGTCACACCCCGATATTTCCACGTATTACCGGTAGGCCCGGGGGGAGTATCGTGTCGCAGTTGATATCATCGTAGTCAAATAATCACAGTTCAATGCACAGTGGAAGTCTAAAGAAAATATATTACAAACCGATTCGGAAGTAACATCAAATATTACAAACGGATTGTAAGATGGATCCACATGCGGATCTTAAAACATAAATATAAACACTGTTCAACATACTTTAGACGTTTAGAGCTTGCAAGATTCCTTATTAACGCCCTGAGCTCCCAGCCAATTACGTACAATACCTGTCACTTAATCTTTTTGGAAAATACGTCAATTTACACTGGTAAATACAATTAACTGACTCTTTTAAAAACATTTATGAAAATTGATTTAAATGCACAAGGCACAAATATCCTTTTATAACTTGGGACAATTATATAAAAATAATCTTGTATACAGATTTATATGTTCGTTATACATTCAAGGCCCGATATAGAAACCGAGTCAAGATTAACAGACACACCACAAGTATAGGCCCACAAGAGAGTGAGATACCGTTTTTCCTACGCAACTGTTAGGTGTATGCCTACACCCCGTGCTTAAGACGTGGTCATTTCTTAATAAATGATGCTAAGGATATCCGCGACATGGTCACTAACCCCCAAAGGCTTTGTTTCAAACTAGACAGATTAAAATGGGTTACCTCAATAATTTAACCACTAATCGATTAAACATTCAATACCCGACCAAGCGGTATTATTATAATACCGTATCCCAAGCCCGTATAGGGAAAATAAGTTAAAAGTATTTACCTGAGCTAAAATGTAATTTTACTCTCAGCCGTATATTCAAATCAGCAAGCACAAGTACCTCTACTGGGGCTCTCAATCTGGAACGAAGGTTTTATTAACCTATTAGACTCCTAACGGGTCTTAATTAAGCTGTAACTTAGACCGGTTAGTTTTAAGGAAAGGTTTACGGTTCAAAACGCAAGATTAAGCGAAGACCGGATTAGAATGTGATTTTGACCCGACAAATATGGAGACTTGTATAATATGGGTAAACTAAACACATTCTGAATTTTGAAGTGAAAATGATAAGGTTTGACCCGTTTCGGTTAATTCATGTAAACTAGTTACATAAACCATACCGAACACGTAAGTTGCATAACGGGTAACCAAATGAGTCATGAACATGTTTCACAAGTTAATATGCCTTAAATATGTTGTGATATCAGTAGGATACCTTCCATTATGCCCAAAACGAATTTAAAATCAATTTAAGCCCCGTAGGGGTATTTTGGTCATTTTATAGTTTATAAAAGAGCCAATTTTGGAAATCTGAGTTCAAAACTTTTACTGTTTAAATATAAAATTTTATTCATAACATCAGCAGGTATCAAGCTTTAGGTGCCTAATATGGTTTTAAACCATACTATGTGCCTAAATCGCATAAAAGTCAGTATTTGACGATATTCAGTTTAAATAGGGAAATCTGATATTTTGACAAGCCTTTACAATTTAAAATAACTTATTTATCATATAAAATCAGTAGAAAAAGGTTTGACATGTAAAGGTTGTATAAAGCTCATTTTATTAGCAAAAAGGGCGTTATTGTCAATTACCGAGCCTATGCGAGAACTCTATGTTATGATCATTTTAAAATTTAATAAAAATTTCCAAAAATCCCAAAATATTATATTATATCAGTAGGTAAAAGATTTGATGTCAAAATTTGAGTTTAAATAGGATTTATATCAAATATGTCGTTTAATTAATAAAAAGGCCTTCATTTACGATATTGAGCATAACTCTCATTTTAGACCATAAACCGTGTAATAAAGTTTTTGTCCTCTCACATTTTCAAAAATCTCGTTTTAATATCAAAAGGGCATTATGGTCAACATTTAAGCATTTAACAGAAACATGCAAATGGATCGGATTAATAAGGAACCATGTAGTATAACCTCAGAGGGTTTGACTAACATATAATATGGTCCTAAAGGAACCTTAAGGCATATCTAAAACAGGCTAAATCGGGTCAGAACTGAAAGTCAAAGCAAAAGTCTACTTTTGCGACTTTCGGTTCCGAACCGATCCTAAACTCAGAATTGTTGGGTTGAACATGCCTACACATGTTCAATTAATATTTTCCAAGTTATTAAAGTGACAAAACTGATTTTATTGCCTTTAGATCATTAGTTATGAATTTTATCTAAAAACCGACTCGTTTGACTTTTATTTTAATTACTTTAACCCGACAATTAACTAAGCGAACGTGGTAATTAGGAGGTGCCTTTTTTGAGGGTTTAATACCTACCTAATTACGATCACGTAGCCATGTTCGTCGCGAACAATGGCTCGACCGTTTAAAAGTCAAAGTGTTTATCACAAACGCTTGACTTTTCGGCTTTTAAGCCAAATAAAAATAACTACCATAAGAGGGCACTTACAAGGCGTCCAAGCAAGGATGATATTGATCTAGAATAGTTAGGTATGAAACATAAAGCTTCAACTTAGAGCAATTTAGATCAAGTGTGAGAAATGAGAGCAAAACTAGTGGGTATTTATAGGATTTCAAGAACCGTTAGGATCGTTCCTCGATAATTGAGCTTCGATCTAGACCTTACACATAAGGCACATGGTTTTGGAATACTAGGGGTGTCCAAAACCATCACACGGTATTGAGAAAAGTTACACTTAGGCCCTTGAAATTCAACCTGGGTCCAAAAATGAAGTTTCTGCCCAGATGAGGCCGTGGCGTCGCGCCACGGCAAAACCCTATAGTGGTGGCGCAGCGCCACCACCTACCAGGGACCAGAAACTTTGCTAAAATGTCAGGTTTGGTCCCTGCAACACCTTTGAGCCATTTTCGATGCGTTTAAACCTTGTTAACCCCATTTCAAGGCTCTAAAATGAAGTTAAAGTATAGGGAACATGAAACATGCTCAAAAAAATCTCAGATGTCGGTTAATTTGGCCGTACGGTTACGTTGTTCGGCTAATTACGACGAAACACGAACGGAAGTGAAAAACGAACCAAATTACGCGACGAATGAAATTTTATCAAGACAAACACTAAAATAACATATTTTAATGATTACGTAAATTTTTGGATGTCCGGGTATATTCGGAACGTAAGATATGTGCGAAAATGCAAACTTATGCACTTTTTGACGCTTTTAGTCCCTGATGATCAAATAAGTTTATTTTTGCGCACCAAACACCTCAAAGCCTATTTCTAAGCTATATAAAGTATATTCAGGGCATGTTTAACTTATAACCATATTCCGGACGGTTCGATACTGTCACACCCCAACCAATGGCGGAATCATCGGAGTGGGACTTGTTCAAGATTGTAAGAGACTTCATAACACTATTTGTGACAATATTTAATTCAACCGATTTCATAACATAGATAAATTGTCAAATATTACAAAGAAACTCAAATAACAACATTGTTCAAACATAATATAACATAATTGATACAACACTTTAAACCTAAACGTCTAAGTGAGTATCTATGCATCTTTACTATCCATTTTCATGGCATCATCAATCATCAACCTGTAACATGTTTAAAATACAATTCAATGCAAAAGCAAATGCGAGTATACAAGTTTATGAATAAGTATAGGTATAAAGTTTAAAAACGAATCCACATGGCAACTTTGTTTATACAAGATCAACCTAACATGGCATGCAATATTTCTAGCCAATCCTCTGTTTACGTAAGAAAGTTTAAGTAATTCGACATGAACACAAGTTTAAGGGGGGCGGTGCGTTACTCCTATAGAGCTATACATGTCAAATGGAGGCTCGTGAAAGCTAATGACTAAAACATATCACATAAGTATGGTCCACGTAAGCATCAAGTGTAACAATATAGTATTCATGTATAAGGATTGTTTTCGTGCATTGCATAAAGAATAAGTTTAAGTGTAGTTTAATAGTTAAAAATGTTACGCCCCAAAAGTGGTAAACATAAAAAGGGGGTTGCGAGTATACTCACTGTTTCCCAAAGTTGTTCATTTGGTAATCACGTGAAGAGTTGGAGGTTCAAAACTTCCTTAGAACACTTAATGTCCTTTTAGAATTCTTAGAATTCTTGATTTAGAGAGATTAAGAGAAGATTGAGAGAAGAATGGTGTGAGGAAAATAGTAGGATAAGGTTAGTATTTATAGGTGAAGGGGGTGGTAGGTGATTGGAGAAGAAAAGGGGTGGAAAAATGTATAAATCTCCGTATGGCACTATTCACTGCACTATTTATTTATTTATTTTTATTTTTTAAATACTAGGGATTAAAACACGTACTTTTTACAAAAGGGACCTAAGCTAGAAAAATTCTTAAAAATTATTAAAAATCTTTAAAGCTTTTCGGTTTTGTAAAAACATATATTTAAATGATTGATTGTACAAATACAAGGATGTATATAATAATTTATCATGATTAACGCCTCGAAAAATAGAATACAAATATGAACTTTAGAAAATAATAATATGAAAATACGAGGCGTTACAGTCTCCCCTACTTTATGAAATTTCGTCCCGAAATTTATTCAAGAGGAAGACCTTGGAGAAAAAGCATTTTGGCTAAAAGAATGATTGTCTAAAATCGAGACTTGGATGTTTGGATACGTGTTGAAGAGTATGAAGTTTTGAGGAACGAAAAGATAGATTTGTAAAAGGGTTCGTTTGTCTAAAATGATTCGAGGAATTGAGCCTAAGTAAAACATGCATCTGTTTGTATAGATAGGCGATGTGTTAAGAATGGGGTATCGTCGTGGATAATCGGATTTAGCAATGCGTTTGTGAGTTGTTAAAGTTTGTATCGGGTCTAAATAGGTCTGCAAAACACCGAATTTCTCATGGCACGTTTTACGAAAGTTTGGTAACATGATGAAAACAGTTATATATAGGAAGTACAAGCGGCGTATCCACCATGTTTTGACCATGTGACGTTCGTTTCGTATTCGGTGTCATGTTACGTTCTGTGTTTTATCATACACAGTAGTACACTCTATGGTTCTCATGAGCCAATCACTATAATCTCGTGTGCACCCGCGATTATTTTGATCGTTGCATGATCCGCATAGCTTGTACTAGTTGTGTATGAATCAGGGTATGCATAATTTAAAAATAGGAATGTGTACGTATAAGAATATAGTATAAGCAAGTCCATGCTTGAGTATGTATGGGACCCACGTAAGCGAATCACTCGGATTACGCTCGCGTATGGGTACGAATGAATGGATCATGCGTATGAGCATAAGTATAAGTTTAAGTATGAATTTGCACGTAAGTATGAGCATAGACATAAAATGTACGAGTAGTATGAGTATATGTATAAGCATGAAACGTATGAATATAAGTATAAGCATGAAACGTATGAATATAAATATAAATACGAGCATAAGTATAAAATGTATTGTTATGAGTATGAGTATGAGTATGAGTATGAGTGGGACTACGAATACTAATGATTGCGTATATAGTATTAATTGAAACATAACAAATTTAAGCATGTAAAGGTGTTCAAAAGGTTGAGCATGTAAATACGGACGATAATCATCTGGGAGGATTTGTTAGTTCTTTAATACATTTCACATTATCATTTACTCGGTGTGGTCTAACTGGTCGTGCTAACTGATTATGATTCATAAACTTCATATTTATGATCATATATGTATTACTTGTAGGTAAAACACAAAATACAACAGAATGTATGTATTGAACAATTTAATCAAAAAAAATTTTTTGATGGTCTATTATGATGTGAACAAGTTTACATTTGAAATAAATCATGTAATGAATCAAATTCAGACTCAGAACTATAAGGTGGTGGAGGTGGTAGAGTCAGTTGCATCCGAGCAGCTAATTGTCTTAGCATGTCTTCCAACCATTTATTTCTTTATGTCAGCCTTTTTATTTGTTGAGATAAATTTCGAACCTGGTCGTTTAACCTAGTCACTTCAACTCCCATTGAATCTGGGGGTAGATTCATTTGAGGCACCGTACTTGGGCCTGCTATATCAGTTGGTGGCAGTTGTTGTTCTACTTCGTTTAACTGTGGCTGTAATGGTGATTGCAAAAATGATTCTGATGCTAACTGTTCTTGGATCATCGTGTTTTCATTAAACAAAGTTTCTTGCATCATTGAATCTCCTCGAAAACTAACGGTGAGAAGCTTGGTAAGACGTTCTGTGTTAATGGTTGGGATAGGTTAGTTGTAATATGTTCTTGTATGTATGGCAGCTGTGGTTGCATATCAAATCGATAAAAAGACGGTTGAGGAAGCTGCAACAATGATTGTTGTAAATTTTGTGTGGAGGTACTTTCTAAGATAACTGGAGCTCCCTCCGACTGGAATGGTTGAGTTGGTGTATAAATATGAACAAGGGTTAGCCTAATGGCGTTAAAATTTACAATCCCAGGTGCCTTTGGTGGAGATAATCCTTGGATAATCTGATCACTTAAGACACCTAATGATTTTGCTATATTAGTAATGTAAGACCCTCCCATGAGACTTCTCAGAGGATTTGTTTGTTGACTAAAAAAATATGCAGCAAGTTCGTGGGCAATATTACAAGGAACTTGCTCAAAAATACTATGCAGATGGAAAAGTTCGGTTGAACTAACCCTTTGTTGATTATACTTGCGCCCCGTGATAGTGTTGGCTAAAACACGGTGCATATATCGATAACGAGGGTCTGTGAAGTTCATAGAATTATTGTTGCCACATCATTCTTTTGATGAATGGCATTGCCAATATTCTGTCATTTCCGCGGAGGAATAAGAGGTTGATGCCTCCGTAAAAATGGGTTGTCTAACTTCTTCATCTGTATATATGCCCAGATGAACTACGAATTTTGTTAATGACATAGTATGAGGTTGTCCACAAAGTTGAAAATGAATGGATTCATCGGTAAGACTTTTATTATATTTGAAATAGAAAGTGGACAAGAACTCATATACCAG
This sequence comes from Helianthus tuberosus, assembly GCA_030545235.1. NCBI lineage: Eukaryota > Viridiplantae > Streptophyta > Magnoliopsida > Asterales > Asteraceae > Helianthus > Helianthus tuberosus. The sequence continues at coordinate 47,333,930 of CM060410.1, read as the reverse complement.
TTCATCGTATGATGGTTCTAGGATGTCGAAGAAACGGCGCCAGGGCGTATTATGTGGTAGTAATCCTGCTAGTAAACCACTGGGATCAAACATTCCCATTCGATGCCAATCAATACCGCTAACAGTAAGAACTTCAAGATTCTTGAGTTTTCGATACCTCTCTCGAGTGGGTAAATCAGTAAACCGAAGGCATGGATGAATTTCTGCTACATTTGAAGATTTAGCATATGCTACTGAGAAATTTACCATTTGAATATTGGGTTTTGTTGAACTAAGAAATGTTTGGGTATGGGTTATTTTGGGTATCTCAGGTGGCGGCGGTGGGTTAGGTCGACACAAAGAGGAAGTCTGGGAGTGTGTGAAAGAGGTTGTGATGGTGTGAGAAAAAGATGTGAACGGTGAAGGTGTCGAGATGTTGTTTATATAGAGTTTCGAAAGTTTGGCAATGGTTTGTGATGCATTGTATATGTGCTATAATGGGTCTATGTTCATGTTGATCGACAAAGTGGAAACGCGGATTCTAATCAATTACCGAGAAATCAGGAGCCGAAAAAAAAACCGGCGAAGATATGGTTGGAAAAGGAAATGGTTGTCGCTGTCATGTTCTAGGCGGCAATTTTTGAAAGAATCAACGAAATTGTCGCTTAGTTAAAATTTAAAGGTTAGGTTGTTTGAATGATCAGAAGGCTTGGTGGAGCGGTTAATGTGCGCGTTTGTGAGAGTAGCGACCTGAGTTCGATTCTGGGCGTTGCCCCTTTTATATCCTTTTATTTTTAAATTAAAGTTTCCATGATTACAATTGAATCCCTTAACTTACTAACTGACGCTGACGGGGTTAAAGTGTAAATATTCAAAAATCGCACAAAAAGGGGGTCTTCTTTAAAGAACCGGCCCTTGTGGGATTCGAACTCGTGACCTCTCGTTTAGAACCGTAACACCTTAACTAGTTTATCCTCTGTACAGAGCTGTTAGATATTGAAATTTAAATTCATATATACACAGTTAGGGTTTTCAGTTTATATAAGTTTAAAATAACAGTTTTGGTTCCTACAGTTTAAGTTTAAGAAAATGACCATTTGAACCCTGGACTTTAAAATCACAATCAAATATATTTATTTCTTTTATAAATAAGTTTCAAAAATGATGCAAAGGACCCTAAACTTGTAGTTTGCAAAATTACGAACTTGATAATAGTAAAACGTAGGTTTGATTAAAACGTGGATTGTTCCAAAATGGAACTTTAACTAAACCGAAATAAATCAAAAGTTCTTTAGAATTAGGGAAACGTGCTTTGGCATATAGGTATTTTGTACTCTCATCGATAGTCCCCAGGTAGGCAAACGGGTCCATTAATTTGGATTTGTACGAATTGCCAGCCTAGACAAGACGTCCCGACTACCGGTACTTACCCTTCCAGTTACTACACGTTTCCATTTGATCGAAAATTTGAAACTTTGGCGAGATAGAAAATCGGGGAGTGGAACTAGTCGACGAGATGCGGGTTTCACCCCTAACTTGACGATTTCGTACCCTAAGTGTGGTTGTTACTCGTCGGGTCAAAATTTAATTTCGACACGTTGACGAGGGTCCACTAGAATTTGAAGTTGAAATTCTTCATCAAGATGAGGACTTCACTCCTAGCTTGATTATGAATCTCGTATAAAGAGAATAGGTAGATTGAGAGTCGTTCACCAAATTGTGGGTTTCACGCCTATTTTGGTGAATTTGTCTCGTTTGTATAATACGAGTGTTTGCGTATTTAGAATAGTCGAGTAAATGTATGAGGAAAAGCGTATGTTGAAGATTAAACAAACAAGTATAAACATGTCAAGAATGGCACATAAATAATGAAGTATTAAATATTAACACATAATAAAACATGTATTAACACATAAGAATAGTATGTCAAGTATTAACATATAGGTGACATATATGTTTAAAGGTCAAAAGAGAATAAATAAGAAGCAAATAAAGTAGCATGCATGTAGTTTCAAGCAAATCATAAAAATAAGCTCTAGAACTATAGACTATGTGAAAGCATTCCTACTTTTCCTAATTCTCTATAGTTATGGCTCTGATACCAATCTGTCACACCCCAACCAATGGCGGAATCATCGGAGTGGGACTTGTTCAAGATTGTAAGAGACTTCATAACACTATTTGTGACAATATTTAAGTCAACCGATTTCATAACATAGATAAATTGTCAAATATTACAAAGAAACTCAAATAACAACATTGTTCAAACATAATATAACATAATTGATACAACACTTTAAACCTAAACGTCTAAGTGAGTATCTAGGCATCTTTACTATCCATTTTTATGGAATCATCAATCATCAACCTGTAACATGTTTAAAATACAATTCAATGCAAAAGCAAAGGCGAGTATACAAGTTTATGAATAAGTATAGGTATAAAGTTTAAAAACGAATCCACATGGCAACTTTGTTTACACAAGATCAACCTAACATGGCATGCAATATTTCTAGCCAATCCTCTATTTACGCAAGAACGTTTAAGTAATTCGACATGACCACAAGTTTAAGCGGGGCGGTGCGTTACTCCTATAGCGCTATACATGTCAAATGGAGGCTCGTGAAAGCTAATGACTAAAACATATCACATAAGTATGGTCCACGTAAGCATCAAGTATAACAACATAGTATTCATGTATAAGGATTGTTTTCGTGCATTGCATAAAGAATAAGTTTAAGTGTAGTTTAATAGTTAAACATGTTACACCCCAGAAGTGGTAAACATAAAAAGGGGGTTGCGAGTATACTCACCGTTTCTCAAAGTTGCTCCTTTGGTAATCCCGTGAAGAGTTGGAGGTTCAAAACTTCCTTAGAACACTTAGTGTTCTTTTAGAATTCTTAGAATTCTTGATTTAGAGAGATTAAGAGAAGATTGAGAGAAGAATGATGTGAGGAAAATGGTAGGAGAAGGTTGGTATTTATAGGTGAAGGAGGTGGTAGGTGATTGGAGAAGAAAAGGGGTGGAAAAATGTATAAATCTCCGTATGGCACTATTCACGGCACTATTCATTTTTTAAAATACTATGGATTAAAACACGTACTTTTTACAAAAGGGACCTAAGCTAGAAAAATTCTTAAAAATTATTAAAAATCTTTAAAGCTTTTCGGTTTCGTAAAAACATATATTTAAATGATTGATTGTACAAATACAAGTATGTATATAATAATTTATTATGATTAACGCCTCGAAAAATAGAATACAAATATGAACTTTAGAAAATAATAATACAAAAATACGAGGCGTTACAGATACCATACGAATCGGTATACTTTTGCAGTTTGACGCAAATAGTCCCTCAAATGCGCAAACTTGCGCATATCATCGTTTAATAGAATTGAAGCCTTATCTAATCCATATTAGGCATTATTGAGAGTATTATTAAACATAACGATGCTTCGCGTTTGTAAAAAGGTCATTCAGAGGTTTAATTAAACATATTGACGCTTTTAACCCTTCATCGCGCAAACTTTCAATTAATTACGCAAACGGCTACACTCGATCAACAAGTGGCTCATTTGTGAATATGATTACCGTGTAACGTTATTCAGAGGCTTATGTTAACTATGTTAACACTTCCAGTCCTTCCAAAATCAAAGTTTTTGATTTTTCACAAAGTTAGTCATTCATAGTCAACGATTGACCTTATTAGGGTTTTGTACACGTGTCAACGAATCATTGGACGTGATTTTACGAGGTGTTACATCCTCACCTCCTTAAAAGAAATCTCGACCTCGAGATTTGCTCAAACGATGGAAGTACTTTCTGTCTTATAATGGACTTAATCTTCCATAGCATATCTGGGGCCTCTCCAGGCACCCAAGATGTCCTTTATAATAGGTACATGTATCATTTTGGAGCTTCTAATCTTGTCGATCCTCAATCGATGTTGATTTCACCACAAACTATAAGTATTAATTCGCCTATCATTATGACTATGCTCTTGACCTATTGTCTAGCCATATCTTTAAATCACAAGTGTGGAACACATTGTGAGCTCCACCAAGCTTCCTTAAATAGGTTTTAGCTTATAAGCTATTGATCTTTGATATATTCGATTTCCTCGAATGATCCTATATATCCAGAGCTTAACTAGCCTGTTGTATTAATTTTTTTAGCACACCCTTCTCAGGGTGGTACCTTCAATTGAACCTTATTCTTTATTAAGGACTTAAGAGGGTTGCGACTTTCATCAATCCTTGATTTTCTGCCGATTACTGGCGATCTTTCAGACGATTACGATTACGAATTCGAATGATCTTATTCGTTGTTTCCAAGGTAATTTCAGGTCCTGCTAATTTGGACTTACCAAACTTCTGCCCATCAAACAGACGTTCAATATTTCATCAATACAAGGTTTCCAAAGGAGCAGCCTTGATACTTATATATCAACTATTATAGAAAAGCTTATTTAAAGTGAGATGGTTATTCCAATTATTGCTTAAAACCAATCTTAAGGAATAGCTAATCCTTACAGTTAGTCGAACAAATCGACGATCCTGGGCAGCTGATGGAGATTCTTAATTGTTGCCTAAATAGGGTTGCGGTAATCAATGCATAAGCAAAATGAACCGTCTTTCTTAATTAATTATACCGAACTCTCCGAATATTGAATTAGGCTTTATGAACCTTTATCTTAAAACTCACTTAATCAGGGTTTCGATTATTCCATAATTGGTGGTACTAATCAACACGGAGATTTCACAATACTGCAGCCCGAAGCGGGATGTTAATCTTAACTCTACTTGTCTTCGGAGGTAAACAGGGTAGTCTTTGGAGAAGATAATCAAGACACAAGGAGATTACTGAGATTTTCCAAATCTCATGCTCTGGTTCATCTATCATTGCATGTGTCAGATAAGTGACACATTTACTTTACAAATCCTTGGATACCTTATTCAGTGACACTTATTTGGACATTCCCCTTCTGGATATCTTCTTTGAATACCATTAGCTGACTTTAGTACCATATGAACATTGGAATATCTCAGTGGTTCCATGCATTAAACCTCCATACTGATCAGGCATAGAAGCAATCTATGGAACATATTAAGATACACCAATCCTCATATGGCGCTTTTATCATACAATCTGGTATTCGCAGTTGATAGAAATCAATGAGATAACAAACTAACATATACTGACGTACTTCATCTGGAGAGAGGGTACTCTAGAATTTTACGACTGAAGATTTCTGACAGGAACAGAAGAAATGGTTCCTATGATTTTTGTCTGTAGGTTTTACCTTACACTTAATATCTAGGGTTCTTGTGGAAGATTTTAAAAGTTTGCTATACTTACAATTTATGAAGGATTTATTGGTATCCGAATCAAAATAGAACTCTTAGCATTTATATTACCAATAAATGTTAAAGAATGTACCTGATGTCATTATTGATATGAACTACCTCTGGCATCCATCAGGAGAGTTTAAGCGCTTTCATTCTTAGCCGCACTTCCCTTGACAGATGTAGGACATGTGGTCTTGATGTGGCCTTTCTCACCACAGCCAAAACAGACTGCATTCTTTATGTCCTTGCAATCCAACGTTTTATGCTCTCTTGATTTGCAGATTCCACAAGCCCTAGGCGGCGATTAAGATTTTGATTCGAACCTGCACTTTCCTAGATGGTGCTTCTTGCAGGTCTTGCATACAGGTTTCTTGTTGGACTTTTGTTTGTTCTCCTTAAGCTCAAGCTTATCCTTTTTCTTAGAAGTATGGGAGTTATCTTTCTCCCTTTTCCTTTTTAGTTAATTCTTCGCATCCGAGGCATGAATAAGATCCTTCTCGTGAGTATGGAAGTGTGGTCTTAAATGAGATTTGGAGCAAGTAGCATTGGGCTCCTTGAACTTTTTCATGACCTTTCTCACAGCTTTTCCAACAGCTGCGTCAATCATAGCTTGGAGAACATCCTTGTCAATTTTGAGGTTCACAATTGTAGCATCATTAGCATGCGTCGCATTATTAATGACGCGATCGACGGTTGTCTTATCCGAGTTTGTCATACTCGAGACTTGGCCCCTAACACCAAATGAAACAATTACTTAGTTGGACAACAACAGCTATTCATCATCCTGATGACCTAGCATATACTAACCATGGTAGCATTAAACCATACAGGCTAATACTGTACAAACATTCCTAATGAATGCTATTTAAATATATATTAATTATATTTAGCCTAGGCCATATAAAGACCATCAATGGCATTTAAGGTTTGGACCTAGTCCATCACCTTTTGACAGGGGATCAAAATGTCACATCTGTCTTTATCATATTGATGATTTTGGACAGCTTGAAAGCTCGCCATAAGGATATCAGAAAAGAGTGATTCCTAATAGTTATAAAGTATCCATCTAAAATTGTTGAAGCAGTCTCTAAAGTATCATCGGCTAATTATACCTCGCGTTATATGTCTAGAGTCCTAACAGGTGGATACAGCAGTTTACAACATTTATTGTCCTCAATAGACTTATCTGCGCCAGAATCAAACAAATTTCCGCATAAATATCATTGATAAGGAAAGGTACCTGTCATCACATTATCATCCTGAATGGCTTCCTGAGCATTCATTTGAAAGACCCGAGCATTGGTCTTTTTAGCCTCTTCAGGCTTCTTCTAATTCTTAGGGCAGTTAGTCTTGATATGCCCCTTCTCGTTGCAACCATAACAGGTTGCATCTTTCAATTTCTTGCAATCCAAGGTTTTATGTTCCTTAGACTTGCAGATCCCACAAGGTAGAGGCTGAGATTCAAATCTGCATTTCCCGAGGTGGTATTTCCTACAGGTTTTGCACCTGGTCTTTTCGCCCGACTGCTGGTTGTCCTTCTTAAACCTGGAACTCTTCTTATGATCAGAGTTCCCCTTTTTCTTCTTATCAGAGCGATGAGAATTCTCATCCTTCCTTTTTTGCTTTCCATCATCAGAAGCTTTGGCAGCCTTGTTTCTGACCACATCAAGTGTGAGAGATAGTGACAGATCTGCCGCTGACCTGAACGTAGTAGGTCTCGATGCTTTCACACTTGCCTTGATTTCTGGAGCTAGACCCCCAATAAAACGAGCTATACGCTTCGGTTTCGGTGTGATCAAGTAAGGAACCAATCGAGACATGGTATTGAAACTTGTAAGATATGCCTGACAATCTAAGTTCTTCATGACCAATGTCAAGAAATCAGTCTCAATTTTCTCAACTTCATGTTGAGGACATAAATTTTCTTTGATAAAAGCAACAAACTGATCCCAAGTCAAGTTGTACACTGGGATCTTCCCTGTATCTTGGATTAGTGACCTCCACCAAGCTATAGCTTCTCCTTTAAAAGATCGTGAAACAAACTTCACAATGTCTTGCTCTGCACATCCAATAATATCAACAACGGCGTCCATCTCATCGAGCCACGTCATGCAATCGATGGCTCCCTTTTCTCCTGTGAAGTCTCTGGGCTTGCAAGAGACAAAATATTTATATGAACAGGTTTTAACACGTGGCTCTTGATTAAGCACAACCTGTCTAGACGAAACACTCCTCTGATTCGATGAGTGATGAGAATCGTCCTTATGAGATACATGCCTTTGGGAAGGTGGTTATGTATGAGGTACAGACCGGGTCTTGGAGCGTGTACCACTTGATTCATTATACTGTCTGTCAAGAGCTCGAGTAACGGCATTCTCTATTAGTGCTTGCAGTTCTGCACCAGCTATATTAACTCTAGTAGTATCATTATTTATCCCTCGGGTGGCTGTTAACTTCATCTGATCCAGCCATGTAGCTTGATTGCTACATAAATATTGACAATGATTTATTTAGAAGTCTATTATGGAATTGTCACTTATGGCAATTCATTAACCATGGAAATTTTAAGCCATATTGGTTAATTTAATTTATTTAAATTTTTATTATATTTTATCCCAGTTATAAACTATTATGGATATTGAAATGGCACAAAAGGCATTGTCACAAGGACAGTTTAGAATTTATAAGCCATGACCTTATAGGATCGAGGTATTAAGGTTTGAACACAGTTCATTACCTTTCTTGACAGAGAGTCAAAGACTACAACTGTCTTTTGTCTTTTAGGACAATAGATATAGCCCGTAGGCATTTCATCACTAAGGGATGTTTATGATATGATCATCTTATCTGATGCCATGATTTCTAAATCACTAGGCTAGATAAGAAATTAGAAAAATCCAATATAAGGATGACTTGTGTGATTTTATCGAATCACATTTGCCAGGAGTGCTAACATGTTTTCAGATGTTAACAAGGGTTTAAATCTTAAAAAGGTTTTACCATCTAGGCCATGTCTAAATGACATATAGGCTAGGTTATACCTTCAAGATTTTCTTTCAATATTCAAAGGCATATCAATTACAAAAGGAATGATATTTTGATTTATTTTATATGTTATATTCATACATATAAGGATAAATGAAACTTTTAAATTAAACATTCCATTAAATGGAAAAAGTACATAGATGCCCTAAACGGGACTTTTAAACAAGAAATTTGTCCATATAGGGACTAAAAGATAAATATGTCCTTATAAGGACTAATAAAGAAATGAAATGCAACAAAAAGAGTTTATTCTTTACTTTATTTCTGGAAATTTTCTCCTTGGTTCACTGTGTGAGGTACGAATACTGAAGGTTTTGGTGTGTAGTCGAAATCTTCTATTTTAGGAATCCTTACAATAGTGGAATCCAAGGATTCTATGGTTAATGAATAATACGAATCATGAATAAGGTCAGGACATGTATAATCCAAGTTTGGGATTCCAAGACTTGGAGGTAAGAAATATGTTTGGGTCCATAGGTATTATCTTTGGAGCGGGAGCTTCAGGGACAGCTGGTATGAACTCCTCCGATGTTAGCTTCTCATTTGAAGTTTCAAAAGTCTTGGGTACAGAATTTGAAATATGGTTAATGGGTTTAAAAGGTCCTTTTTCCGTACTGGTCGTATGCTAATTCGAGCTGTAGTACGAAGCTTTACATTCTTAAACTTCGGATTTGGAGAGCCTCCACCAATGGCAGCTTTGCTCGGCGACATGTTCCTGAAGTACACGAATATCGAAAACAATGTATACATATAACAAGGATGAGATCATTCCTAGTTCATGTCTAGACTCGGAAGTTAAGGAATGTGCTATTGTGTCATTGAGATTAAACACAAAAGGCTAGTGTTTAATTCACTCAATGTTGGCTCTGATACCAACCTGTCACACTCCGATACTTCCACGTATTACCGGTGGGCCCGGTAGGGAATATCGTGACGCAATTGATATCATCATAGTCAAATAATCACAATTCAATGCACAGCGGAAGTCTAAAGAAAATATATTACAAACCGATTCAAAAGTAACATCAAATGTTACAAATGGATTGTAAGATGGATCCACAGGCGGATCTTAAAACAGAAATATAAACACTGTTCAACAGACTTTAGACGTTTAGAACTTGCAAGATTCCTTATTAACGCCCTGAGCTCCCAGCCAATTACATACAATACCCGTCACTTAATCTTTTTGGAGAATACGTCAGTTTACACTGGTAAATACAATTAACTGACTCTTTTGAAAACATTTATGAAAATTGATTTAAATGCATAAGGCACAAATATCCTTTTATAACTTGGGACAATTATATAAAAATAATCATGTATACAGATTTATATGTTCGTTATACATTCAAGGCCCGATATAGAAACAGAGTCAAGATTAACAGACACACCACAAGTATAGGCCCACAAGAGAGTGAGATACCGTTTTTCCTACGCAAATGTCAGGTGTATGCCTACACCCCGTGCTTAAGACGTGGTCATTTCTTAATAAATGATGCCAAGGATATCCGGGACATGGTCATTAACCCCCAAAGGCTTTGTTTCAAACAAGACAGATTAAAACGGGTTACCTCAATAATTTAACCACTAATCGATTAGACATTCAATACCCGACCAAGCGGTATTATTATAATACCGTATCCCAAGCCCGTATAGGGAAAATAAGTTAAAAGTATTTACCTGAGCTAAAATGTAATTTTACTCTCAGCCGTATATTCAAATCAGCAAGCACAAGTACCTCTACTGGGGCTCTCAGTCTGGAATGAAGGTTTTATTAACCTATTAGACTCCTAACGGGTCTTATTTAAGTTGTAACTTAGACCAGTTAGTTTTAAGGAAAGGTTTACGGTTCAAAACGCAAGATTAAGCGAAGACCGGATTAGAATGTGATTTAGACCCGACAAGTATGGAGACTTGTATAATATGGGTAAACTAAACACATTCTGAATTTTGAAATGAAAATGATAAGTTTTGACCCGTTTCGGTTAATTCATGTAAAACGTTGTGGCGAAGATTAGAGTCGAACAAAGACATGGATTGACTCCCATGCAGTCACTAGAAAACGTGCTGATAAACAACGACTTTATTTACAAGACACGGGAGGAACCCGGAACAGGGATCGTAACAAAGATCTTCTTTCTTTGTCAGTACTCGAGAGACATGTGGCGTGCATTCCCCCACGCCATGCTGATCGATGCGACGTACAAGATAAACTTATACAATATGCCATTTATCCAGATTATTGGTATGACGCCTACCAACCATTCGTTTTGTCTCGTGCATGCCGTTGTTAGTAAAGAACGGGGTGATAACTTTGTGTGGGTGCTTGAGAGGATCAATTCAGTGTTGGATGAATGTATGGAGCCACGTGTGATTGTAAAGGATAGAGACCTGGCCCTTATGGGCGCGTGTGCTAAAGTATTTCCAGACGCCTCCACGCTTCTTTGCAGGTGGCACATACAACAGAATGTTATGAAGCACTGCAAGGCTGCCTTCACATAAGAAGACTGGGATAAATTTTTGTCATTCTAGGGGACATTGATTGAGTCTCCATCCATACCCATCTACGAGTACCACTTGCGCAACTTGCGAAAGCGACTTGTGGAGTGCAAACGTTCTAGTAAGTTTTTCTAATAACATACGACTCACCTATGTAAATTTTATTAAATTATTTTTACTTTTTAGGAGTTTTCAATTACGTGTACGATAACTGGCTAAAATACTATAAGGAGATGTTCGTCTTTGCGTGGACTGATAAAAGGCGCAACTTTGGTAATCGTACCACAAACAGAGTTGAGAGCCAACACGCCAACTTAAAGAGATACGTCCTAGATAGGAGCTCGCTGGACCGTGTAGTTGGTTGTGTCCGGGATATAGTTGAGACACAGTTCGGTGAAATAAGGAAGAGTTTTCGACACTGCATCGAAAAACGAATGAACCACCACAAACACTCGTTGTTTCAACACCTACATGGAAAAGTATCCCATACAGCCCTTGACTTGTTGAGGGGAGAGGCATTTAGGAAGCTAGATGTCTTGGAGAGCTTTCATTCATCATGTGGTTGCCAAATGTGGTACAGTTATGGGTTGCCCTGTGCTTGTAGGATAGAAAAGTACATGCGTGAAGGTAATAATTGTTAAACGTACAACACTTGTGTGATATATTTCTGTTAATCATGCGACTTAAACAAAGTTATTTTTAACCGTGCAGAGCGTCCGATTCAACTCGAAGACATAGACGTCTTTTGGCGGAAGCATAACTTCCAAAGTTGTAAATTGATAGACGATGACGTTGACATGGTCGAAGAGCTAAATATTGTTAGACAACAATTAGTGTCGCGCCCCCAGCTCAGCAAAAAAGCCTGATGTCAAAGATTAAAGCGGTGTTGACTCCAAAGAAATCCACCAAGAAACCACCGGTTGTCCAACAAAATACTTGTGGCCGACCAACAACAAAGCAGGTACAACAAAGGTTGGACGAGGCCTCTCGTATAGATGAAGAATTGAGGAGAAGCTCCTTCAGTGATGCAAACACGTGCTTTGAAGGTTCCTGACAAAGTAAGTACGATAACCCTCGCCACAGCTCGTACGTTCCGTCACAGGCCTCTCAACAGTCGGTTATAAGGTCCCAAAAACCCAAAGCGAGCCTAAGCCGTTCAAAGAGTTCTAAGAAGAAAGAGACACGAGATGATCATGGTTTTCCTTTAATCATTGGGGACGAGAACGTGGGAATCATCAAACAGTTTAAGTCTGCCATTCCGCCGGTGTTTCTGTCACACCCCGATATTTCCACGTATTACCGGTGGGCCCGGGGGGAGTATCGTGACGCAGTTGATATCATCGTAGTCAAATAATCACAGTTCAATGCACAGCGGAAAATTAAAGAAAATATATTACAAACCGATTCAAAAGTAACATCAAATATTACAAACGGATTGTAAGATGGATCCACATGCGGATCTTAAAACAGAAATATAAACACTGTTCAACATACTTTAGATGTTTAGAACTTGCAAGATTCCTTATTAACGCCCTGGGCTCCCAGCCAATTACGTACAATACCTGTCACTTAATCTTTTTGAAAAATACATCAGTTTACACTGGTAAATACAATTAACTGACTCTTTTGAAAACATTTATGAAAATTGATTTAAATGCACAAGGCACAAATATCCTTTTATATCCTGGGATAATTATATAATAATAATCTTGTATACAGATTTATATGTTCGTTATACATTCAAGGCCCGATATAGAAACCGAGTCAAGATTAACAGACACACCACAAGTATAGGCCCACAAGAGAGTGAGATACCGTTTTTCCTACGCAACTGTCAGGTGTATGCCTACACCCCGTGCTTAAGACGTGATATCCGGGACATGGTCATTAACCCTCAAAGGCTTTGTTTCAAACAAGAAAGATTAAAACGGGTTACCTCAATAATTTAACCACTAATCGATAAAACATTCAATACCCGACCAAGCGGTATTATTATAATACCACATCCCTAGCCTGTATAGGGAAAATAAGTTAAAAGTATTAACCTGAGCTAAAATGTAATTTTACTCTCAGCCGTATATTCAAATCCGCAAGCACAAGTACCTCTACTGGGGCTCTCAATCTGGAACGAAGGTTTTATTAACCTATTAGACTCCTAACGGGTCTTATTTAAGTTGTAACTTAAACCGGTTAGTTTTAAGGAAATGTTTACGGTTCAAAACGCAAGAATAAGCGAAGACCGGATTAGAATGTGATTTAGACCCGACAAGTATGGAGACTTGTATAATATGGGTAAACTAAACACATTCTGAAGTTTGAAGTGAAAATGATATGGTTTGACCCGTTTCGGTTAATTCATGTAAACTAGTTACATAAACCATACCGAACACGTAAGTTGCATAACGGGAAACCAAATGAGTCATGAACATGTTTCACAAGTTAATATGCCTTAAATATGTTGTGATATCAGTAGGATACCTTCCATTATGCCCAAAACGAATTTAAAATCAATTTAAGCCCCGTAGGGGTATTTTGGTCATTTTATAGTTTATAAAAGAGCCAATTTTGGAAATCTGAGTTCAAAAATTTTACTGTTTAAATATAAAATTTTATTCATAACATCAGTAGGTATCAAGCTTTAGGTGCCTAATATGGTTTTAAACTATACTATGCTCCTAAATCGCATAAAAGTCGGTATTTGACGATATTCGGTTTAAATAGGGAAATCTGAGATTTTGACCAGCCTTTACAATTTAAAATAACTTATTTATCATATAAAATCAATAGAAAAAGGTTTGACATGTAAAGGATGTATAAAACTCATTTTATTAGCAAAAAGGGCGTTATTGTCAATTACCGAGCCTATGCGAGAACTCTATGTGTGAGAAATGAGAGCAAAACTAGTGGGTATTTATAGGATTTCAAAAACCGTTAGGATTGTTCCTCGGTAATTTAGCTTCGATCTGGACCTTACACATAAGGCACATGGTTTTGGAATACTAGGGGTGTCCAAAACCATCACACGGTATTGATAAAAGTTACACTTAGGCCCCTGAAATTCAACCTGGGTGCAAAAATGAAGTTTCTGCCCAGATGAGGCCATGGCGTTGCGCCATGACAAAACCCTATAGTGGTGGCGCAGCGCCACCACCTACCAGGGACCAGAAACTTTGCTAAAATGTCAGGTTTGGTCCCTGCAACACCTTTGAGCCATTTTCGATGCGTTTAAACCTCGTTAACCCCATTTCAAGGCTCTAAAATGAAGTTAAAGTATAGGGAACATGAAATATGCTCAAAAACATCTCAGATGTCGGTTCGTTTGGCCGTACGGTTGCGTTGTTCGGCTAATTACGACGAAACACGAATGGACGCGAAAAACGAACCAAATTACGCGACGAATGGAATTTTATCAATCCAAACACTAAAATAACATATTTTAATGATTACATAAATTTTTGGATGTCCGGATATATTCGGAACGTACGATATGTGCGAAAATGCAAACTTAAGCACTTTTTGACGCTTTTAGTCCCTGTTGATCAAATAAGTTTATTTTTGCGCACCAAACACCTCAAAGCCTATTTCTAAGCTATGTAAAGGATATTCAGGGCATGTTTAACTTATGACCATATTCTGGATGGTTCGATACCATACGAATCGGTATACTTTTGCAGTTTGACGCAAATAGTCCCTCTAATGCGCAAACTTGGGCATATCATCGTTTAATAGCATTGAAGCCTTATCTAATCCATATTAGGCATTCTTGAGAGTATTATTAAACATCACGATGTTTTGGATTCGTAAAAATGTCATTCAGAGGTTTAATTAAACATATTGACACTTTTAACCCTTCATCGCGCAAACTTTCAATTAATTACGCAAACGGCTACACTAGATCAACAAGTGGCTCATTTGTGAATATGATTACCGTGTAACGTTATTCAGAGGCTTATATTAAGTATGTTAACACTTCCAGTCCTTCCAAAATCAAAGTTTTTGATTTTTCACAAAGTTAGTCCTTCATAGTCAACGATTGACCTTATTAGGGTTTTGTACACGTGTCAACGTATCATTGGACGTGATTTTACGAGGAGTTACAGTTTCATCCGCACGTCTCGTGCATATGAGATGTGATGCCGGTCGGTCATTGTGGGTTTCGGTCTTTGGCTGTGGGCTTAGGTATGGATCAGAGTTCATGGGGGCTCATTCGAAGGGACCTTGTCCAAGAAATGGATCAGAACGAATCGATCTGGTTTCCAATATTTGAAGCATGGGATGAAGTTTATTTTTACACGCATCGTCAGGGCCTAATTTGGGATTCAATGTCCGGTTGTCCCTCGGATCACTGGATGGACTTCCCCTTAGCAAGATTTCTTATTGCACAAACGTACGGTATCGGGTGCACCTGTTAACGACAACCATGGGTGCGAGTTCCACTTTTGATACTAAGTCCTCTGGCTAATCAACAACCATTATTCATATCGCTTGCACATGTTAGCGAGAACCACTTCATACATGTTAAGCTGGAAGGGGATTATCCAATGCCACCAGCACACGGGCTATGGTTGAACCACCGAAGACCCCATACGGAACAATGGGAAGATATGTACTTGCCACGTCTCGAATGGTATACATCGATAATGAATCCTCCATCAAGATCAAACCCCAGTCTTAATTACATCGACAGTGATACGGAAGAATGATTTTTGTAATTAATAGTATTTTTTGTATCGATAATTATTCTTATTGTAATTAATAAGATTTTTTTGTATTGATTTCTATAATTATTTTTATAATTACAATTGGATAAAACAATTTAATAACATTTTTATAAAAATTTCTATCATTTTTTATATTAGAATTTATTAAAACAGTTTAATAACATTTTTATAAAAATTTCTATCATTTTTTATAATTAGATTTGATAAAAACAGTTTAATAACATTTTTATAAAAAAATTACAAATATATGCCTCGTATAGACCTAGACGGGTCGTATACTTATGGTCAAAAGACCATTTTGCCCCTGATATGCCCTCACTCTAGGCTTAAATGAGGGGCTAAAATGTCATTTCACCAAATCCAGACGCCTCGTATAGAGCTGGACGGGTCGTCTGTTTGAGCGGCATTTTGGGTTTTTGAAATTTTAAAATTTGATTTTCAAAATTTAAATTTAACAAAAAAGGACGCCTCGTATAGAGCTGGACGGGTCGTCTTTCTGGGCGGCAAGATTTCTTTTTTCTTTTTAATTTGAATTTTGAAAAACTTTTAGTTAATTACCATTAAACCCCTGAAAAGATCCCAGTATAGGCCTTAATCAGGGGCATAAAGGTAATTTGAAACACTAGACGACACGTATAGGTCTATACGCGTCATACGTGGTTGGTGGCAACTGTTTGGGTTTTTTTATTTTGGTAAAAAACGTTTATTAAATTACCATTTTACCCCTGTAAAGCCCCCAGTATAGGCCTTAGTCCGGGGTAAAATGGTAATTAACCATTCAAGAAATATCTTTTTGGATTGGTTAATTACCATTTTACCCGTGATTAAGGCCTATGCTGGGGGCTTTACAAGGGTAAAATGGTAATTTAATAAAAAGGCTAGACGGGTCGTCTAGCTCTATACAAGGCGTCTATGCCTCGTATAACAGGGGGAGACCTAGACGACCCTGCTTATCACCCCAAACCACAAAACACACACACATACGGCAGATACACCTTTATACGCCCTGGATACTTATTTGGACCGTATTTTCGAAGATTTGATGCATCCCTGGTACGTATTCCAGCCCGCAGTTTAGTATTTTTGCATCGTTTTTGCTTTTAGACCGTAGGTTTGCCCTAAAAGTAGGTTTTTGTTAGGTTTGGGGGTTTGATGTTGAGGTTGAAGATGAAGGACGTAGAACAGGACGCCCCGTATACCACTATACGAGGCAGATACGAGGCACTGTTTTTTTTGTTATTAATGTTATTATTAATGTTATTATTATTATTATTATTTTTATTATTATTATTATTATTATTGTTAATATTTTTCTTATCATTATTATTATTATTAATGTTATTATTGTTATTATTATTATTATTATTATTCTTATTATTATTGCTATTATTGTTATTATTATTATTAATATTATTATTTGTTATTATTAATGTTATTATTATTATCATTTATTATTATTATTATTATTATTATTATTATTGTTATTATTATTATTATTATTTTTATTATTATTATTATTTATTATTATTATTATTATTATTATTATTAATGTTGTTATTATTATTATTATCATCACTTATTATTATTATTAATGTTATTATTATTTTATATTATTATTATTATTAATGTTATTATTATTTTTATTATATTATTATTTATTATTATTATTATTATTAATGTTATTATTATTTTTATATTATTATTGTTGTTATTATTATTATTATTATTATTATTTATTATTGTTTTTATACGTATACGCTATTTATTTGCAGATTGATTATGGAGGACGATGAGATTCAGATTGTTATTGATGGGGCACCGCCGGGGGATCAGCCAGTGCCGCGGGGTCCGCGACGGAGGCGGCTACCGCCTCTGGATCCGCTGCACGGTCACCCGTATCTAGAGTTTCCCGACAGCACCCCTGCCGCCCGTCATTGCCAGAAGCTTAGGAGGATGCACATTGGAGCGCATGCAGCGATCGACTGGGATGCGATAGATGAGACTAGTGGGACGGCTAGAGTGCATCGGTTTATACCTATCGATTCGCCATGGCATCATCTTTTTGAGTTGGCGCACATGCCGAGCTACAGGGAGCTGCTGGTCGAGTTCCTTTCGTCATTCACATTTCACCCTCCTGGGGTCCTAGTGCCGCTTTCGCACCCAGATGCTCCCCCTCCGCCTGAGGTTTCTTTCAGGCTCGTTGGCGTTTTGCGTTCGATGACGCTAGCACAGTTTGCAGTGCATTGCGGTTTATACAGGTAGGATGAGATCGAAACTGACGTTTACACAGCGGGGCTAGTGGTGGTTGATAGACCCACTCTTTTAGGGTTTTGGCAGGTGATTGCGGGGCTAAATACTTGGGAGCACGACAAGTCGAAGGGGAGGGTTTCAATTATTAGCGACCCATTGTACAGGTATTTACGTTTATTACAGCAATTATTGTGATTATGTGTATTGTTTGTTAATCTCTATTTCTGTATTTCACTAACACTATCTGCAGGTATATGCACAGCACCATATGCTCGCAACTTCTATTGCTTCGCGCGGCTACAGCAGTGAGTGGTGTACGACCACATATCTTTTTTTCTTTTATTGTTTGTTGTACAGGAGGCCGTGCGCACTAGCACACGGTCTAGCCCAGTACTACGCCTCCGCCCATCACCGGCAGGAGCGCGGATTTTTGTATGGCGGCGCATACGTGACCGTCATTGCCCGTTCATTGGGCATCGTACCGGAGCAGGACCCACATTTACGAACGCCGCCAGTCATGCCGACGCGGATGGGTTTTCCATCGCTGTAGGGGATGACACTGATCAAGAGGTTCGCCGTTGGCCCGCGGTTTAAAAACCGCAACGGGGGCATATGGACAGAGGAGCCCCTACCAGAGTAGTTCGAGCTAGTCTATCCTCTGGCAGATCCTGATGATGCAGTGCCCGTGCTGGACCCTCCGGTGGATTTAGACGTTGCAGCGATGCCACAGCCACCTCCCGGGGCGCCTCAGTTTCCACGTCACGTTATTCCAGGTCATGCCCCAGGAGCTGCGCTACATCCGGAGGTACGAGCCGAGCTTGACGGGCTCAACAATTTGGTAGGTTGGTTGGTACGGGCCGAGCAGGATAGACGAGAGAGAGAGAGAGGGATTACCCCCGATACCGCTTCCACCACCTCGAGCACCACATCAGCCGCAGCAGGCAGATCCAGATTCGGAGCCTGATGCGTAGACCAATTGTAGTTTTTATTTTTGTTATGGATGTACAAACTTATCTAATATATTTTTGTTATGGATGTACAAAAGTTATCTTATATATGTCATATTTACGTTTGTTTTCAGTTATTCGGTTACTTAATAATTGTTGTCTTACATTGATATAATATGGAAACAATATATGTTTTGAATATAATACGGAAACAATATATGTTTTGAATATAATATAGAAACAATATTTAAACGAGATAAAATTTTAATCGGAAGAATAATATTTAAAAAAATAAAATGTTAAAAACATTATAATATTTAATCGATAGAATCTATTTAAAGAACCGATTTCATAAAACGGTTAAAGTTTTTATAGTGTAAAAAACAAAAGTTTTTTTAAAACAAAAAAAAAAATTCGTTAAAAAAAAACTCTTTTAAAAACTATCAAAATAACCACACCAAAACCCACCAAAACCCACCAAAACACCCCCTCTTTCAACCAAAAAAACACCCAATGCCTGGACGCCTCGTATAGGCCTGTACGAGGCGTCTAGGGTTTCTTAAACTTTGTGTCTGACAACCTCTGAAGACCCCCTTGAATTCACTGCCTAGACGTCTCGTATAGCCCTATACAAGGCGTCTAGAGCACAAAAGTGTGCAAATAGTGTTAGAGGGTGTCGAAATAGATCCAGCCTTTAGTAATATTATGGCAGTTCTTAAAGTCTGAGCACGTAAGAATCCCATGAAGGAATCTACAGAGATCCCACCACCAATGATTAGTGTTGGTGGATAGAATTATGACAAAGAATAAGTGACTTTTAACTAATCAACCATGCAGTGTCTATTCGCATCACCGAAGCACATAAGTCCTAAATCCAAATTATATATATAGTTATAGTCATCAGTCATGGACCAGCACTACAGATGCTGAAAACGACCCAAGTTTAAGATACCCATAGCTTTACATATTAGTCGACAAAGCTTTAAAAGGACCAAGTATACACAAATAAAAGAAAGGTAATTTCTCATAAATGCTCAAAATTCGATAAACATAAATTACATCACGGTTGCAGCTAATTATAATAAGACTGGTGGCTCGATCTTACACGTCATGTATCCTTGCAAAATAAGACACATATTAAGCTTTAACCAAACCCTTCATGAGTGGAATACTAGAATATTACTGGGTACATTTGTTTGTTTATTAACCTAACCCCTCACTTGATCATTTCAGGAATTGACCCCGTCGCCAAAAACATATCTTATTTTGTAGTCTATTGGCGCATGCTAATGGTGTCTAGGGTCAGGACCGCCAGGGCTCACCCTGTTGATCTTATAGCGAGTACTGAGTTCTTGCATATTATGTTTTCGAGTACTTTCTTCTAGTATTTTTCTCGCTTTTTCAATCAAAGAACCTCCATTTCTCTCTTTTGAAAAATAGGCAGTAAGAGTAAAAGTGCGTGCTTCTGAGATTGTAAATGAAAGTAGAACAAGAGCTAGAAAGAACCAAAATCTAGTGGCAACTGCCATTTTTATGTTAATAGGTAGCAAAACCTTAAAATGAGTGATGATGGTTGAGATGATTTGTTAGCTAGGAGACTTGTACTTATATAGACATCCATTGACACACAATTTTGTTTTTATTTTGTTTTATTATTATTGTAATAGCAAATAGCAATTTAACAAGCACTAATTCATAATAACCCTACCCCCTCTCTCTTATATTACTAATTGACCTTTAAAAACTCAAAAGTGTGCATATTGAAAATAAAGACAATCTTCTTCCTCCTAGCTAGCTAGAGTAGCTACGTATGATACTTTGACAGTTTTCTTGCCATCTTTTTTGTTCTAAGGAATAAAAATATACACCAACCAATCTTCACCAAGAAATGTGATAATATTAATCATTTTGCATATAGTCTACTAGCTGGGTTGCATTTAGAAGATTTCGTTTGGTATTCCTATGTTTTCATAGATTAATATTACTATAAAAGTTGGCTCCATGTCAGTAAGGTTTGGCCTTATGCAATGGCAAAACGAATGTGTAAATCTGAGGTAGATTCACTTTCTTGTCTGCCAAAAAGCTAATCTCATAAGGTGTACTCTTAAAACATATTCTCTTATTAAGGAGCGGAACATATGAGGCCAGGAAGGTCCGTCCGATGAACCCCTGCCACGAGGTTTTGTTGGATTTTTATACATAAAATATGAGATTTTTTTTGGAGATAAAAACATGCACTACAAGAAACAGGCACCTTTAGCGACGACACGTGTCGCCGCTAAAAGTCCTTTTTGTCACCGCTATTGACTTTTAGCGGCGACATGTCGTCGCTAAAGGGTCACCGCTATAGATAGGCCGCTATTGGTCACCTGACGTCGCTAAAAAGGGTGTGTCGTCGCTATTGTGAATGACTTTTAGCGGCGACACTTGTGACTATTAGGGGCGATATATGTCGCCACTAAAAGTAAAAAAAAAAAACCGAAAAAAAAATAATTTACTGCTATTTACATTGTTACCCACATACAATTACATGCACATTTTTTAAGTTTTTCCTAAACATACATGGACTAAAACGTTCATAAGTATACAAAGAATTAAACAGTAATTCACATTCAAACACCCAAAAATTACATAGCAGTTTGTTTATATCACCATATTAAAACAGTAGTAACTAGTGCTTTCAACCCGCGTGTTGTGGCGGGGATGACAAACATTTGTAGTTTGACATTGTATGAGTTAAACTACAATTTGATTCGCGGACCTGTTATGTATCGAAAAGCCCCTGCCGCAACTTAACTTGTCGGAAGATGGTAGTTTCTGGCCTCTCTTCATATTGCTGATGATTTAATCTGAAAAAATATATTAAGTTAGTAATATGCAACTAATTTATTGTAATCTATGTCAGCATTTAAGTTACTAATGAGTTATTACTCATATTTAGTTCTTATGGCTTCTAACTTACCCAAATGTTCATCGTACGCTCGGGTCGGGTCACCTAAAGAACATGACTTCTTTTCTAAGACGAGCCCTTCTGCAAGCTGCACATGAGTTTATTAGTACATGTGTCATCATCATCATCATCATCATACTCAGTATATCCCACCAATAGCAAAAGCTAAGGTAGGGTCTGAGGAGGGTGGGATGTAGACAGCCTTACCTCTACCCCGTAGGAATAGAGAGGCTGCTTCCAATGAGACCCCCGGCTCGATTGTGGTTTTGCATCAAGCCTTGGACATAAGGCACATAACACTCAGCAATTGAGACAAACGCCAATTGGTGCATGTACCCCCTTGTCTTTCGGCTATCAACGCCACCACATGATGCATGATTAACCATCCCCTCTTTTAACGTTATTTTCACGAAATTAGTAAAATAACGTTAAAATTAGTGCACTTTTGCTTTTGCCCCCCGAGCGCCCACACATATATACATTAGTACATGTGTGTGTACAGTTATTGAGCACAAAAAAGAATAACGGGATATGATAGATTCAACACTTTAGATTTTACATATATTAAATTAAAACTGGTTTATAATGCACATGTATTAAAAAAACATTTTTAACCAACCGGACCCGAAACCCGTTTCGACCTGAAACCCGTTCTGACCCGAACTTGTTCCGACCCTAACCCGTTTCGACCCGAACCAAAACAACCCCTTTTTTAATTGACCCATTTTAACCCGAACCCGTTTTGACCCATGACCCGACCTTACCCAACCCGACCCGTTTGCCAGGTCTTAATATTATGTGGCTAGCTAAAAGGAGAATATAACCAACAAAAAAGCCATTTATTTGAATAAGCCATCATTTTTTACTATGTTTTGAATCTAAAAATATTTTCTTGAAAAGGATTCAATCCGGATTTCTTTGCACTCAACTTTTATATAACAGTACATTTAGAAAATTATATGTGTCATTATAAAAGCTTCGAAGATTGATTATTATGGTCTTCAGTAAACTTTAACTTCACTGAAGGCATGAGTATCTTCATACCGTTGTTGAAGCTTGGTTTATGAGTACACTAAAGTTTCGGCTGCAAACGCAGACTTTAACTGTTGCGTTTACGGCCTGTTCGCAGCCGTTATACGTCCATAAACACAGTCGTTTAACGGCTGCGAACGGGCCGTAAACGTAGCTGATAACCGCTGCGTTTGCAGCCGTTAAACCGCTATGTTTACGGCCCGTTCGCAACCGTTATACGGCCGTAAACGCAGCCGTTTAACGGCTGCGAACGGGCCGTAAACACAGCTGGTTAACGGCTGCGTACGGCCCGTTCGCATCCGTTATACGGCCGTAAACGCAGCCGTTTAACGGCTACAAACGGGCCGTAAACGCAGCGGTTAACCGGCTGCAAACGCAGTAGTTAACCGCTGCGTTTATGGCCCGTTCGCAGCCATTATACAGCCGTAAACGCAGATACTTGATAAGTGTATATTAATAAGAGTGTATTCATATATCCCTAAATCTATTGCATCTTACTTGATAAGTGTTTACGATACTGATTTTAATTCCATTGCAACTAAAGAGAAGCCTTATGCTCATGCTTATGTCCTCCCTGCACCACCCCAGAAACAAAAGACACATACATACCCCTTAAAACTGCACAGCACTAATATCATGGTTTTAAAAAAACGGTTGAGGCGTGCGCCTCGAGGCGCGCCTCAAGGCGAAACGGCCAAAAAACGATT
Source organism: Helianthus tuberosus (assembly GCA_030545235.1). NCBI lineage: Eukaryota > Viridiplantae > Streptophyta > Magnoliopsida > Asterales > Asteraceae > Helianthus > Helianthus tuberosus. The sequence goes on along the minus strand of CM060410.1, from coordinate 47,310,449 downwards.
CTGAGGCGCGCCTCATGGGGTTTCTACTGTATGTGCGCCTCAGAGGGGCTGAAGCGCTAAAAAGGCTACGCCTTGGGTGCGCCTCAGGGGTTTTTGTTATTTGTTTTTGATGTTTTTGAGTTTTTGTGTCAATTTCAAGCAATTTATGTCTTTTATATGTGTGTTTTTTATTATTTTGATGAATTTGATGATGAATTTAGTTAGTATTACTATTTTTATAAGATGTATAATATTTATATTTATTTTTTAACTCCGCCTCGGGCTTACGCCTCGGTTCGCCTCGAGGCTTACGCCTCGTGAGGCGAAGGGAAAACGCCTCGAAACTCGTTTCCGTTTTTTTAAACCTTGACTAATATCACCGTAAATCTTGCTACAAAAAACCGGAGTTTTAGCGGCGACATTTGTAATTAGACAAACACGTGAAGCAAGAATTTGTATATAAACTAGCTACTTATTTAACTTATACCATATTGTGGCAGTAGCTGACTCCTGAAATGAGCTGCTGAAAGAAGAAATGAGCCAACAACAAGAACCATCAGTATATTTATTTAAAATAAGTGACGGTTGATGTGAATGCAAAAACAAATAAAAGAACATACCTTGTCTTCTAGATACTGGTTAGCATTTCGCGAGTATCAATAGGCTTTACATTACATATTCAATACCTACATTCTTTTAGTTTTACCTCATTGAACTCCCCAGCTTGTGGCAGCATATTCAGACCTGTCGTTCCATCCAAAATGAGTAAAAGTAGTAAATGAACCAGCGCTTCGCGACGGAATGATTTGCTAAAGTAATTAAACCAACTTCAAATGCACATGAACATTTCAAACTAACAATTCCTTTGCTAAAAACCACTAACATAGATGGAATCAACATTAATGTGTAATGAAATGAACATGACATACCCTGTAGCCGAGTTTGACCATAGTTGACCAGTTTGACCATAGATGAGCAGCGACTTTGTCCATGACGGTAAAAACACCGGTCGATTCCACAACATATCCGGCTCCAGTTTAGGCCCATGGGATCTCTTCCAAGTTTCTTAAATGATCTCAAAGCAAAATTATTCAACAAAATAGCTCACAGATTGTAATACCATACTATAACATGAACAAGTAAAGGCACAGATTCGACACAAGCCCAGATTCACTGATACAATGGAGATTTGACCTGGACGTCTGCAGTATTCTTATGTGTTTTAATCTGATGCACTATATGCAAATTTGCTTTTTAATCAAAACATGAAAACTTTCTAAAGTAGTAACGACATGTCTGATCCATCCAAACTAACAAATCCGAACCAGCTAAACTAACATACAATTAGTCCATACAACATACAACTACACCACAACCCAACCCGCACCCCGACCCGCAACAATATGAAAACCCACCCAGAACAATCAGAAAACCAACAACAACAATTTGAAAACCCAAGCCCAACCCACACCCAGACCTGCAACCCACAACAACATCTAAAAACTCAAGCCCAACCTTCACCCGAACCCGCAACAATCTAAAAAGCCACCAGCAACAAGCTGAATACCCAACCCGAACCCGCAACCTGCAACAACCTGAAGAACCAAGCCCAACCCACACTTGGACCCGGACCTAAAACCCTAACAGCACTTTTTTTGACTAAAAAAAGTCAAACAACATGGAATCAAAACCTCAAATGGTCAAAAGACCCACCGAATCGACTAGAATGTATGTGTGTTAAACTAAAAAAATGACACAATCTACTGAAATTACAAAGAAATTAGGAATGTTGATACCGATTTTGGATGTTGGTGGGTCGTTGGTGATGAAGACTAGTTATGGTGGTTTCGGAGTCGCGGATGAAGATGGCGGTTGAAGGTGTGGTGCGTCTGGTGCACGAAGGGTTGAAGGTGGGCTGCGTCTGGTGCCGGTAGGTGTATGTGGTGGTGATTTTGGAGATGCGTCTCGTATGGGTGGTGATTTTGGGGGAGATGCTGCAATAGCAATACTGGAGGCAATATTTGGGGGTAAGAGAGAATTGGTGAAAATAGATGGGAGGGAAAAAGCCCGCCTGCAATTATTTCTCCATCCGTTGGATCAGAACCCTAATCAACGGTCAGGTTTAATGAAGAAGGGGGTAAAAGCAGATCCGTGTGCTTGTCGACGCTAAAGGAGGGGTAGCCGCTAAAGGGGTCGCCCCTATTACTCCTTTTTCTTGTAGTGATGATGTTGGTGCTCTAGTTTAGCCGCTAGAAAAGCGAGTCTTATGATGAATCCCCAATAAAGAAATTTTGGTTTCGCTTGGTTCCACCATCTCCAAATGACTAACATATCTTTCCTTGCCGTCAGTGCCCGTATCACTTTTAGAAATACGTAAAACATAATCTTTTAAATCGCTTAACTTATATTTTTCCTATGCAAATGATGAAACCAAACACTAGCTAGAAGTGATTGATTCCATGTTTGTATAGTATGATCCAACGTACTATATATAAATATTTAATTTAATAACCTTTTGTTTTAATCAGCAACCACATAGATTTTCAAGAAATCCTCTATATAAAGTTACTGATTAACTTTCTTCATATTTCATGTTAAATAACTGTAACCAAGAACAAAACGATATTGATGAATAATAATTTTTAGTGCATTGTGTAACTAAAAACTAAATATCTTTATACATAGAGATTGCAGTGAAAATGATAACGATATAGCTAGCTAACCGATGATAATGATAAAACGCTGACATCATATCTTTTTGTATATGAATAATATCACATCCATGAAGGATAATATTAATTCCCACCTCACGATCTACATGGATGAGTTCGTCATTTAACGAAAAGAAACAATATTATAACCAAAGCTTAGGAAAATAAACATAACATATACGAATTAAAATTAATAAAAACAAAATAAATGAAAGAAAAGGTGATTATCAATATCATCATATTGGTTAGCGGCCAGCTAATGTGAACTATAATCTTTAGGGTTTATGACCATGTACATTTTGACTTTCTCCAAGGGGCGTGTCTTTTCTCGCCATCCCAATATATATTTATTTATTAATGTACTTTTATGGATGAAAAGGTTGAACAAAGACCGGCTGCTTTTAGCGGTGGTTTTGTTTATATTAAGGTTTGATATGCAATGTTTAGATAAGCATAATTGTTTGTTTATAGTGTAAAAGTCCCGACCAGGACATATTTAATGGGCACAACTGACAGATAAAGAGATCCACTTTGGATCTGAATTGATACAACCTAATTAGTTTAAAGGGTTGGTTAAAGCAACACCTCCAGTTTGTAAACAACTAATTTGTTGTTTGATTGATTTGGGGGTTATACACAAGGGGTATACACTTGTACGTAAAACATAAAATACAAATACTCTTATCACACAAAACGTACGAATATGGTGGGAAGGTAAAAAAAAAACACGGTGGCATTTTTTTAATTATTTACTAATTATCAAAATTACCTTACAAATGATCTTGTAAAGTAATTTTAATCTTGTAGGGTAATTTTGTAAAATGCTTTTATAGAGTAATTTTGATGTTGTAGAGTTATTTTGTAGAGTATCATAATTACTGTACAAATGATCTTATATGGTAATTTTATAGAGTATCATAATTACTCTATCAAAATTACTCTGCAAGTTTCAAAATTACCCAACAAGAACATTTTACAAAATTACTTTACAAGATCAAAATTACCCTAAAAGATCATTTGTAGAGTAATTTTGATAATTACCCTATGTGTAAATAATTACGAAAAATGTCATCGCGTTTTTTTTATAAGTTTTGTACGATAAGGCTGTTTGTATATGAACTTAACTCTACACTTGTATACTAGTTGGTATTCAAGAACTATACATTGTCGGTATATATACCTAGATTATACATCTATATGCCACGTTCATGTATATGCTCGTATATGAGATCAATACATCTGTATACTAGATGGAATGACAAGGGGTATATTCACTTAACACTCCTAAAATCGGGTGTGTGTATAGCATCACCCTTATTTTAAACCTAACAACTAAGAGTTTGGGTGAATATAAAGCAAGTGTTTTGTATTTATATAGCAATAAGACAATATCAAATGAAGCCTAAAAAATGAAACTTCGTCCATTGCTAGTTTGTTGACACATTCTAAATAAAACAAAGTATGTAATAACATGTTTTCAAGTAAGCCATAAACATGGTTTTCAAGTATGACAGCATGGCCTACATAGAGTTTGACCATATGTTAGTTAATAGTTAATATGAGGCTAACTTACTTGGTAGAGACTTGTGTCTTTTAAAGGGAGATCCCAGGTTGAGCATGTGGAGTAGTTTACTATATTTGGTGTAATGTATGAGTAATATATGTCGTTAAAAAAAATCTGTTAGTTGTAACTTCTCTAAGAAAATAAAGTAAATGACCTCTTTAACCAAAAATTTATCTAAATTGTCTTTTAACTAAATTTTATTATAATCTAACTATTACACCATTTAAAGAATTTCTTTCTATTAGATTAAGATGATCCTGTGACAGGTTGACACAAGTAAAAAAATGAAAGTCAGTCAGAGAAAATCACCTTTTATTTATTTTTCGAAAAAAAATTACTTAGCCAAGGATGTAACTAACAAAATGGTGTCATGCATCAGTTCTAAGTTTATGGCACTTGTCATGCTTTTGCTTTTATGGCACTTGCCATGCTTTTTGTCACCTTTCGGTGAAAATTCTGTGATCAAGTACTAAACAAATCAATTAAATAATGTCACGTATCCATAAAATTCAGTATTTTTAGTTCTCGACCACGACCATGCAACAAAAGATGGATTTTTGCAGCTTCTGCCCCAAAAGCGAGATTATTTAAGTTTAGGTTTGATTGTATATACTTTAATAAGAAATGTGTAACAATATAACTAATCAAATGATACATTTTAAAAAACTATACTCAAATGGCTATTTACATAATAATGCGGTTGACTTTTTTAATCACACATTTTAGTTCCGTTAGTATTTTCAGTTAAATAAATAACAGGAAAAAAGTCAACATGAATACATAATGACAAATTCTAGCACTATGCAAAATGGGATAATCATGCCACACTTAACCACATAATTAGCTGGCATCTAACATATTTCGAAGTGGATACTTTAACAAAGGATCGGCTTATTAGAATCAGATCTTGATGACTTAACTAGTGCTCACCTATTATTAGTTTTTTTTTTTTTTAAAGTAAACTTCATTAACAAAACTCCAACCCAAACGGGCAAAAGACCAACAAACAACACACGCCTCCGACCTAAACGAGCAAAAAGCAACAAAAATTACAACATATACAAATGATATATACACCAATCCTCCCAACGAATAGATCTAAAGGAAGACCTATTTTTAACCAAACATGCCCTCTAGACTTGACTTCTCCTAAAATATCCTGATACCTGCGCTTAATGTTCTGAAACAACGTCTCGTTTCTTCCTTTCCAAATGCACCAACAAGTAATTATAATAAGGCTATGAATGATCTTCTTAATTTTCTTTCCGAACTGCAAAAAATCGCGAGCTTCCATAAGATCATTGAAGTCGAAAGCGAACAGCGGAGAAATGTTAGTATTTATAGTTTTTGTTTATTTCACTTTACCAAAGTCGATCCTTAGTATTCAAGTGCCCTATATGAGTCGAAAAAACCCTTAGGCCCTAATGAATTACATAAACTAATTTTAAACAGTGAACGTTAGTGGTAGATCTAGAAGAAAAACTCAGAGGTATCCCTTTTTTTTACCTAGGCCTATCCCTAAGAAATCGAGTATAACAATTCTTGAAACACCCCTACATGTCCTAAAATACACCCCGTATACGAAAAACGGCCCCGAAATACTTTTATTTTTATAAAAATCAAGAAAAAACAGGAGATAGGAGGCACTCGCGGGGCGTGACCCCCTTGAGATAAGTTGTCGCGGGCCGCGACCTGGTGCCATCAGGCGGACTCTCGTGATGCCACATGGCCCAACGCGTGGTGAAGCTAGTTCGTGACTGGCCAAGGCTAGGCCCTAGCCAGCCTAGCTCGCGGGGCGCGAAGACCCTGTCTTCATCTCTCGCGGGGCGCGAGTAATTGACGATCAGGCCCTATAAATAGAGGCCATCGACTTCAGTTGAGAAATCGTTCAAATCACAAATCTCTCTAAATTCTCTAATAGCTAAAGTAATACTCGGGCATAATACCCACTAAAAAGCGAAGCTCTGCCTCGTTGTAAGTATCATAACCCCCGATTACGTATCAGTAACTCTGCCCGATTGATCTAATGCTCCGTAACGCATGTCAAGGCTCTGTCTGACTCAGTCGTTGGAGTTCTGTCTCGGGGGGAGGGTATAACTAATGTAAATTTGGGTTATTATACTAACGCGTGTGCATTGTGTAATTTAATAGATTATAACCAGGAAGTCACAACGAAATACCTAAATTAGCAATGTGAGTAATTCCTCTTTTTGTAAACTGTTTTTACAAAACCTCAATTATTTAAATTACAATTCACAGTGATTGAGTATTTGTAAATCTATAATTATCGTCGGTATGTTGGGGTTTTGTATACATTATTTGTTACTACAATGTGAGTAGTAACATGACCACAACTCAGGATTGACAGTACCGTGGGTGGTAATTAAAGTAGACGTAGACAAATGTAATTGCGGGTTGCCCTCAATTCTGTAAAATGATAAAAAAATGTTTTGATTAAACTGGGATTCACTTATCAGTATTTTCCACTGACAAAAATGTTTTAAACGCGTTTTAGGTAACAAAATATGAAAGCTAAATAAAAGACAGCTGAAGAGCACTGAAGGCTTGAAAAAGTGGCTATAAAAGTTACATAAATAAAGAAGAAGTTTTATTTAAATAAATTAGGCTTTATCCCTATAAACATATTGTAATGGAAACTTGGGTTTTTCCCATGTATTTATTATTATAAAAATGTGGTGTTTTACTCTAATAAACTATTTTCTAACTACGGTCCTGATGTAATTTCCGGTGCCAAATAAATAAACACCGATACCACCGAATGTGCTAGCTCGCGGCCGCCCGCCTCCCGGGCAGGGGTCGGGGGTTGCGACAGAAGGTGGTATCAGAGCTACAGCCACTGATTTGAGCCACTAAAGTGTTATGCTGACATCAAAATTTGTCAATTCTGTTAGGAAATAATCTATGTGACTATGTGCATACATGTATATTACTATTTTGTGTTATTTGACAATTTGTTAGTTTACAGTATGAGTGATCAAGGACCATCTGACGCCTATCGTCACCTGTCTAATTCTCCCAAAAGCGAAGGAACCTCGTCACAGGTTACTCATTTGGGGTATTCAGCTGACCCAGAAGAGGTGATCTTTATATTTAAGGCGCAATCCGAAGAACCATTCCCTACGAAAAAGAGAGGATGGTTTAGTCAGGGAGCACATGAGCGTAGGAAGCGAATGAGGAAATTACAGCAACAAAGGGCTTTAGCAGCAGCAAATAGGGAAATGAACTCCCAGACCCAAGACATAATTAATAGGCGATTGGCCAACTTTCACATACTAGCCACTACGGCAGCCGACCCAAACCTGGAACAATCATTGCACCACAACCACTATTCCCAACTCAACCCATGGAAATAGAACCAAACCTAGGAACTGAATTTCCCATTCTAGCTTTTAACCCTGATGAGATACCTAGAGTCCCAGAACCTAATCCTCTAGTATATTATCCGTGGAACGATGACCATAGGGATTACCAGGAACTCTACCCACAGGAGGAACCCATACCAAACTCCTTAGCACCATACCCCAACCTTTACCCTCTAGATCCATATTGGGATGCCGACCGATATGATCGGGAAATACTAGAAAACCCGTACCCATATGGAGAACCTTTAACTATGTACCCTAACCCAGTACCCGCACCACGACCACCCATGAGTGATGAGAACGTTCAGGAACTCCGTATGTACGGTGAGGAGTTGATAGAAGGAGGACAAATGATGAGAGAAATAGGAGAGAAGCTCGAATGGAAATACGACGAGCGGGAGATGCAGTTTAACCCATAGAAATATATATATATATATATAAATTAAAATAGGTAACCTAATACTTACTGATGCATAACTAGTAATCTGTTTTAAATTCTGGTTGTAGTTTGTAATATATATATATAAAGAGTAGAATGTCGCAATGCTCAACGATTTTGATCAATATGTTTGCGTGATTGTTTACAAGCAATCTTATTCTGTGATATTGATACCTAGTAAATGTCTATAATCCAGATGGACAACGAAGTGAATCAGGAAAACCCGAATAACAGGAACCAAATAGATAACAGTGCCATCCAACACATAGTGGCACAAGGGATTATAGACGCCATGCCATATATTATCAAGATTGTCAAGGAATCGGGAAATAATAAAGCTAACACTGGAAGTAAACGACCACCTACTGAACCCAGTCATAGCGTAAACAATGGACCGTTACTTCAATTGCCTATTCCAAAAAGAAGAAGAACCATGTCATATGGTTGTTCTTACAAAGAATTCTGGTCTTGCAAACCACTAGAATTCTCCGGCAATGAAGGAGCCATTGCAGCTCTACGCTGGATAGAAAAGACTAGGGCAATTTTAAAAATAAGCAAATGTGCAGAAGAACATAAGATTATGTTTGGTTCCAATCTTTTTAAGAATGCAGCCTTAGAATGGTGGAACACTACTCTCCAGTCTAAGGGAATTGATAGAGTCGATAATATGGAATGGACTGAGTTTAAGAACATGGTTGAAAGAAAATTATGTCCTCCCAATGAAAAAGAACAAATTGCTAATAAGTTCTTAAACCATAGAATGACTGGAGTAGATTGTAAGGGTTACACTACCATATTCTTCGAATATGCTAAAATAGTGTCAACCTTAGCTTCACCAGAACCAGTATTAATCTCCCGTTACATCCTGGGATTAACCAGTGAGATTAGACATGTAGTCAAGGCAGCTAGACCACAAACCATAGAAGAAACTGTAGAACTAGCAAATACCTTGACTGATGAACTAGTACGTACACAAGAAGAAAACCAGAGAAAGAACCTAGTCCAAAAGCTTACCCACAAATTTCGTTACGGTAATTCCAATCGTGGAAAAGGTACAGGTTCTACTTCTGCACCTTACTGCAAGTTCTGCAAGAAGAAGCATTCGGGAAGATGTTCCACATACTGCAACTTCTGCAAGATACCAGAACACAAGGAAGCAGATTGCAGGAAGAAACCAAGCAGTCGAATATGCTTCAATTGTGGAGAAAAGGGACATATCAAACCGAACTGTCTGAAACTAGTGCTCCGTAACGCATGTCAAGGCTCTGCCTGACTCAGTCGTTGGAGTTCTGTCTCGGGGGGGGGGGGGTATAGCTAATGTAAAGTTGTGTTATTATACTAACGCGTGTGCATTGTGTAATTTAATAGATTATAACCAGGAAGTCACAAGGAAATACCTAAATTAGCAATGTGAGTAATTCCTCTTTTTGTAAACTGTTTTTACAAAACCTCAATTATTTAAATTATAATTCACAGTGATTGAGTATTTGTAAATATACAATTATCATCGGTATGTTGGGGTTTTGTATACATTACTTGTTACTACACTGTGAGTAGTAACATGACCACAAGTTAGGATTGATAGTATCGTGGGTGGTAATTAAAGTAGACGTAGACAAATGTAATTGCGGGTTGCCCTCAATGTTGTATAATGATAAAACTTGTTTTGATTAAACTGGGATTCACTCACCAGTATTTTCCACTGACAAAAATGTTTTAAACGCGTTTCAGGTAACAAAATGTGAAAGCCAAATAGAAGCTAGCTGGAGAGCACTGAAGGCTTGAAAAAGTGGCTATAAAAGTTACCTAAATAAAGAAGAAGTTTGATTTAAATAAATTAGGCGTTATCCCTATAAACATGTTGTAATGGAAACTTGGGTTTTTCGCATGTATTTATTATTATAATATGTGGTGTTTTACTTTGATAAACTATTTCCTAACTACGGTCCTGATGTAATTTCCGCTGCCAAATAAATAAACACCGATACAACCGAATGTGCGAGCTTGCGGCCGCCCGCCTCCCGGGCAGGGGTCGTGGGTTTCGACAGAAGGTGGTATCAGAGCTACAGCCACTGATTTGAGCCACTAAAGTGTTATTCTGACGTCAAAATTTGTCAATTCTGTTAGGAAATAATCTATGTGACTATGTGCATACATGTATATTACTATTTTGTGTTATTTGACAATTTGTTAGTTTACAGTATGAGTGATCAAGGAGCATCTGACGCCTATTGTCACTGTCTAATTCTCCCAAAATTGAAGGAACCTCGTCACAGCCTACTCATTTGGGGTATTCAGCTGACACAGAAGAGCGGATCTTTATATTTAAGGCATAATCCGAAAAATCATTCCCTACGAAAAAGAGAGGATGATTCAGTCGGGGAGCACATGAGCGTAGGAAGCGAATGAGGAAATTACAGCAACAAAGGGCTTTAGCAGCAGCAAATAGGGAAATGAACTCCCAGACCCAAGACATAATCAATAGGCGATTGGCCAACTTTCACATACTAGCCACTACTGCACCCGACCCAAACCTTGAACAATTATTGCACCACAACCACTACCAGTATTCCCAACTCATCCCATGGAAATAGAACCAAACCCATGAACTGAATTTCTCATACCAGCTTTTAACCCTGATGAGATACCTAGAGTCCCAGCACCCAATCCTCTAGTATATGATCCGTAGAACGATGACCATAGGGATTACCAGGAATTCTACCCACATGAGGAACCCATACCAAACTCCTTAGCACCATACCCCAACCTTGACCCTCTAGATCCATATTGGGATGCCGACTGATATGTTCGAGAAATACTAGAAAACCCGTACCCATATGGAGAACCTTTACCTATGTACCATGACCTAGTACCCGCACCACAACCACCCATCAGTGATGAGAACGTTTAGGAACTCCGTATGTACGGTGAGGAGTTGATAGAAGGAGGAGAAATGATGAGAGAAATAGGAGAGAAGCTCGTATGGAAATACTACGAGCGGGAGATGCAGTTTAAGCCATAGTAATCTATACTATATTAATAAGCATATCCAAAGGACTTCTTAAAGTCATTAAAATTTCCTTAAAACACCATTAATGCATAATGTACAAGCCTTTTAAGCACATGAATATCAAAAGTTCCGATAATACCCTTTTGGTCACTCAATTTTTGGGCGGCCAAAATTTTCGTTTAATATTTGAATTCCCGCTCACTCACAATTCCCCATACACCCCTCTTTTCTCTTCTTTTCATTTTCATATACAGAGCATAATCATCACTCCCAGCTTCATCTCTACCTCAATTCAAAGTTTAAAACACACACTCTCTCTCTCTCTCCATGTCCGTCAAAGATCTAGATCTGGATTTGGATTTGGATTTGATCTCTCTTCGCGATCCACCATAAGTCACTGCTATGGAGGAGGGCCGACCACCGTGACACCTTCCCTCATGCAGACGCATGTAGAGGAGAACGGAGTGACAGAGCCCTAGACGCAGGTTCCTTATATCTCTTTGAAGTTTGATGCTTAAAACAGGTTTTCATCACAGATCTTCATGCGAGTATTCTTTACCTAGGTTTTTTCACCTCTCTTTTTTTTTATTGGTTCTTGATACTTTTTAGGGTTTTTTGATTTCAGAGATATAGATTGAATCATCTGGTGTGATGGATAAATTACAGAAAGAGAAGGGCTGTAAACCAACAAGATTCTCATGTCCACTCCCTCTGTTCATGCTTCATCATAATAATAATGTATAAACAGGTAAAAAGTAAGTAAAATATAGTTTCTGTTACTTATTTTTATATCCCAGTTGATTTTTTGATTAATTACCCTATCTAGCTCAAATTGCTTTTAATCATATGTTTTTGATGAAAACCCTAAATCTATAGTCATACCAGGTTGAAGCTTTTTACAAGGATTATTTATATTGTTTTTATTTCATTTGCTGGTTAGTTTATTATAGGGTTTCATAACTCACCAAATCGGGCATTGTGTAGTTTATAGGGAATCAAGTCTGCAAAGATTGGTGGCTACGGAGAAGAGTTCCCGGCTGTAGATGGTGATTGAGGTAGGTTCCGACAGACAAACTGAGGTATGTCCGGCGACCTCCTTTTGATTTGTTTAGGTCACACGCTTTAGTTTTTGAATTTGATGTTTGTGTTTGTTTTAAACTTGCAGATCTAGGGTTTTACTTTAATTTTTGGATTTTATTTAACTACAATTCGTGAACCAAATGGGATAAATGCGGTTAGTTTAATGAACAGGGTGCTCAGAAATATATTCAAGTTAAAGGGGTGTACTTATAAAAGTTTTTATTGTGATTTTTGAACCATTATATGGGATTCTTATGCAAATAATTGCAGATGTAGGCTTAAGTAATGGTAGAGGTTTCCCACTAGCGCACTCTTTTTAACTTTGATGGTATGGTTTAACTTTGACACTTTTATGATTTAATAGGTTGTACCTTTATTTCCAGTTATATAACTTCCAGTTATATTTTCTTATAGATCATGGTTCTTATGCATATGTAGATGGGGTATCGACATATTGATTGTGCCCAAGTGTATGGCAACGAGAAGGAGGTACACAGTTTCTTGCTTCTGTACACCATAATTTTTCTGTATTATTCTGTTTGAATGATGAAGATGTTTCTGTGACATTTGTGGACAAAGATGGAGAGGAGACCCAGATCAAGGTCCCTATTGGAATGTCAATGTTAGAAGCAGCCCATCAACCGAACCCCTCAAAGCCTAGGGCGTCGTAAAAACATGGGGCTCTGGGCGATTTTGGGCGATCCTGAGCACAACTCTAGGTTCTTCAATTTCTTCCTGATCTTGTTTCGATTTTATTAGTCTTAAGGGTTGGTTGATTGAAGGATCTACTTAGGGTTTCTAAGATAGAGGTTGCTGTTCTTGTCTTCTTGCAATCGGAAGTGACTCCATCGCGTTTTAGGGTTTGCTTTCAACGTAATCAGGTGTTCGAGGAGACCCAGATCAAGGATCTCCTCTCCATCTTTGTCCGAAAAAGTGAAACACTGCCGAACCCTAAAGCTTAAGGAAATAGCGCTCACCTCGAAACCAATCAAGAAGACAACTGAAGACACAGAACCCTAGAAATCGGGGGTCTAATCTGACTTCAACAGTTTAGAACCTAATGAGCGACTTACCAGAGAAGAATTAACTTCCTTGGATGCTGAACACAGCCTAAACTTCAATCAGCCGCAACCCTAGAAGTTGATTTGCTGAAAAGAAACAGGCCGCCGACACTGGTATCACACAATCGCCGGTACTAATCTGATCGAACACCTGATTACGTTGAAAGCAAACCCTAAAACGCGATGGAGTCACTTCCGATTGCAAGAAGACAAGAACAGCAACCTCTATCTTAGAAACCCTAAGTAGATCCTTCAATCAACCAACCCTTAAGACTAATAAAATCGAAACAAGATCAGGAAGAAATTGAAGAACCTAGAGTTGTGCTCAGGATCGCCCAAAATCGCCCAGAGCCCCATGTTTTTACGACGCCCTAGGCTTTGAGGGGTTCGGTTGATGGGCTGCTTCTAACATTGACATTCCAATAGGGACCTTGATCTGGGTCTCCTCTCCATCTTTGTCCACAAATGTCACAGAGATTGAAGGATCTACTTCAACACTTTTTCGGATCTAATCGAGTAGTCGGCTGATATGGAGGATCTGAACGAAGACAATTCAGATGTGTTTGTGAAGAAGATCAAGAGTATTGATGGCAAACCTTTTGAGCCAAAAAAAAAACATCACATATGCCTACGATTACAGAAATGGGGAATAAGAAGGTAAGATTCATGTTACCGTTGAATGATACTGACTACGTTCTTGGCTGTTCTGATGCTCCAGCTGAGGAGCATGCAGTGGTGTTTGATAAGCGAAAGGTTGCATTTGTGCTACCGCTAAATGAAGTCAGTCCGGCTCGCGTTCGAAAACAGGATCAGGGTGATAAAACACAAGTCCAACAGCAATCATATGCTAATGCGATCCTAAACGAACAGGTAGAGCAAGGAGGTTCTAAGCAGGCTGCCAAACCAAATCTGAATCAAAATGATGGTGAAAATGCGATGAAGGCCAATGATGCGGCTGAGAAAGGTCCGAAAGTCAACTTTCGATCGCTAAACTCTAATGTCTCATTGGATGGTGTGGATGTAGTGCTACCGATTTACTCTGTTCGCCAAGTTAACAACAGGTTAGCTAACACTCTTTATGGTTATTTCCTGGGGGATAGAATTGCATATCCAGTGGTTGAATATTTTGTGAGAACAAATTGGAAGAAACATGGTCTACAGAAAACGATGATGAATTCAAATGGGTTCTTTTTCTTCAAGTTCGAAGACAAAAAAGGTATGGCCGCGGTTCTTGAAGGGGGACCTTGGATGATCCGTAACAAACCTATGTTTCTCAACATTTGGTCCCCTACAAACACCCTTAAAAAAGAAGAGTTTAAAAAGGTTGCAATTTGGGTTAAATTTCATGACGTCCCTCTAGTGGCGTATTCTGATGATGGTTTAAGTATGTTGGCTTCAAAAATTGGGTCTCCTGTGCGGCTGGATTCGTATACGATAGATATGTGTAATGAGGCTTGGGGACGGAGTAGCTATGCTAGGGCTCTTATTGAAATATCGGCTGATCAGGATTTGAAAGGGACTCTGTCCATGGCTATTCCTGAATTGGATGGTAACAACTATGTTACGGAGACTATTCGGGTGGAGTATGAGTGGGATCCCCCGAGATGTCCTCACTGCAGTGTGTTTGGGCATGACTCAGAGGGATGCCCGAAACGAATTAGGTCATCTACTAAACCTCCTACTAACAGCCCGAAAGTAGATGCGGATGGTTACACTGAAGTTCAGGCGAGGAAGAGTGCAAAGAAGAATGGATTTCAAGTTAATAACCAGAAGCCCAAATTTGAGTATAGACCGATGGATAAGAAGAAAAAGGCCGCTGCAAATCAGCAGGTTACTACTTCTCATAAAATTCAAACTCATAATACGTTTTCTGCTCTTGATTCTGTTTGGGGACATGGTGGTTTAACCGAAGGGAGAAATAAAGGGGGGAGACATAGTCATGAGGATTCAATTGAGGAAGATGTTGAGGTTGTCTATGATGAAACCAATGAGTTCATGACTTCGGGTACATATCCTACGCCTTCAAGAACAGGGGCAAGCACATCTTCCATAAAGTGCTCCAATGGTTAGATTGTCTTTGGTTCGGGTTTTGGGGCTGCCTTTTCTTGGCAACTTCATCTTTGATGATGGAGGATGATTATTTTTTGCTCTGTTTTGTTTTGTCTACTAGATATCTTCTCATGAAGTATAGTAGGCTAGGTTGATGTGATGTCATAGGTACTTTCTGTGTTTGTCGGCTTACATATATGGGGCATGTCCTGTATATGAACTAGTGTGGAATTCATCCTCACTACTTGTAATTATTTGCGGTTGTTCTATAATAGATTCACCGGGGTAACCCTTTACCCAAAAAAAAAAAAGATGTTTCTGTGAATTGTATTTGATAATTGGATGAAAATGATTTTTGCATGAATTCCTTCAGTTACGTAATAAAATACATGTACAGATGTGTGTTAACTTGTTTTTTTTTGTATTTTGCTGTTATAAGGGCGGCATTGTTGGTGTGAATTAAACATGATATATAGCTAGAAAAATGCTTTTGATATGAAGGAAATGATATTCGTATGAATTCATTATGCAATTGCAGATGTGAGTTGATATAATTTTCAAAAAAAAAAAAAAAGATGTGAGTTGATATGATTTTTATGTATTATTCTGTTTAAACGACAACGATGTTACTGTAAATTCTTGTATATATCTAGAAAACTGCTTTTGATGTGATGAAAGGATTTTCGTATGAATTCGTTTTGTTACGTAATGAAATTTTGTTGATATCTAGAAAACTGCTTTTGGAAGATTGCTTGTGTTAACTCTGAAAGGGTATGTGTTTTTGCTTTTTCAGTTTTGAGTTTTATAATTGTTCTGTGATAGTTAGGCTGTATGTTAACTTTTAGATCGATTATTACAAAATCAATTTGAAGTGATTTTGTGTGTCAATTTGATTTGGGGTACCATTCAGTCAAATCTATCATTATCTGATCCGGGTAGTTGAAATCTTATTATATAAAGACCAAATTTAGTAGTTTGATTGAAAAATGGTTTCTTGGAAATCTTTTAGCTTTTTAAAGAACTGGTATGAGTTATATGGATGAATATGAGGGATACCTTTTTAAATAACTGTAATCAACCCTATCTTGCTACCTATTTCTTATATTGCTGGAGTAATTGTGTTCTTAGAGCAATGGGATCGACGCCTGAGGGTTGAAAGTGTGTTACGTCTTGCTGAGCCGATTGATGGGTTGACTGACATTTTGCATTTATTTCAACTTTATACTCTTTTTCATTGTTTTGGTCAGAAGCAAGAGGTACCAGGCCGAATAATGCACATCATAAGATTCCTGTAAGGGAGATGGTTTTCACTTACATTGGCCATATTATAAAATTAAAATATTGTAGCTGTGATTCAACTGTATTTGTTCTGGCTGTGATTTTACCGGTTTATGCAGTCAACACTTTCTGCTTAAGAAGTCTGGATACATGGAGTCTCAGGTTAAAAGGAAGAATTTGTTGGGGATCATATACACTTCGCTTTGGTGCTTATGGAGGGAGCGGAATGGGAGAGTTTTTAGGTGGGCAAAATGCTCATTTGATAAACTATAGAGGGCATCATTTCCACTCCATTTAGTTGGCTTAATAATAGGTGTAAGACCATTAAGTGTTGCTGGGAAGATTGGGTGTCTAAACCCTTGTCTTGTGTTTAGTTTTATTTCTATTTTCTTCCATGTTGTGGGGAAAGTAGGTGTCTAACCCCATGCCCTTTTTCAATTTATGGTGTATTTTGCTGTTCAAAAGAAGAAAAAAAAAACTGCCCACCAGATGCAATTTTAGTGTTTTTGGTTAGAATTTTAGCCTGGGTGTTTGGGATATTTTATCTTTGTTTCTTCTTCTGTATCCTTTTGGATTGTTGCTTCAAAGTGTTGCAATTTGATTCAGATTTGATCATGGCCATTCCTGTTTCAATTGTTGGGCAATTTTATTCAGATCTATTATGTGGTGAAGATGGGCACCAAAAGTTGATGTAGGCATGCAGACGTGTATCCATTCTTGAGGGAAAGGATCAAACAGCAAGACGAGATATGAAAGTTTGGTCTCTAAAATGTGTCATGAGAATTTATTGAGAAACGTTTAAAAGAAAAAAAAAAAATCCTTGTACTTGGCGTATGATAAGTGTTTGCATTTTGTTACAACACTGTTTCTTTAGAGACTCTAAAGGGAACTTGCAAGACTTGGACTAAATCACACAAAAATCCGGTAATTTACATTGGCTTCTTGATATTTTAACTGGACAAATTTCAGATGATATCTTATATTTATGGGCGTCACAAACATCATCTTTGCATTTTAAAGTCCCTGTAGTTCAAAAACAGTTTGAGTTACAAAAGGATTATTTGTTGGTATTAGAAGAGTCAAATTTTGGCTTTAGAAGAGCTAAGATACTTGCTTTTACAAACATGGCTGGCCCTTTTCATATATTATATATATTTGAGGGATGTGCATAAAAAAAGGGTGATGGGCGAGAAGGCTGTTATGTATATATTATGTATATATCATATATACATAACAGCCTTCTCGCCCATCACCCTTTTTTTATGCACATCCCTCAAATACACAAGACTCAACATCTTCTTAGGGGATCAATATGCATCATCATTAACAAAAACAAAATTAATAAAATATACAAACTTATATTAGAATATCCAACATAAGTTTGTATATATTTTTATTATCAATTTATCATATTGGATTTTTTATCTTTAAAACAAAATTAATAAAATATACAAAGGCTCAAACTATCTACACACCAAGTGTACACACCAAGTGTGTAGATAGCCAACCTAAAAATGTGTTTTTTGTTCTATATGCATACCCTGCAGTGTCGAGCTGTGGCCAAAGCGCGGTGTTTTGGTCCGGTCAACCAGACAAAGACTGACGGGTGTCTGACGGGTCTGTTGACCGGACCAAAACGCCGAGCTTTGGCCGCATTTTGGTCCTGTCAACCAGACCGGGTGTCAGTCTTTTGTCTGGTTGACATGACCAAAACGCGGCCAAAGCTCGGCGTTTTGGTCCGGTCAACAGACCCGTCAGACACCCGTCAGTCTTTGTCTGGTTGACCGGACTAAAACGCCACGCTTTGACCACAGCTCGACACTGCAGAGTATGCATATAGGACAAAAAACACCTTTTTGGTGTGCTAATAGGCAAATGGGTATGCAAATAGGTACACTCATTTTAACACTATTTCGTATGCCACTATCAATTACCATAAATTGCCCATTACACTATAACCATCGTGTGTAAGTGTCGCATCCCATTTTAACATCGTTTCACTATCATCTTATCCTACTTCACCATTATATTTACCACTCATTGATTGATACGTGGAATAAGACTTTCTTGGATGATTATTAAATTAAGATATGTAAAGCTTACAAAATAGATAGATCATATCAATTCTACGAATAAAAAAACTGACAAATGTACTATACAATATATCAAGAGTGGATTGATAGATTAATAGAAAAATTAATAAAAGTATATCACCAAAGAATCGATAAACTAACAGAAAAACGAATGCCAACATATCACGAACAAGAAAACCAACTTAAGTACTATACAATATATCACGAGACGACTGATAAACTAACGGTAAACGAGTATCCTATTGTAAATTCGCCACTCCCGCTGCATCGCGCGGGTAAATGGCTAGTATATATATATATATATATATATATATATATATATATTTAAACTACACACACACACACATATATATATATATATATAAATTAAAATGGGTAACCTAATACTTACTGATGCATAACTAGTAATCTGTTTTAAATTCCAGTTGTAGTCTGTAATATATATATACCTATTTTAATTTATATGTATATATATATATATATATATATAGGGCCAGGATCTTTTCAGAACCATAAATATTTACAGAACTCGCAGAAATCCTAATAAACAATCTTTTTATTTATATATTTTTATGTTTAGGATAATTTTATCATTTATTATGTGTATTTTTATGATTACATAAATGTTAAAAGTAATTTTATCATTTTTATATGCAATTTTATAATTACACATATGTAAACTAGTTTTTTTACATATATGTAATTAGTTATGACACATATATATAATTTTGGTAATTAAACATATGTAAACTACTTTTAACATGTATGTAATCAAAGAAATACATATAATAGATGATAAAAAGATCCTAAATACAAAAACTTATATATAAAATGATTGTTTATTAGGAGTTCTGAAAGTTCTGTAGTTATTTAAAGTTCTGAAATGAACTCAACCCTATATATAAATATAAAGAGTAGAATGTCGCAATGCTCGACGATTTTGATCAATATGTTTGCGTATTGTTTACATTCAATCTTATTCTGTGATATTGATACCTAGTAAATGTCTATAATCCAGATGGACAACGAAGTGAATCAGGAAAACCCGAATAACGGGAACCAAATAGATAACAGTGCCATCCAACACATAGTGGCACAAGGGATTATAGACGCCATGTCATATATTATCAAGACTATTAAGGAAGCGGAAAATTATAAAACTAACACTGGAAGTAAACGACCACCTACTAAACCCAGTCATAGCGTAAACAATGGACTGTTACTTCAATTGCCTATTCCAAAAAGAAGAAGAACCATGTCATATGGTTGTTATTACAAAGAATTCTGGTCTTGCGAACCAATAGAATTCCCTGGCAATGAAGGAGCCATTGCAGCTCTATGCTGGATAGAAAAGACTAGGGCAGTTTTAAAAATAAGTAAATGTGCAGAAGAAGATAAGATTATGTTTGCTTCCAATCTTTTTAAGAAAGCAGCCTTAGAATGGTGGAACACTATTCTCCAGTCTAAGGGAATTGATAGAGTCGATAATATGGAATGGACTGAGTTTAAGAACATGGTTGAAAGAAAATTATGTCCTCCCAATGAAAAAGAACAAATTGCTAATAAGTTCTTAAACCATAGAATGACTGGAGTAGATTGTAAAGGTTACGCTACCATATTCTTCGAATATGCTAAAAGAGTGCCAACCTTAGCTTCACCAGAACCAGTATTAATCTCCCGTTACATCCGGGGATTAATCAGTGAGATTAGACATGCAGTCAAGGCAACTAGACCACAAACCAAAGAAGAAACTGTAGAACTAGCAAATACCTTGACTGATGAACTAGTACGTACACAAGAAGAAAACCAGAGAAAGAACCTAGTCCAAAAACTTACCCAGGAATTTCGTTACGGTAATTCCAACCGTGGAAAAGGTACAGGTCCTACTTCTGCACCTTACTGCAAGTCCTGCAAGAAGAAGCATTCGGGAAGATGTTCCATATACTGCAACTTCTGCAAGATACCGGGACACAAGGAAGAAGACAGCAGGAAGAAACCCATTAATCGAATATGCTTCAATTGTGGAGAAAAAGGGACATATCAAACCGAACTATCCGAAACTAGCTACAGCCATGAACAACAAGACTACTAAAATTGCTAGAGCATTTGTTCTGACAGCAGAAGAAGCCAAGATGATTTCGGATGTGATTGCCGGTACGTTTTTTAGTTAATGATGTTTTTGCTAAAGTGTTATTTGACTCTGGTGCGAACCAAAGTTTTATTAATACTTCATTTTGCAAACTTCTCAATCAACCATTAACTAAACTCAAACAAGAATGTCTAGTAGAGACAGCAAATGGAGAATCTATTAAGATAAGTGAAATCTTGCAGGAAGCATGAATAGAAATTTTAAACCATAATTTTATTACTAACCTTTATCCAATGAATCTGGCTGGATTTGATATTGTGTTAGGAATGGATTGGTTAGTACCCAATAAAGCCAGTATTTTATGTGATCAAAATTCAATACAAGTAAGTTCACCAAATGGTGAAAAGATCACAATTAAAGGAGACAAGCCAACTAGATCTACAAAATTCTTCTCTGTAATGAAAACAACTAGTTATGCAAGAAAAGGGTCACTAGTGTATATGATTTCCATAATCATTAACACTAAAGGAAAAGAATTGAAAGATATTCCCGTAGTATCTCAATTCTCAGATGTTTTTCCAGAAGAATTACCCGGACTACCACCGGATAGGGAGGTCGAATTCAGAATTCACCTACTACCAGGGACAGCACCGATTGCCAAGGCACCTTACCGTTTGGCACCAGCAGAAATTCAAGAACTGAAGAAACAGTTGGACGAACTTTTGGAGAGAGGTTTCATACAGCCAAGTTCATCACCATGGGGAGCACCAATCTTGTTTGTCAAAAAGAAGGACAGATCAATGCGTATGTGCATCGATTACCGAGAATTGAACAAGGTCACGATTAAAAATCGGTACCCATTACCAAGGATCGATGATCTGTTTGATCAACTACAAGGAGCGCGATTCTTTTCCAAGATCGATTTACGCTCAGGATATCATCAATTAAAGGTACAGGAAGAGGACATTCTTAAAACCGCTTTCAGAATAAGGTGTGGCCATTATAAATTTACAGTCATGCCATTTGGTTTAACCAATGCCCCAGCTGCATTTATGGACATGATGAACAGAATATGTAAACCATATCTGGATAAATTCATAATTTTCTTTATAGATTATATTCTCATTTACCCTAAGAGTAAAGAGGAACATGCAGCGCACCTGCATGCACTCCTTACATTATTGAGAAAGGAAAAGCTTTATGCTAAATTCTCAAAATGTGAATTTTGGTTACAAGAAGTGAAATTCCTTGGACATCTAGTCAATCATGATGGAATTCATGTGGATCCCACAAAGTTCGAGGCAATTACTAAATGGAAAGTCCCTGAATCACCAACGGAGGTGAGAAGTTTTCTTGGACTAGCTGGCTATTATAGACGGTTTATCCGAGATTTTTCTAGAATAGTCACTCCATTAACAAAACTGACCTGTAAATCAATTAAGTTTGAATGGGGACCAAAACAGGAAGAAGCTTTTAGAATTCTTAAGCAAAGATTAACCAACGCACCCATACTTGCATTACCAGAAGGAACTGAAGACTTTGTAGTCTATTGTGACGCTTCTAAGTTAGGCTATGGATGTGTGTTAATGCAATGTCAAAAGGTTATAACCTATGCCTCTAGACAACTTAAGAATCATGAAGAAAATTATACAACCCATGATCTAGAGTTAGGAGCCATAATTTTTGCCCTTAAAATTTGGAGACGCTATCTTTACGGTAGTAAGTTTACCATTTTCACCGATCATAAGAGTTTAAGATATATTTTCGGGCAAAATGAGATAAATATGAGACAGAGACGCTGGATGGAAATTCTTAGTGATTATGATTGTAGTATCCAGTATCATGCAGGAAGGGCTAACATAGTAGCCGATGCTTTAAGTCGAAAATATCATGAAAAACCAAGAAGAGTACGTTCTCTTAAATTAAATATGCAGATAGATTTAAATGAACAAATTAGAGAAGTACAAGAATCAGTAATCAAGGACGATACTGAAACTAAAAGGAATGATTAAGGAATTAGAACAAGGAACAGATGGAATTTGGAGATTCCATAAGAAAAGAATGTGTTACCCAAACGAGGAAATCAACGCCGCCGATTTCTAGAAGAAGCCCATAAGTCTAAGTATACGATACATCCCGATAGTGATAAGATGTATCAAGACTTAAGAAAAAAAAATTGGTGGATAGGAATGAAAAAGGATATAGCAGCAGCCTATGTTGCCAAGTGTTTAACCTGTTCACAAGTTAAAACCGAACATCAGAAATCCTCAGGTTTATTGCAGCAATTAAAATGCCAATATGGAAACGGGAATTGATAACAATGGACTTTGTTACCAAATTACCCAAGACGCGAAAAGGAAATGATACAATCTGGGTGATTGTAGACAGATTAACCAAGTCTGCTCATTTCTTACCGAGGAAGGAAACTTTCAGTATGGAACAATTATCCAAGTTATATGTAAATGAAATAGTTTCATTACATCGAATTCCTTTATCTATTGTTTCTGATAGAGATAGCCGTTTTACTTCTCATTTTTGGACAAGTTTCCAAAAAGCAGTGGGAACCAAGTTAAATCTAGGCACAGCTTATCATCCCCAAACGGATGGACAAAGCTAAAGGACAATTCAGACGATGGAAGATATGCTTAGAGCTTGTGTAATTGATTTCGGAGGAAATTGGGACGATCATTTACCATTAATAGAATTTTCCTACAATAACAGATATCATACCAGTATCAATGCAGCACCATTTGAAGCACTGTATGGACGAAAGTGCCAAACTCCAGTCTATTGGGCAGAAATTGGAGAAAAGCAACTGTCTGGACCAGAGATAGTACAAGAAACAATGGACAAGATTATTCAAGTCAAGGAAAGACTAAAAGCAGCACGCGATCGCCAAAAGAGTTATGCTGATAACAGGCGAAAACCATTGGAATTTCAAGTAGGGGACAAGGTATTTTTAAAGGTTCGCCATGGAAAGGAATTGTTAGATTCATCAAAAGAGGAAAGCTAAGCCCCAGGTATGTTGGACATTTTGAGATAATTAGAAGGATAGGACCAGTAGCTTATCAGCTACAACTTCCAGAAGAAATGACAGGAATACATGATGTATTTCATGTATGTAATCTCAAAAAGTGTTTAACAGATGAATCGTTAATAGTACCTCTTAAGGATATAGAGGTAAATGAGAAACTTAAGTTCATAGAGAAACCGCTACAGATTTAAGACAAAAAGATCAAGAATCTCAAACACAAGAGATTAGTTTTAGTCAAAGTAAAATGGGATTCCAAGAGAGGACCAGAGTACATTTGGGAACTCGAATCCGAGATGCAGAAGAAATATCCACACCTGTTCTAGTAGACCTCGAGAACAAGTTCTAAAACAAGGTGGGGAGGATATAACAATTCTTAAAACACCCCTACATGTCCTAAAATACACCCCGTATACGAAAAACGGCCCCGAAATACCTTTATTTTTATAAAAATCAAGAAAAAACAGGAGATAGGGGGTGCTCGCGGGGCGCGACCCCCTTGAGATAAGTTGTCGCGGGCCGTGACCTGGTGCCACCAGGCGGACTCTCGTGATGCCACATGGCCAAACGCGTGGTGAAGCTAGTTCGTGACTGGCCAAGGCTAGGCCCTAGCCAGCCTAGCTCGCGGGGCGCGAAGACCCTATCTTCATCTCTCGCGGGGCGCGAGGAAGTTACGATCAGGCCCTATAAATAGAGGCCATCAGCTTCAGTTGAGAAATCGATAAAATAAAAAATCTCTCTAAATTCTCTAATAGCTAAAGTAATACTCGGGCATATAATACCTACTAAAAAGTGAAGCTCTGCCTCGTTGTAAGTATCATAACCCCCGGTTACTTATTAGTAACTCCGCCCGATTGATCTAGTGCTCCGTAACGCATGTCAAGGATCTGCCTGACTCAGTCGTTGGAGTTCTGTCTCGGGGGGAGGGTATAGCTAATGTAAATTTGGGTTATTATACTAACGCGTGTGCATTGTGTAATTTAATAGATTATAACCAGGAAGTCACAATGAAATATCTAAATTAGCAATGTGAGTAATTCCTCTTTTTGTAAACTATTTTTACAAAACCTCAATTATTTAAATTACAATTCACAGTGATTGAGTATTTGTAAATCTACAATTATCGTCGGTATGTTGGGGTTTTGTATACATTTCTTGTTACTACACTGTGAGTAGTAACATGACCACAAGTCAGGATTGACAGTACCGTGTGTGGTAATTAAAGTAGATGTAAACAAATGTAATTGCGGGTTGCCCTCAATGCTGTAAAATGATAAAACTTGTTTTGATTAAACTGGGATTCACTCACCAATATTTTTCACTGACAAAAATGTTTTAAACGCGTTTCAGATGACAAAATGTGAAAGCCAAATAGAAGCCAACTGGAGAGCACCGAAGACTTGGAAAAGTGGTTATAAAAGTTATCAAAATAAAGAAGAATTTTTATTTAAATAAATTAGGGTTTATCCCTATAAAAATGTTGTAATGGAAACTTGGGTTTTTACCATGTATTTATTATTATAAAAATGTGGTGTTTTACTCTGATAAACTATATCCTAACTATGGTCCTTATGTAATTTTCGCTGCCAAATAAATATACACGGATACCACCGAATGTGCGAGCTCGCGGCCACCCGCCTCCCGGGCAGGGGTCGGGGGTTGCGACATCGAGCTAGTGCCCTATGCGGCTAGTAAAATCGGGCCCTTAAAATTTTCTTTTAGCTAGGGCCATCCCTTAGAATTCGAGAGCCTTAGAATCCCTATGCACCTAGTAAATATATATATAATTACTAGGTTACATAATAAATATAACTAATTAAATGGTTAGTACATGTGATTTATCTATTTTGTCATTTTATACCTATTTTTGTAAATTGCATGGTTAGCACCTATAATGTACTAATTGTGAAATCATTTTGTAAAAGTTGGTACCAATTGTGTAATTTCCAATAAATAGGTATAAAAATTGAAAAATAAGTAAACTATATGTACTAATCATGTAATTAATTCTAAAAAAATATTAAACAGTTAGTAATATGATTTAGAAATTATAATATGATATTTTGAGATAAAATATAAATGAAATTACGTATTAATTAGGTATGGATACGTGTGTTGTGAAACTATAGTATAGTCTCACTCTCTAATAAAGTTGAGAGAATGAAAACAATTTAATTGTAGGATCTTATAATTTTATTTTTACAATCTAAAGCGTACGTTGATTATCAATTTTTTATTAATCGCTCTGTCACGTACAGGAAAATCTTATCAGGTATTCTTTTATAAAACTTTAAATGTTATTTAGAAGTTTTATAGATAATATTTTATTTGTAATAAAATATCTTATAAATAACCATAAGTTACTAATAAAATAAATTTAATACTTAATTAAATGAAATAAATATAAAACAAAGTAAAAAAAAACAATTAAGTAATGTTTCTAATAAATTAAATAAATTATTAATTAAAGTTTGAGTGTGATTTTTGACTTTATAGACTTTGTTTTTTTTTCTTCGTTCCCGATGCTCAAAATAATATAACTTCATCTTTTGTTAGAGATTAAAACGAGAGGTTTTGGGTGGCTAAAAAATAGATCTTCATGTAAATATATATGTTGGAAGGAGTGGTGTAAATTTCCTATGTATATGTTGTAATCTTTGTCCTTTGCCCATTTGGGTCGGGATCCTGTTTTTGTATTGGCCTTTTGCCCGTTTGATTCGGAGGTTGGTTTTTAATGAAGTTTTATTTTCAAAAAAAAAAAAAAAAACAAATTGTTGCTGTAAGTTTTCGTCTACAAGAAATTTTCGTTTCCGTCCACGGGAAAATTTGTTTTTATTTTATCTTCACCTACATTAAGGGGTATCCTAACATTTGCTTACGGGTATCCCTAATAAATTAAACGAAGATTTAAAAATGGCACTTCGTCAAAAAAGTTGAGGGATATCCGGGGCAACCCTACCCCCCCCCCCCAACTTAAATCCGCCCCTACTTAACATTATAGAAATAAACATAGTAAAATTATAGTATTAGAATGACATACTGTAATAGATAATTGATAATTCGTGAAGTTCTCCTTACATTTGTGATAGCAAATTGTGTTTGATAACCTCTTCACACTTTATACTCTCTATGATTTGGTTATTGATAGCTATTAAGAAATAACAACTAATCAAGATGTCTAAGGAGAACAGGGATCCGCAGAGCACCATTAGCCAGACATCGCTATCAAGGTGTCCTTTCGGTCTCCATTGTCTTGCATTTCCAATGTGGCATGTGGTTCCTGTAGATCGCTTATCTCTAACAGCTTTTTAATATATGGGTTGGGTCTGGATCTGCCTCAGACAAGCGGGGTCCCATATCTCTTCATCAGTGAATACCATAAATTCACCACTTGTATCCTCCTTGTTGGTCCAATATGTCGTCAATGTTTAGTTCATGTGTGTAGGATCGATTTGTGACCCAAACGAGTCAATCAGAATAGCTCTAGTCTGTTTCAGAGGCGGAAACTAAGAAACAGACATGGAAAACAGCTTGTTTCACAATTAAACGTCTTGTTTATTGAAAATAACAGCAATACAGATCAAACGACGCGTCGGCAGCACTTCGGTACCGAAATGAGAACTGTTACAACTGATTTCGCTTGGTAGGTATATATAGACATGAGATTTCGCTTGAAAGTGTCATGTATCAGTTCAAGCTCGCTTGAAACTGACAAATGTCATTTCAAATGAAATAACATCATTCAAGCGAAATTAGATCAATTACACACTAAAACCTCCTATTTTCTTGAACAACGCGCCCTGATCTAACAATTCTAATATTAGACTCGATACAAGACGAAGTCGACAGACGTATGCACCAACAGACTCCCCCCTCGGATGTTGACGAGTCTTAAGTGTCGAGTCTTCAACGTCTTCAGTCTTTATCTGTCTTCGGGCTTCCAGTATCTTGGCCTGGCTCTTGCCTCTTTCCATTTTCTTCAGCTCTCTTGATTCCTTAAGTTCATCAACATTAGCAATCTCAGGATCAGAACCTGGCTCTTTGTCATTCAGACTCCCCCTCAACTTGTGCTGGGACCGTAATCTGGCTATTTTCAGGTTCAAGCATCGCAACCAGGCTCTCCTGCAAATCCTCAACCCAAAACATAAGTTTCATAAAAGATAAGATATAACAAACTTAGAAACCCTGCTAACCTCTTGAAGATACAACCTTAACACAACATTTTCAAGTATTAATCAATAATGATTTATCAATTTTAGTTTCTGATGAACCACTTGCATGTATATCAATTTTCATTTCAAACAAACTTTCCCAAACCTGTTCGTCATGTTCAGCACTCGGAATTTTGAAAATCAGCTTTCCAACATCAGTTGTCTAAAATCTTTTTTTAATTTTTTTTTTTAAATTTATGCTAAAACACTCCGAAAATCTTTTTGAATTTTTTATATAAAAGAAATGCAGTAAAGAAATATTTACATATAATATTTTTGTGAGTTTGCGTAAGAGGATCATATCAGTTTTTGAGACAAATCACCAACACCGTTAAGCTTTAAACATTTTAAGTTCTAAACGATTCACTTAGATTGTTAGTACACTGATCCACTTAAATTCTCACACAAAGTTCAACTGTTTCGAGATACGAGATTAATGTTTTAAGTGACTTAAACTTATTCAAGTGTCCCACCTCAGAATATACTCCCGTATCCAGATCCCAATATTCAGTCTTACAGGTGAGTATACCTAGATGATATCTGTAAGGGGTTAATTGCGAAACCGTGAGAGCTCAGGTCAGAACTTCCGTTCAGCAGAGAGATGACGGCTCGAATTTAGGTGGGTCCCCTTTAGAGGATCTTTTTTACAACAGCAATGATTATCAATTTTATTGTTTCATCATTTTTGCTGAGGGCGACGCTATATTTCAAGCAAGCAGTAAAGTATTCTCCGAGGACTAGGCCATTGCTTCCGCATTATCAGAAGTCCCGGGATAATACCCCAGATATCACTAAGCATAAAGACCTAGTATCTCAGAAAGAGGGGTCCTTCAAACAAGATTTTGGGGGTTACCCATATATCCGAGAGATGTTACCCACGATATAAGCAAGTTTGAAATTAGGTTTATATCTCGTCACAATCTACTAAATGTGCAAAAACCTACTGGCACATCATCAGTGAGACCGTTTATCACATTTTGACTTTCCAATTCTTTAGCATGCTGTGATCGTCCACTGATGTACTATCATTTCCTCTTTTTGACAACAAAACCCATTTTGAATTTTATCATGTTTTTGGCTTTTTCAAATTTTCTAATATTTTTGGATTTTCTGAAATTTTTAACTCCCCCTAAAATGCAAATACATTTTAGGAAATTTGAAAAAAAAACCGTACAAAAAAATGACAACTGATATCGAATTACTTCACTTCGCCATCCTCTTGGCATAAACAATCAGAACTTCCCCTCACAACAAACTATTTTCCCATTGTGATTTCAAAACACTTAAGTTTGTTTTAATCAAATGGTTTTTCCGGAAAATTAGTTTTGTTGATTTTCAAACCACTTGTAGGTTAGGGGATAAACTCATCATTTTGTTCTCCAAAATACCACTTGTAAGTATGGTCTAATCAAGTTCAACTTAATGACCTTGAATAACCATTTGAAGATGAAAACCTTCTTCAACCACTTGCAAGTGCACTCACCAACCATCCCATTTGTAAATCAAAATATAACAATTTAAAGATATCACCTGTAAATTTATCAACCAAACCTTTCAAGAATGATGCCGATTCCTGCTCCACTCTTACCAACCTGGGAGCTCCGGCAAGTCCGGATTTTATGGTGAAAATGTTGTCACCTAAGCCTGACCAGCCTTGGGTGATGTTGGAACACATCTATCCCACCAACATTTTGATTTATAAAAATCTTTAGCACTTTTAACCTTCCCATCAACCATCTTCCCGAAAATATGTTTAACTTTGCCATTAAACGCCTTTTCAGCATCAAATTCTTAGCATCAAATTCTTTGTTACCAGCAAAGAATTGACCTGAAATATCAGTTTTACCCACTTTCAACTTCAAATTTCCCTTTGACAGTTTTGGAAAATTTTCATCGTTCACTTCAGGAACGGAATTCTCATTCTTTTTCTCAACAGATGACTCCTCTGATTTTATGGAATCAGATTCATTGTCAGAACTACTTTCAGATTTAACAACCCATCTTTGTTTACTCAAATCGACTTGTCTTTTGTAAAAACGTTTTGAAGTTTCACCAACTTCCAAAGTCGATTTATCAACACATTTCCTTCTCATTTTAGATTTAGAAGACACTCCCTGTTTTGAATAAGTGGACTCTTGGCAGTTCCAAAGAATGTGTCCAGCTTTTTGACACTTGAAACAGGTTCTTCTATCAATTCTCGGAGCAAATTTCTTTACATTCTTCTTTATTTCAGCAAGAAACTCTTGATTTGATTGTTTCCAGAATGGTTTCGTCTGCTCATCTTCAGAACTTCCTCCTGCAACAAATGTTGTTTTTGGTTTATAATTTTTCTCATTTTTATAATTTTCTGAAGAATTAAAACCTAAACCTTTCTTTTTGAAGTTACTGTTATGGTTTGGTCTCTTTTGAAAACCATAACCAAAACCGTAACCCTTTTTCTTGTTCAATCTCTGTTGAACTCTTGAAGTGTACTTTTTAGGTTTTTCATCAAGATTTAAATCTTTTATTTCAGAAATATTAATTTCTGTTAATTTGAAAACCTGTTTGATCATTTCAGTTTTGACACTTCTTATTGGAAATTCCTCATCAGAATATAATTTGTCTGAATCATTCAAAGTATAAGCCACTTTGATTAATCCATCATTCAAATTAGATTTTGATAACAAGAATTCTTTATTGTAAACCCTTTTAACCGGTGAACTCGGACTCTTTTCTGACGAATTCGAACTTTCAGATTTAGACTCCGGTTTTGACTCTTCATCCATATCCAACACCTGATCGACCACTTTCTTTACTAACTCAGACTCATGATCAGTGTCAGACGCTGTGAATGTGACATCAATATTGTCTGGTAATTCATCAATGATTTCAGACTTTAACTTGATGTTGACAGCCTTTTTTAGACGCTCTTCGTTAGGATTCCTGGGAGAATAACTTTCATGGATCGGAGGCGGACATCTGTTATACTTGACACTTTGTTTCTTACCAGTATCAGTATCTTCAGTCTTTTCCTTCTTGAATGCCTCAAGACCTGCAACAGTAGGATAAACGATCAATCAAATAATCACAAGTAGTGTAACTCAACAGTAATCGTTTAATCCTTTCACTCTCAATCTTTTCAAGTTCCAACTCCTATTTCAGTTTAGCACAATCTTCAATATACTCATTTATGACTCTCTGCTTTGTCATTAATGTTGCGCTCATTTTTGTCATTGCATTTTCAATTTCTGAATTTGTCCTTTTCAGACTATCAACTGTTTTATTCAGCACATCATACGACTCCTTCACATACTTCACATCAGACAGTAAATCTTCTTTTATCTTCTCCAAATCAACAATATTCTTATCTTTATCCTCACAAACTTTGCACGATTCTAAACACTTCAAACATGGTTTTTCAACTTCAACCATTTTTTCAACTATCTTTTCAACCTCGACAATCTTTTCAACTTCAACAATCTTTTCAACTTCAACTAGTTTTTCAACTTCAACAATTTTTTCTATTTCGACAATTTTCTCTACTTCGACAAGTTTCTCGACTTCAACTATTTTTTCGACTTCACTTATTTTCTCCACCACTTTTTCCACTTCAACGATTTTCTCTACTACTTTCTCAGTCACTTGATCAGTACTAGTTTCTCCAGCTTCTGTGTTTGCCTTTTCATCAGCTAGCCTTCTTGCTGTTTCCAGCTTTCTCCTCAATCTGTCAATCTTTTTCTGATTCAGCATCTCCATTTTATCTGCAAAGAAGAAATTAAAACTATCAGGATCTATGCCTTTTCTAGATTGGTTAAGATGTTCTTCTTCATCATCAGTATCAATATCACTTCCTAGATCTGGAAAAATCGGTATTCTTTTCTGACTAGTCTCATCTTCACCCAAGATTCTAGCAACAAGAGCTGAACCAGGTATGTATTTGTCCCAACTAAATCCCTCTGCAACTTTTTCATCATCTTGATGAATAAGTAAAGCTTTCTTCTTTCCATCTTCAATAGCACGAGCAGGTGCAGTTTGCGGTTGTTGAGCAATCTGATGGAAAATTGATTTCTGATAATAATTGTTCTTTTCTTGATTCTCGGTTGCTTCTTGGTTTTTACACTCTCGTTTAAAGTGTCCCTTTCCTTTGCAACGAAAACATGTTACTTTTGACTTGTCAAATCCTAATGGAGAATTAGCCAATCCCCGAAACTCATCTCTTATTGTGATTTATTGAAATTTTTCTGCACGTCTAACAGCACTAGCCATACACCATTTCACATCCATCAACTCAAGTTCCTCTGCATCAATTTGGTCATAATCTTCTTTTGTAAGCATCGGATTTCCAATTTTGCCAGCAATCAGACCTTCATAAGATTCCAACATAGCAACGAGAGATGCCATGTGTTGCTTGGCTATTTCTGGAGACAAATTTTGACCATTTTGAATGTTCAAAGTAACATTGCATTGAAGATTTGTTGAGTTTTGTCTTTGAGAACTTGATGTTGTATGA
The DNA here is from genome assembly GCA_030545235.1 of Helianthus tuberosus. NCBI lineage: Eukaryota > Viridiplantae > Streptophyta > Magnoliopsida > Asterales > Asteraceae > Helianthus > Helianthus tuberosus. The sequence goes on along the minus strand of CM060410.1, from coordinate 47,277,982 downwards.
TTTGGATCAAAACTTGAATATGAAGATGAAGATCCACCGCTCTGTGTCACATTACTACCCTTTGTTCTAGATGAGCTGTCAGCACTAAAACCAGTTTGGATCTTTGGACTAGGGCTGGGGGTAGCCTCAAACTTGTTCCCTCTGTAATACAGACTGACATCTTGTTGAGAATTTGGATTTGTCATGATAGCAGTTTTCTGATTATCCAATTCCTGCTCTTCAATTTTCTAAGTGAACTGTGCCAAATTCATACTCTCAGACTTCCTCATATGTTTCACAATCATCAAGTAAGTTCCCCACTTATGCTGTGGTAGTGCTTCTGCTAGTTTATCGACCCACTCATCATCCTCTTTCTTAATATCCAATATTCCCATTTCGAACACCAGATGACAGTATCTATTAATAGTCTACTTAGTTGTTTCATGATCAAAAGCTGAAAACATATCAAACGAATAATGCCTTTTTGTTTTTGATCATATCTGCGCTTCCTCTGAATTTCTGAATCAATGCTTCCCAAATTGATCTAGCTGTACCATTATGTTGGAGCAAAACAAAGATATCTTCTTTAATTGCTTGTTGAAGAATACTGATCATCATTTTCTCACTTGTAAATTTCAATTTGTCACCCTCTGAATAATCAACAATAGCTTTTTCAATCCACATTCATTCTTAGGTTTCTCATAATCTTTCAACAACGAACACCATGCATCAAATTTGTAAGCTTGAACCTAGTTTTCAAAACGACTTTTCCATCCTTGAAAATCCTCAATGTACATGAGCTTTGGCGGTTTCTGATAAGTTCCTGTTTCATTCTCATTGTACAAAGTTTCAGCAGCTGTGACAGGGGCAATCAGTGTCTCAAACGCATTGTAGAAATCCTCGTCCATGTTTTCGACAAATTTTTCACAAAGTCAAGTTTCAAGCGGAATATGGTCTCAAGCGAAATCAGACTCTCAAATGGAATCACTGTTGAAGCAGAATAACCACTTTGAAGCGAACTCACACCTTGAAGTGAAATACCCTGATTTCGCTTGAACGATTTCAAGCGAAATAACTCCCTGAAGCGAAATAAGAAGCTTTCAAGCGGACTAAGGACAATTTTTCAAGCGGAAACACTATTTCAAGCGAAATCAATCTGCTTATTTTGCTTGAAATGTTGCTGACATCATCAGTTTGATCTGTTTTTGGCAAAATTGATCAAGTTCTAGACTGATTTTAGGTCTGATTCTTTCAAGGGTTCATTAAAACACAGCTTCTCACTTAATATGTGAAAATCAAGACTTTTTGACCGTGAAAACTAGTTCAATTTTAAAAAGGTGTAGAAGTCAGAAAATAAGGTCGTTTTGGCAAGAACTCTTCTTCCTGAGCTCTGATACCACTTGTAGGATTGAGTTATGACCCAAACGAGTCAATCAGAAGAGCTCTAGTCTGTTTCAGAGGTGGAAACTAAGAAACGGACGTGGAAAACAGCTTGTTTCACTATTAAACGTCCTGTTTATTGAAAATAACAGCAATACAGATCAAACGACGCGTCGGCAACACTTCGGTACCGGAATGAGAACTGTTACAACTGATTTAGCTTGGTAGGTATATATAGACATGAGATTTCGCTTGAAAGTGTCATGTATCAGTTCAAGCGAAATCAACAAGGTTGATTTCGCTTGAAACTGACAAATGTCATTTCAAGCGAAATAACATCATTCAAGCAAAATTAGATCAATTACACACTAAAACCTCCTATTTTCTTGAACAACGCGCCCTGATCTAACAATTCTAATATTAGACTCGATACAAGACGGAGTCGACAGACGTATGCACCAACAATGTGTTCGCCATATTGGTATGTGAGAGAGGGTGTATGAATTTTATTAAATTTTTTAGTACTTTTTTCTCTTTTATCAAGTTTTAAATTTATAAAACACGATATAAAACTATCACTCTCTACAACACACTAGGGCAAGTGCACCCATTGTTGGTGTAGTATAGTAATGGTAAGATACCGAGGTCGTCTAAGGACAAAAGAGCTTTTAATACCGGAATATTGTTGACGTCTAATCTAATCAAATTTTGAGGAAAGATTTTTAATAAGTAAAATAAAGAAACTAAATAAATAAGGAAACAAATAAACAAGATAGAATCACTTGGTTCCGACTCATCTTTTATGTATCCTTTGATGATTTCCGCACTTTGAGTTTTTTTAAGAGATTATTTTAGTTATAGTGGCATGTCCCTCTTTTGGAGGAAACACTATCATCAGCCATATTGGTCTGAATCAGCAGGGATACAGTTCCGCAAAGCTGGAATATTGAAATATAATTTAGTAAGTTATTAATGCAAATTGTAGCATGTCCCTCTTTTGGAGGCAACGCTACACTCGGCCATATTGGTCTGAGTCAGCAGGGATACAGTCCCGAAAGGCCGGTTTTGTAACATCTGCCAAAACGGACCTCTGAAAATCCGACCCATTTTGAAAATTGAGTCTAAATCATTATAAACCGGAACTTTCTTCGCAATAAGTTGTATGTTGGTTTTGATGCACATGCTTGTTATATTCAGGATTTGTCAACCAGGAAAACCCTGGTGACTGGTAGTCAAGTTGATGGTCTTTATTTCTGTGGCAATGGTTGTGTGACTGACAAGGTGTGTTATAATGGTAGTAATGATACAGACCTTTGGCATGCTAGACTTGGTCACCCGTCTGATCAGGCCATTAATGTTTTTAAACAGAGGTTTAACTTAAAAAAACCAGATAAGAATGAACCATGTGAAGTATGCCAAAGGGATAAACAACATAGAGATCCCTTTCCCTTGAGTGATCATAGAACTTGTGAAATAGGACAAATTGTTCATCTAGATGCTTGGGGTCCCTATAAGGTTCCTAGTAACGAAGGTTTTAAATATTTTTTAACCATAGTGGATGATTACTCAAGGGCTGTGTGGGTTTGTCTTATGAAGTCTAAGCAGGAAGTATTTGAGAATGTCTTTGAGTTTGTTAATCTTGTTAAAACACAATTTAAAAAGGATGTCAAGTGCATTAGAAATGATAATGGGTCTGAATTTATAAATACACAAATGCAAAATTTTTGTAAAACTAAAGGTATCCTGCATCAGACTTCTTGCACATATACCCCTCAACAAAAAGGGACCGTTGAAAGAAAACATAGGCATTTGTTGAATGTTGCTAGGTCTTTACTGTTTCAAAGTAGTTTGCCGGTTAGGTTTTGGTCCGAATGTGTACTAACTGCAGCTTATTTGATTAATAGGATACCTTCCTCGGTGCTAGGTGGTAGAACTCCGTATGAGTATGTGCTTGGGTTTGAACCTTTTTAGATCATTTAAAGGTGTTTGGGTGTCTCGGTTTTTGTACTGTCCTAAATGAAACAGATAAACTCAGCAGTAGAGCTAAGAAGTGTATGTTTATTGGTTATTCAAATGAAAAAAAAGGTTGTAAAATGTATAGTTTAGATAATAAAACAAAGTTTTATTCAAGGGATGTTAAATTTTTTGAAAATATTATACCGTTTAAAGATAAAACTGTGTTTCAAAACTATGGTATTAATAGTAATAATAATCATGAAGTTAATAATTTGAATTTTTTTGACATGTACGAAAATTTAGATAGCCAAACACCTGAGAATCCCAATGATGAAGGAAAAGATCAAGATAGATTAGGGACACATAGGTCTCAGTAATCAGAGTCTGTGTGTACTGATCCTATTGGCACGGCTGAATGTCAGCAGCTTAGCGAGAGTAATAGTGGACCTGATAGGGCTGAGTGTGCGATACCTAATGCTGCTGAAGGTCTACAGTCTGAGGGAATTAATAGTGACCAGTTAGAGGTTCAACCCACACCAAGACGATCTACTAGGAGTTTTACGCTTCCTAGGAATCTAAGTGATTATATTGTAGAAGGAAAGGTTAAGTATGGATTAGAAAAAGTTGTTAATTACTCAAATTTGTCTAAAGAACATATGTGTTTTACTTCTGTTCTCGATAAAAGTAGTGAACCAAATTGGGTAACAGGTTTGAGGGTGGAATGCGGTACTCAGATTAAGCGTAGTACCGAGAGCCGCTTGAAACGTTTCCCACTGTCGCGAGGTAAACCGAGCGTCACGGTCAGAGATGATGTCGCGAGGCGTCCCATGTCGACAAATGATCTCATTGGTGTAGATTCGGGCTAATCGTTCTACCTTGTAGTCTTCCCGTATTGGCAAAAAGTGAGCTGATTTGGTCAAACGGTCAACAACAACCCAGATGCTGTCGTGACCTGATGGCGTGCGTGGAAGTTTAGTTATGAAGTCCATAGCTATACTCTCCCACTTCCACATAGGGATCGGGGGTTGTTCGAGTAAGCCAGAGGGTCTTTGGTGTTCAACATTGACCTTCGAGCAAGTCAGGCACTTCCCAACGTAGAGAGCGATATCCCTCTTCATGCCCGGCCACCAGTACTTGTAGCGAAGGTCCTGGTACATTTTATCGGCACCGGGATGAATAGAATACCGGGATTTGTGGGCTTCGTCCCTCAATATCTGTCGCAAATTTATCCGTTTAGGGATCCAAATTCGGTCCAGAAAGTGGAATATCCCATTCGACTTATTCATAAGCTGGGCTCCATCGTGGTAGATTATTTCCTTCTTCAAAGTGCGCTCGTTAAAAGGATTGGGTATCACGAATGCTGAGCAGATAGCTCCGCCTACTGAGGGCATCGGCAATGACATTTGCTTTGCCTGGGTGATAACGAATCTCACAGTCGTATTCGTTAAGAAGTTCTACCCATCGGCATTGACGCATATTAAGTTCCTTCTGGTCAAAGATATGTTATAGGCTCCTATGATCGGTGAAGATCGTACACTTGGTAATCTTTAACGCAAAAACAACGGCGCCTAGCTCGAGATCATGGGTTGTATAGTTCTTCTCATGGATTTTGAGCTGACGAGATGCGTATCCAATGACCTTGTCTCGTTGCATGAGGTCACAACCAAGACCAAGGTTCGAGGCATCACAGTAGACAATGAAGTCGTCGTTTCCGTTGGGTAAAGTGAGGATGGGAGCATTGCAAAGCATGTGCTTGAGGGTTTGGAAAGCAGACTCTTGTTCAGTTCCCCAAACAAAAGGCTTGTCCTTGTGGGTGAGAGCGGTAAGTGGCACAACGATTTTTGAGAATCATTCAATAAATCGACGATAATAGCCCGCTAGTCCGAGAAAAGAACGGACTTCAGACGGGTTCTTCGGCGTAACCTAACTCTTAACTGCTTCAATCTTCGCGGGATCGACATGAATACCTTGACTATTGACAATGTGACCGAGGAATTGAACCTCCTCTAGCCAAAATTCGCACTTGGAGAATTTGGCATAGAGTCGATTCCCTTGGAGTAGCTCGAGAACCAAACGTAGATGTTGCGGATGTTCTAGATAAGGTTTACACACGCGATTCATCAGATCCATGAAAACCGCGGGTGCATTGGTTAAACCAATAGGCATAACAATGAACTCATAGTGGCCGTATCGAGTGCGAAAAGCGGTTTTGGGTATATCCTCCTCTTGAATCGCGTGTGCATTGGTTAAACCAATAGGCATAACAATCTTGGAGAAACACGTAGCACCTTGTAGCTGATCAAACAAATCATCAATGCGAGGCAGGAGATAGCGATCTTTATGGTCAACTTATTCAATTCCTGATAGTCGATGCACATCCTGAACGACCCATCCTTCTTTTTGAAGAAAAGGACTAGCGCGCCTCATGGAGAGGTGCTCGGGCAAATGAAGCCTTTATCAAGTAATTCCTGGAGTTGACTCGAGAGTTCACGCATTTCGGACGGAGCGAGTCGATGAGGAGCTCTAGCAGTAGGGTTTGCTCCAGGAATGAGGTCGATACGAAAGTCGATATCACGACTTGGCGGTAACCCAGGGAGATCATCAGGAAACACATGAGAAAATTCACGAACCACAGGAACATCTTTCACTTCTGTCTTTCCTTTCTTTTCCTTCTCCGCTACTACAATGTTAGCCAAGAAAGCTCTGTATTCCTTGCGGAGATACTTGCTAGCTTGGACACATGACATGAGCTTGAGACCTTTCGAAGCAGTTTCGCCATAAACACGCAATACATCACCATTAGCGAGTGTGAAACGAATCATCTTCTCGAAGCACACAACTTCAGCATAATTTTCACGAAGAAAGTCCATGCCTACTATGACGTCAAAACTTCCGAGTTGCATCGGAATAAGGTCAATTGGGAAGATGTGGTTGTTGAGCTCAAGAGTACAATCACGAAGAACAGAATTAACGGCGACAGTTCTTCTGGTGACGACTTCGACATCGAACGTCGAGGGGAGTTGGGAGCGCTTACGACTAAGGAGCTTCTAGAATTCAAATGACACAAAGCAATTATCGGCTCCAGTATCAAACAAACATGAAGCATAAATACCATTCACAAGAAACGTACCATTGACCACGTTGTTGTCGGCCTTGGCTTAGCGCACATTGATGTTGAAAGTTCTGGCGCGGGCGGCTTGTTGCTGTTGCTGTTGAGGCTGATGCTGCTGCTGGGGCTCTTGTTTCACAACCCTGTTCGGGCATATGTTTGCGAAGTGGTTGGGATCACCACACGCGGAGCAGACTTTGGCGTTGACCGCAGGTTCCTGAGCCGCTTGTTGGCCTTGGGGAGCTGGAAGCAGAGCTTGATGAGTAGTGGCTTGAGCTGATGCTTGACGGGGACTAGTACGACAGTTAGCAGTAAAGTGGCCATACATATTGCAGTTCACGCAAAAACGGCAGGCGATACCCATCGGGTGATGATAAGTACATGTTGGGCAGGCAGGGTGGGGACCAGTGTATGCACGCTTTGCTGGCGGTGCATAGATAACTGGGGCTGGTCGATGCTGAGATTGCTGCTGAGCCGGTACGGCTTGAAGTGGAGCAGCAGTGGTAGTGACAGCACAGTTCTTGTTGCCAGAGCTGCTGTTTTTCTTCTTCTTCTTGCGGCGTGAGGACTTTGATGATTGAGAGGTGGCGGTTTCTGTGGATGGCGCGGCGGTGGCTTGATGCAGGTTCTTCGAAGCTTTATCCCAAAAACCAGCTTTGACGCGCTTGTCGTTGATTTCAGCGACAAGCAGATAAGGCTCTTCGATTGTTGCTGGTTTTGCAGCATGCACAAAATCCGCAACACAGTCTGGTAGGGCTCGAATGTATTTCTTGATTGTCATCTCGGGCGTCTTCACTTGATCGGACAGATGATACTGAGCTGCTTAAAGCGAACAGTCAGAGCTGTGTTCTCTCCATCCTTTTGCTTGATATGCCAAAATTCGTCCTCCAGCTTTTGGCATTCATGGGGAGGGCAGAATTCATCCATCATAATGGCCTTCAGCTCTTCCAACGTCAGCTCATAGGATGCGTCATTTCCGCGTTTGTTTCTTTCGGCCGTCCACCAGTCTAGTGCGCGGGACTGGAAGACGCCGGTAGCGTTGAGTGTACGGAGATTTTCAGGACATCCACTCTGGCACAGAGTGACTTCAACGGAATCAAACCATTGAAACATAGCCGTAGGGCCATCTTCGCCAGTAAATTCCTTTGGACCACAGGCTTTGAACTGCTTGAAGCTGAAAGCAGTCTTGGGAGCAGCTTTAGGAGCATCAGTTCTGGACTCCTCAGAGGATTTTCTCACATTCTCGTATATCTCACTCACGATCTGAGGAACTACCTTTGCCACTTGCTTAGCGACGAGAGCAGCAAGGCGTTTGTCTATCTGTTCTTGGCGAGTGATTCGTGGGTGACGGGGTCCAGATGATGGTCCAGTTGATGGTCCAATTGACATTGTCTGCAGCAGACAACGTCTTAGGTCTCAGACATAGTGCAATCGGATCTCATCTCACACGTCTAATACTACTAAAGTTCAGGAATACGATCATGTAAACACGTATGCACATAATCACAGATTCACATAAGCACAGAAGCACATAAGCATGTAAGGCACAGAAGCATAATAAGCACAGAAGCACATAAACACGTAATCCACCTAGAGGTACATGGGAGCAGTCAGAATACAGAAACCTATCATTCAGAGTCCACGAGCGTTCGAGATTAGCGTTTGCGCATAGCATAGCAAATAGTATAGTCTACGCGAATAATATAGCGAACAACATAACGTATGGTGGTTCCTCATGGTAGTAGCGATTTGTTAACGTTTTGAGATAGAGTGCAGTGCGAGTCGGGTGTGTCGATCAAGCGATAGCGAAAATCGAATAAGTCACCAAAAATCATAACACATAAACAGATAAAGTCACATAAAACTCATAAAATCCACATAAAATCGTCAAATATCAGAGTCGGCAGTAGCGAGCTCATAATCGAAGCATATAAAAATCGAGAAATAGATTGTCTATGGCTATATAGACGTTGACTAACCAAAGTGATTCAACACGAGTCAGTTAATTGTATTTACCAGCTTAAGCTGACGTATTTTCAAAAGATTGAACCGCAGGTACCGAACCTTATTATAGGCTGGGAATCCGGGTCGGCTAGAGTGAAGGCTAAGGAATTTGCAACCCCTAAAGCTTAAGGCCTATGATGTCTAAAGCTTTATTTATTATGTCACACCCCAACTGATGGCGGAATCATCGGGGCGCGACACTGAGCGAAACAGATTGTCCAAAAGTTTCCATAACAACTATATTTACCAATTATTTAAAGCAAAATGTCCCATACCATGTCATAAAAGATAATATAAATTATTACAGAAAAGATCTAGTGAAATTGTTCTGTTCCGACAACCCAGATTTTTATTACAGGCAATTGTTTATTGTTGACCTAGGTCTTTCCTAGCCTCGATTTCACAGCAAAGTAAGCAAATAAGCATCCTAAGCACCTGTCACATACGTTAAAGTAAAGGTCAATACACATAGTGTAAAGGTGAGCATACAAGTTTAGTATATATAATAGAGTTCGAAATAGTTTCGCATAACCAGCACGTACACAGTGTGAAATGAGGCATGTTAGTTATCGACATGAACCTATCGATACCAATGACTGCGAGTTGACTGCCCAAGGTAGTTCGTAATACACACTCACCACTGTGAGCCATGTAACAAATTGTCCTTAACAACCCCTGAGTGAACAGGTGCTGAGTCCAAACAAATAGTACTATCGTTGCAAAGGCAGGTAGACAACATTCCATGGGTAAACATAACAAACAAGCATTCATTAAGTCATGTATAGCATGTGGTAATTGGTTAGCGATTAAAGTATTGCGTAGTGTGTTTGATGTGATTTAGAATAAGTAACGTATGTAACACCCAAAAGTAAGTAAAGTAAAAAGAGATCGAGTATACTCGCAGCGATTGGTGGATTGAAGGGAGCGCTAGAGAGTAAGGTTAGCCTGATCAGAATGATAGCATAACGATAAGCGTCGCGTAAAACGATACAAGTGTTAGTGGGTCGGACAGCAGTTCGATCGGATGGTAGTCCGATCGGACAGCCGGTCGTTCGGGTGACAGTCCGCTCGGATGGTCATCCGATCGGGTGACCTTTCGAGTGGATTGTTTCTTCCTTTGGGAAGGATGTGTTTGTGTATGATGGTTTGACTTTTGAAGTTTTTGTTGTAGCATTTGAAAACACAGAAGTATCTCTACCTTTCAAGTTGGTCGATCGGACGGACGTTCGATCGGATGACAACCCGATTGGTCAGACACTTTAGTGAGAACAAATTCACAGCAGTTTGTCACTCGATCGGATGGTAGTCCGATTGGATGGCAATCCGTTGGTATTGAACATGTTGAAAATTGTTGAAGTCTGATCATTACATGGTCAAGTGGTAGTCCGTTCAGGTGGTAATCCGATCGGGGAGCACTTCGTTCAATGCTCATCCTTCAAAGTTTTGAAAATAAAAGTTAAGTGTGGGGCCAAAGTGCGAGTCGATCGGGTGACAACCCGATCGGATGACAGTCCGATCGGACGGTAGTCCGATCGGACGATATTCCGTCCTGGTCGTTCCATTCTTCTTACACTTGGTTGTTTTGATTGTTTGTCGTTTTATTGAGATATTTTGATAACGTGTTAAGCAACAGAAACCTTGTCAATACTTGGTACTCCTGATTGGACAGGAATCACCCAAATCCGGCCAGTTAACTGTTCGAGACGGTGTTCCATGTTTAATCCGAAATCGGTAGTTTCATGGATAGAATCCAGATCTTGAACCAATACATCCACGAGAATGAGTAGGAAGTCGGTACAAGCTCCGATTCTATCGGTTTTGAGTGCATTGAGTGTAAAAGAGTTGAAAGAAAGTTGGAAAACCATCTTTCAATCCTTTTCACCATGAATATGTTTACATTTGTGAAAGATCTTTGTTTATTTATGTGGAAATCGTTTAGATCTAAGTTGTTCTTGGTGGATTGAGGCAAAAACATAACGTTCTCAAGAACACCATGATGACATCATCCTAGAACACCTTGAATCTTGATGATTTCACGGTTAAAAGTTAAGATTCAAAAGGTAGAAAGGTGTAGGAGTGCGTGTAGATTAAGAAAGTACAAGATTTAGGTTGAAATCTTACCGGAATCGCGAGAAATCGAAGGAAAAGTGAGATTGAAGCGCTGATCGGACAGGAGTTATGCAAAAGTGGTAAGTTTGAGGGTGACAGGGAGTATTTATAAGGTTTCCCAAAGTGGAAGGGGTGGATCGATCGAGTGGTAGCCTGGTCGACTGGCTAGCTCAATCGAACGACTGGTCGACCGGCCGGTCACTTGGTCGATTAGCCAAATGGTTCCAGTGTTCGGTGCGACGAGTTTTTCCATTTCGATTGCGATTGCGGGTGTTGCGATGCGATAGAGTTTCCTAGTCAAATTACTTTTAATCCCAACTACTATATCAGCATACAATCATCCTTATTTCGTATTCGTTTAGCGTTTGCGATTCGATTGCGATTGAGTTTCGATTGCGTTTCGATTAATCACCACAACATAACACAAATAAACATGCACAAGTAACACATAAGGCACACACACACATAAAACAATATGCAGAACGCGTAATTCGAGTTGCGAGCACGATTGCGATAGCGATAAGCGATAAAACATGCGATAAATATCGAATAAACCTCGATTATTAATAAGTACTCCACATAATACAACTAACGTAAAACATAAAATAGACTATCTACAAGTCAAAGAAGTCAAAACAGGAATTGAGCAAGGAGTGACAGATCGCAATTAGCAACCTTGTATCCATTTGACTTCAATCTTGACTTTGACTTTGACTTCCGAAACACGGTGTGTTACATATTAGATCCCGCCTGTGGGCTTATACTGAAACGCTTGTAATACTTTTATATATTCAACCTTTATTGAATTTAATAATTTTACTCCAATACTTCCGCTGCATATAATTATATTGGGATAATTGTTATCCAACCGTCACGAATGTTTATTTTGCTTGTTTTTGCATATGGATTCATTTTGATATTTGTTTAAACATCCTATAATTGATGTTTTTGATGGTGTTGTGACCCAGGTTGCTTACCAAGGATAAACGGATGACGATCAAATCACGTAACGAACCGAACACAAGTCAAGAATCAACGCTTTCACATTTATTCAATTCGGACTATAAATCTATAAAGAAAAATTGTCGTTTTATGAATTAACTTCGGTACAAACGAAGTTTAAATTAATTCGTTTTTTGGAATGATTATGTATTATCACAAATACATCTTTATAATTGCAAGATTTGTTAAGTTGACGTGATTATACGAGTTGGGTCTTACATATGTATAGTATATAACACCCTCCTGTTTGTAACCATAATCAACTTAGTACAACTTTTTACAATTACACACACGAAGGCGTTTTAGCTTGGTATCAAAGCAAACACTGCCGACAACCACACTCCGGAGACATTAGAGTTTGTTTTTCAACTTAGATTGTCACAAATCGATCTCCAATCATTACAAAGCTTTCTATTGGACCGGTTTTTGAATATGAGATGGACTTTTGGTCCACAAATTGATTTTTGGACTTGTTGTTTCGTAGATTTGATTTGTGTGAGACTTCTACAACATTGTGTTCTGTGCAAAACTTCTACAACATTTTTGCGATACTTATGCAACACTCTGGAACAGTACCTTATGCGAGAGTTCTGCGACACTTCTGCCACACTTTTGTGACACTCTTCTGAACGCAAGTTCTAACTAGCACTATTACTAGAGACATTTTTGTGACACTTTCGCGATAATCTTGTGACACTAAAATAATAATAAGATTAATACAAATATTTCAAATACTTGGGACCATTTCTATTGCACAATGACAACAATTACTACTTTTACATCAACTTAAAGGGCATCCCGCAAATCACACAAGTTTTCCTTTACTCTCTACCCTACTAACTATCACACCCTGACCGATGACGAAAACATCAGAGTGAGACGATCACAAGATTGCTCATAGCTTCATAACAGTAATTGTGACAATATATAAATAATCCAATTTCCATAAATTATAAATTGAATACATCGTTCAACAAAATAACCAAACAGTGACAAATGTAGCAACAAAACATGTAACATAATTAATTGTTTATTGATTATGGGTGTTTCTATGTCCACCCTAAACTTGTTTCTTCATCACATCGTCTATCAACCTGCAACATGTATTAAAATAATGATCAACAAATATGTTGGTGAGTATACAAGTTTGAATACATAGCATAATATAAAAATGTTTTAACTGTGCTCATATCCAACATGAATAATGTATACAAGTTACTAATATGCTGAGCGGGTGTAAACTATATGCCAAACGAAAGTTTCCAACGCAATCATGATTACCCAACATCGTCGAGATGAAGAGGGTGTAATGTATTTTACTTAACAATACCTCAAGAATATGGGCGGGGCGTTAATCCTATAGCGCTATAATTGTTAAGGTAGGCTTGCAAAGTTAATGAGCATATAGACACAATGTATACAGAGCATATGAGATTAACAAGTATAACATGTTTTCATGTTTAATTGTGGATATAGTGTGATTTGAATAAACAAGTATCATAGTGTTGCGTGTTTTTGTATAATGTACATGTTGCACCCAAAGTGATTAAAATGAAAATAGGATTGAGTATACTCACAGTTTTACGTAGGGTTCCACGAAAACCGAGAGTCGAGCTGATGAAGTTTGGAACACCGAAGTCACACTGAAATCGGTAAACAATAGTGTAACTAGAATATAAGAAAATACGAAAAAATGGTTAACAAACCCTTTCGTGCGGATGGGCACTTTCGTGCGGATGGGCGTTTGGGACGGATGTGCACATTCGCACGATTGGGCACATCCTTACAAAAGTGAACATCCTTACGAAAGTGTACATCTTTGTGAAAGTGCACATCCTTGCGAAAGTGCACATCCTTAAATGCAAACAGTAGTTATTAATTGAATCGAAAACGAAAAGTAAAATGGTCAAACATGATGAACTGATGTAAAACAGAAATGAAATCGAAAACAGAATACGTAAAAATGTCCCATTCACGCGGATGGGCATGCCCGTTCGTGCGCATGCGGCTGATTGTCAAAAAACGTATGTTTGATCCATCTAGATCAGTTCATTTCTTGATGGAAATTAACCTTAATGCAAACCCTTAACTATGGAATGAGTTGAGGGCTTGATGGGTTCTTGATAGGGATGAGCAAATCGTTCCCGGTACCGAATTTACCGAACCGGGTACTCTTTCGGTACCGACTTTTAGCATTTTCAGTACCGGTCCGGTACCGGTCTGGTACAGTACCAGTTCGGTACCGGTATTTACCGGTTTTTACCCTCAAATACCGGTACCGGTACCGAACCGGATATATTCGGTACCGGTACCCACTTTTGAGGATTTTCGGTACCGGACAGTACTGAGCTCATCCCTAGTTCTAGATTCCATCGAGATCGTACCATAAACACAATGGAAGTTATGAACAAGTTGAAAAAGGTTTAAAGTTTATAACTCTTAAATCGATCTTGTATATGTGATGTTCCACAACAGTTTGCCCAAGTAAACTAGTGGAAACCATCTTCAAGATGTGTTGAATCAAGAGAGTCTTGTAAAAATTTTAAAAATTACGATAAAAGATAAGAAATGTAATGAAAATGAAAAGAACCCTTACAAAGAGCTTCTGATCGCAAGGAGGGAGTTGGAGAGTGTTTGTGAAGAAATGGCGAGTGAAAGTGGTGAAATAGCACATCTATTTATTGGCGTGGAGGTGAAATTAGGATTTCTGAAGGTTTCGTGCGGATACGCGTTTGGGAAGGATGTGCACATTCGCACGAATGGGCACATCCTATCGAAAGTGCACATCCTCTCGAAAGTATACATCCTCTCGAAATGCACATCCTCTCGAAAGTGCACATCCTCTTGAAAGTGCACATCCTCTCGAAAGTGCACATCCTTTCGAAAGTGCGCATCCTCTTGAAAATGCACACCCTCTTGAAAATGCACACCCTCTCGAAAATGCACATCCTCTTGAAGGTGCACATCCTCTCGAAAGTGACTTCCCTTTTCTTTCGAGGTTCAAGTTTGATAAAGATTTATATGTTTTAACCGGTTTTACGTATGAGGAGCATAAATGTGTATCGTGAAATCAAGGATCATGTATGATATAGTGTTTAAAAATGTCGATTATGAGTATAAACATGCACATAAGTTTAACGTGAATGACATGAATATGAATAAAATACTTGCGTTTCCATTATGATCAATTGTCTCGGATTACAAAATGAAACGAGGTAGAATACAACGAGAGTATAAGTGTCTAAAAATAGAAAGTACAACAATACTTGCTAAATCGGGAAAGTACAAATATGCAAATCGTTACAGTCTCCCCTACTTTAGGAGATTTCGTCCTCGAAATCTAAGAGGAAGGCTGGACAAAGAGATGTGGATGCTTGGTCTTCATCTCGCTCTCGAGTTCCCAAGTGATTTTGGCACCACGCTTTCCTTCCCATCGAACCTTGACTATGGGAATTCGGCTACGCCTGAGTTGTTTGGTTACTCGATCCATGATTTCGACCGGTTTTTCCACAAAGTGAAAGTCTCATTGATTTGCAAGTCATCGATAGGAACTTGAAGTCCTTCTTCAGCTAAGTACTTCTTAAGGTTCGAGACATGAAACGTTGGATGAACGTTGCTAAGTTCTTGAGGTAAATCGAGTCGATATGCCATTTTACCAATCATCTTAAGTATCTTGAAAGGACCGACAAAGCGTGGAGTAAGTTTTCCCTTTTTACCAAAACGGATTACTCCTTTCCAAGGAGATACTTTGAGTAACACATGATCACCAACATTGAACTCTAATGGTTTGCGTCTTTTGTCGGCGTAGCTCTTTTGTCTGCTTCTAGCCTTGAGGAGGTTGTCGCGGATTTGGAGAATCTTATCCGTCGCCTCTTGAATAAGCTCAGGGCCAGTAATTTGAGCATCACAAATCTCCTGCCAACAAATAGGAGATCGGCACTTGCGACCATATAATGCCTCAAAAGGAGCCATTTGGATACGAGAGTGATAGCTGTTGTTGTACGTGGACTCAATCAAAGGTAATTGTACATCCTAATTACCACCAAAGTCGATTACACAAGAGCGAAGCATTTCTTCTAGGGTTCGGATAGTACATTCAGTCTGTCCATCAGTTTGAGTATGAAAAGCCGTACTGAGATTCAAGTGAGTGCCAATAGCGGTTTGGAATGTTTGCCAAAGGCAAGACATAAAACGACCATCACGGTCAGAGATGATGTCAATGGGTATACCTTGACGACATATGATTTCATCCGTGTAGATTCGAGTGAGTTTCTTAACTTTGAAATCCTCACGAATGGGGAGGAAGTGAGCGGATTTGGTCAAACGGTCAATGATCACCCAAATGCTATCATGACCAGAAGGTGTGCGAGGGAGTTTGGTTATGAAGTCCATGGCAATGCTATCCCATTTCCAAACAGGGATTTCGGGTTGTTCTAGTAGACCAGAAGGACGATAATGCTCAGCCTTGACTTTCGAGCAAGTGAGACATTTTGAAATAAAGGTGGCGATGTCTTTCTTCATACCAGGCCACCAATAGGATGTACGAAGGTCATGGTACATCTTATCAGCACCAGGATGAATAGAGTATCATGATTTGTGCGCCTCCTTCATTATAAGTTCACGAAGATCGTCGTGATTTGGCACCCAAACGCGATCGAGGTAGTATTGGAGTCCATCGAATTTCGTCATGAGTTGGTTTTCAGCACCACACTTCATTTCATTGTACATGTTTGCCTCATTGAAGGACGCGTACCACTTCACGAATGCGAGTATGAAGATCACTAACGATTTGAGAACAACAGATGCTACTAACATGAGATTTGCCACTGAGTGCATCGGCCACGATATTCGCCTTGCCAGGGAGTGAATTTCGCAGTCGTAGTCGTTCAGTAATTCCACCCAACGATGTTGATGCACGTTTAGTTCTTTTTGGTTAAATATATGTTGTAGGCTCTTATGGTCGGTGAAGACCGCACACTTGGTACCATATAGGAAGTGTCGCCAAATCTTTAACGCAAAAACAATTGCGCTAAGTTCGAGACTGTGAGTAGTATAATTCTTCTCATGTACTTTCAGCTGTCTCGAAGCATACGCGATGACCTTGTCTTGTTGCATGAGAACACAACCAAGACCACGGTTCGATGCATCACAATATACCACGAAATCATCGTTTCCATCACGAAGGGTAAGAACAGGAGCCTTGCAAAGCAAGTCCTTAAGCGTTTGAAAGGATTCCTCTTGTTCGGGACCCCAAACAAAAGGTTTCTCTTTCTGAGTCAACAACGTGAGGGGAACGACGATTTTTGAGAAATTCGAGATGAATCGATGGCAATAACCCGCCAATCCTAGGAAAGAACGAATTTCAGATGGGGATTTAGGCGCGATCCAATTCTTCACTGCTTCAATCTTGGAAAGGTCAACATGAATTTCTTTTTCACTCACGACGTGTCCAAGGAATTGAACTTCTTTGATCCAAAACTCATACTTAGAAAACTTTGCGTATAGACCTTCGCCACGTAGGAGTTCAAGTATGAGGCATAAATGACGTTAGAGTTCAGCTTGAGTTTTCGAATAAATGAGAATGCCGTCGATGAAAAGGATTACAAAACGATCCAAATAAGGTTTACACATGTAACGCCCCGTATCTTCGTATTTCTATTTTAAAATGTTTGTATTCGTATTCTAATTTTAGAGACCTTACATTCGTATTTTAATTTCAATCTCACAATTCATGGCGTTAATCATAATAAAATTCATATTTTTTTTCACACAACCGATTATTTAAATACGTATTTATAAGCAAACCGACATAATTTTACGTATAAATACTTATACGCACATCCTCAATACTTGAATTATACTTTTATACTTTTTATATACTCAATTACATAATATATACTCAAGAAATACCAAGAAATATACCAATCATCTTTCCACCTCATCAATCCTTTTCCACCTTCTTTAGCCAATCACATTTCACCCTTTTACACCTCCTTTCTCCACCAATCATCTTTTCAATCCTCTTCCACTTTTTTTAACCAATTATATTTCACCCTTTTCCACCTTCTCTACCTTTAAATACCAACCTCCTTCTACCATTTTCTTCACACCATTCTTCCCACCATCTCTCTAATTTTCTCAATCTCTCTAAATCAAGAATTCTAAGAATTCTAAAAGGACACTAGGTGTTCCAACCATTCTTCTCTCAACCTCTCTACTTCTCTCAAATCTTCAAAGCAAGGAAGAGAACTCTAAGAGTTCTAAAAGAAAACACTAAGTTTTTTAAAGGAAGCTTTGAAGCTCCAACCTCCAACTCTTCACGGAATCACCTAAGGAAACTTTGCAAAACTATGAGTATACTTGAACCCCCTTTTCGTTTACCACCTTTTTGGGGTGTAACATGTTATCTATTAAAACTTACACTTAAACTTTATTCTTAAATGCACAAACATTCCTTATACATGCATGCATACTTGATTACTTGATAATTTAAACTTGGGGTTATACATGTTGTGTTAGACTTGTCATTAACTTCGTACGAGCCTATCCTTGACATATATAGCGCTATAGGATTAACGCATCGCCTGTAAACTTTGGGTTATGTTAAGAGCTTATTGCGTTTCATCATTGGTTTGATTAGTTAAACACATGCCAATCTTATTGTTTATCTTGTTTCAATAGCTTGCATGTGGAACTATGCTTGTATACTCGCCAATACATCTTTGTATGGAACTATGCTTTTAAAACATGTTGCAGGTTTTGAGATGATGTTGATGAAGCATGGAACATAGTAGGATGCTTAGATACACATTTAAAATTTTGTATTCTTATTGTATTGTATTGTCATTCTTGTATTTCAAGTTTTTGTATTTGATTCCAACCTTTTTAATTGACTTTTAGAAATGAAATGAAATCCATTATTTAATTATTGTCACTAATAGTGTTATGAAGTCTCTTGCAATCTCGTTTTCTTCTCACTCTGATGTTTCCGCCATCGGTTGGGGTGTGACAACACACACGGTTCATTAAGTCCATGAACACTGCAGCTGAGTTGGTCAAACCAAAAGGCATAACCACGAACTCGTAGTGACCATAGTGAGTGCGAAATGCGGTTTTGGGGATGTCTTCTTTGAGAAAACGAAGTTGATGATAACCTGAACGAAGGTCAATCTTTGAAAAGCACGTTGCACCTTGGAGTTGGTCAAAGAGATCATCAATGCGAGGGAGAAGATAATAGTTTTTGACAGTGAGTTTGTTAAGCTCACAATAATCGATACACATTCAAAACGAACCATCCTTCTTCTTGACGAAAAGCATAGGAGCTCCCCAAGGGAAAGTACTTGGGAGTATGAAACCTTTATCGAGCAACTCTTGAAGTTGACTTGACAACTCTTGCATCTCAGAGGGTGCAAGACGATAAGGAGCTTTAGCAACAGGAGTCGAACCAGGGATGAGATCAATGCGAAAATCGACAGATCGAGATGGAGGAGGACCAGGTAGATCTTCAGGAAAGACATCAGGAAAATCACGCACCACTGGAACATCACTTAGGCTCTTTCCCTTGCCCTTTTCTTTCACAACGTGAGCTAAAAAGGCAAAGTACTATTTACGTAAGTATTTGTTCGCTTGTGTGCATGACATAAGCTTCAGTCCCTTTGAAGGTCTGTCTCCATAAACATGTAAGGTATCGCCAGAAGGAAGAGGTAAACGAACGTATTTCTCGTGACAAGCGACTTCAGCATGGTTCTTACGAAGCCAATCCATGCCTACTATGATATGTCACACCCCGAAATATCAGAGCGTTGGCGTGACTGGACTGGTATCTTCATTGCACATCGGAAGCAAATAAGCTAAGTCTTTTAGAAAAATTGAACGCCCACTAAGTACTCGACTCTTCATGGTTCTCCTATTCCAACCGTGCCTTGTCTTAGAAATGCAACCTGAGAAAGAAACATGCGAAAAATCAACATAAAGTTGAGCGAGTTCATAGTTTGTTTGTAAAAGATTTGAAATAAATCTTTTGAATAACCGGTTTGTGAGATAATATTGAGAAAACGAATTTAGAAATCATTTTTTTGCCAAGTTATATGGAAACTTTGTGTTTGTAACGCATTATGTTCGTAAAACCACGTATTTGTAAACTCTCGTATTTGTAATGTTCGTATAACCGTCAATGCCCACCCTGACTTTGACCCATGCCCGCATAATCCTATGCTTTAAATTTGTATAAAACCTGACATTTAATTTGTATAAATCAAGTATTTCTGTAAGTATAAATGGCCCTGGTATATAGCAATAAGGAAAAAGAGATCACCACTGGGTTGCAAAGCCAATGGTATGTGTGAAGTGATGCAGGAAGACTCAAACCTAGCAGATTTTGGCGTCGAGCTCATAGTCACCTCATGGTCCACTCAGCGGACTCAGGAGTGGGGCTCGCTACACCCAAATAGATCTATCACTCATGACCCTCGGTCCTACAACGAGGAATAATGGCCTCAAGTTCCACCTACCCACTCACATGATCTAAGTAGTATACCCTCCTTAAGCTAATCATACCATGTATAAAATGTCTGAAATAATTGTAACATGTATTTTACCCCAGCCTCTAAGGCTGAACCTCCCCAGCCTCTAGGCTAAACCTCCCCAGCCTCTAAGGCTGACCCTCCCCAGCCTCTAAGGCTGACTCCCCAGTCTCTATATATTATCACCAGACGATCTATCCCTAGTCAGAAAAATCATCCACATTTCGATAACACGTATTTGTTTTGTAAAATCGACATAAAACATAAGCTTTTCGTAAACCATTTGTGACCGTTAAAACTTGCTTGTAAAATGGTTTAGAAGTGTGTAATTCTTGTACGCTTTGCAAAAAGTGCATGTCTTTCCACCCCGAAAACATTTAGAAAAATGTAAAACTGTAAAAGGTGGGGTTATGAACTCACCTGAATTTCCATGTGCAAAGTTAGCTAATTACGACTTCGTGATGTCGTTTCCAAGATGAGACTCGCTAGCGTGCATTCTACAATATTCCTAACACGGAATATCTTATAAGTTTCTAAATAAAAGCGGTAACTAGTCTACGTGTCACCGAGCTCTACCGAATCGCAAATTGAACGATTCGACGGTAAGTTGATAACTTAATAGTAATGATTAAGTTATACTTGTTAGTTCGTCTACTGTTGGTAATTAGTAAGTCTTCGAAAGACTTAGTTCTAGAGAGGTTTAAAATATATAAATATTTATATAAAAATATAAATATATCGATTGAATAGTGTTAGTCGTCTCGAGGTGTCGTACGTGTATGTATCGAGTATTCGTATGAAAATAATATATAACAACTCGTATTATCTTATGTGTCTCGTATGATAAGTATCGAAATATGCGTATATGTCGTTTAGGCGTATAAAATAAATATGAAAAGTTATATTTATTTTATAAAAGGATCGTCGAGTTGTTTGAAGTCTGAAATAAATAGATAACTATATCTATTTTATATAAGAACTTGTGTTGTACGATGTTTTAAAATAAATATATAAGTTATATTTATTTTTATAAAACGAATTCGTGTCGTTTAATATTTCAAATAAATATACACACTATATTTATTTTAGTAAAACAATTGTCGTGTCGTGTCGTTTGTTTGTTGAAATAAATATACAATATATTTATTTTTACGAAAAGAAGTCTTATTATTCGACATTTGCAACGATATAAATCATTACGTTGATTTTATAAAGACTTGTCGAATTTTCAACTTTAAAGTAATATAATAGCTATATTAAATTAAAAAAAAAGAATCCGAAATGTGTTGATGTCCGATGTAGACTACATTCACTTTTATAGAAGAATTGTCGAGCCTTACGCGTTTGAAAATAAATATAAAGATCCTTATACTTGTTTCATGAAATAGTTTACGTTAATGTCGTTTATTGTAGATTATAAAGTATCCGTGAAATAGTATGTACATATGGGTTTTTCTTAAAAGTCGCTTGAATTTAATAGTTTCGTTTCTTAATAAAACATGTTTTATTTTGCGGATTTTCTAGAAAAACGGGCAGAGTTTCCTCTGTTTCTGGACGCCCCCGACAACTAAAGTGTTGTTACTTTGTCAAAATGTCAATCAAGATTCAAATAATATATATCAAGTTCGCCAAATTTTTCATAAATGCCGACTATAAACCCATCGGTTCGAACTCGATATCACGTAACATTGAAGTTATAATTAAGAACTAATTTATGTAAAAAGAATAATCGCGTCCTAAAACTTTACCATCTTCTCGTGTCGTTTCGCTGAACAAGGTTGACTGAGTTGACCGGGTCAACTGAGTTGACTCGCTGTGTTGACCGTAGTTGACAGAGTTGACTCGGTTTGACCGAGTCACCTGAACGGAGTCTGACCCAAAGCTGCTTAACCCGAACCGGACTGTTGACCTTCCCGAACCTGTTGACCAGCCGTGACTGCTTGACCCGGACCCGAACCGAGTTAACTCGGTTTAACCGAGTTAACTCGGTTTAACCGAGTTGACTCGAACCAAAACCCGAAACGAACTAAACATAAGCACCACCATTGTTGACTTGTCGACCCGATGCAAAACTTGAACCGAATCCGACCCAAACATTTTGACCGTGAATAAGCCGAGAGCCGAGACTAAACCTTGAACCGAAACCGAACCGGAGTTGTCACCAACCTGATTTGTAATAAAATCACCATCATCATCATCATCATCATCAGACTTTAACAAATGAAAAAGAAGGAAGCAAACCGAGAAAGGGGGGTACCGTCGAAACCTGTCGGGTAAGGACAAGGACTGCCGGACCGAGACTTGAACCAAGATGAATCTGGAGCTAAAACCTGGTCCGAAGCATGACCCGAACCAACATCATCATCAACATGTAACTCACCGGTTCAAGACGAGGACCACCGATTCTCTCTCTCTTTTCTGACTCTCAACGTCTCTCTCTCTCTGCTACGAAACCACGCCGCCGCCGTGTGCGGCGGACCTTCTTCTTTGACTCAGATCTGCACGTGTGTGAAGGGTAACAAGAGAAGGAGGTGTTTGGGGGTGTGTCGTTGGTAAACCGGCGCCGGTGGGGAGCCAATCGCCGGTCAGAATCATCGAGGAAGAGAAAAGGGGGGAGTCACGAGCTGTCACGCGCCGGAACTGGCACGCCGGAGCACCGCCGCTGGCGGTTGTGACGCCGTGGCTCCGACCGGCCCCGCCGTGCATGTTCGCCGGAAATCTTGATCGAGAGAGAGAGCATTGTGTGTGTGTTGTTTGTGGAATATCTGCACAAATGAGAAAACAAGGGTAAAGTCCCTTTATATACTTGTATAATGGGCTTTGGGCTTGGGCCCAAGGCCCACAAGCCCAGTCCCCGCGTTTAAGTTGCCCAAAAATCGTGTGAGACCCGTTATCAAAACCGAAATCACCGTAGCCTAGTAAGATAATATTTCAGAGTTAAAAACGTGTAAAAATAATGTCGGTATCTGTCGTAGTCGCGTTCGTGCGTTGATAACGGTAAAAATTCGCGTAAAAGGCGCCGTTCGCCGTTTTAATCAGTTTTTCGATCCGGTTTCAACTACGATTGTTAAAATTTAATCACGAAACAAAATATATCGAAAAATTTAAGTTTTGAAGGTAACACGCGCGTCCGATGCTTCCGTTTCGTTATCGATGCGTTTTCCTGCAGTCGCGTTTCTCGTTCCTGTTTGCGTTTTGCGATGTACGGAAACGAAATAAATTCACAACATTAAATTCATAAATATAAAATATTCATAGAATATTCGTATTTGTTGGCGTTTCCAGTATTTGTACGGTATCAGTTCGTTGTCGCTTAATATTCACCAGATCTTTCCGTAAACCACTGTTCATGCCCTGTAAAGTCGGTCAGCCATTTCTAGGCACCCCAAAGGCCTAATTAAGTTGATTTGTGCTGTAAACACTATTTATTATCGTCCTAATCATTTGTTAATCATGTAATTAGGTGTCGTAAATCACCGGTTGTCACAATGATATCGAAACTACCCAATTGCATGGGTAGGAGATCGATATGAAAGACTTGATCGTTGAGGGTGAGGAAACAATTGCGAAGAACTGAATTAACGGTGATGGACTTGCCATTAGAAACTTCGACTGTGAATGACTTGGGGAGTTTCGAGCGTGTACAATTTAACATAGATTCAAATTCAACGGACACAAAGCTTTTATCCGCGCGAGTATCAAATAGTATAGAAGCATAAATGTTGTTAACGAGAAATGTACCATTCACGACTTCATTCGTTTTGAGCTTGGTGGCATTGATGTTGAAAGCTCGTCCACGATGTGCTTGTTGCTGCTGCTCTTGGTTCAACTGAGGACACTGAGGGCGAAGATGAGTGGTGTCTCCACACTTGTAACATGCACGAACATTGTTTGCTGGCCTGGGGCTTTGAGGAGCTTGCTGAACTTGATTGCCTTGTGGGGTAGGACCATTGCGGCAATAAGGGGCTGTATGACCAAACCGATTGCACGTAGTGCAATGGCGGCATGTGGTGTTGGCTGGGTGATGGTAGTGGCAGGTATTACACTTGGGATGAGTCCCAGTGTAAGGCTTCTTTGTGGTTTCAGGGGTGGTAGGATTTGGGGTTACAGCAGGGACAATCGTGTTGCAGCTTTGGTTTTGAAATTTTCGTTTCTTGCCTTTGCTACCACTTGTCTGAGCTTTGGTTTCCATGGTGATTTGGATTGCTGCCTTGGTAGAGGTGGGTGTTGTGGCTTGTTTATCTCTGATTCGATTGTTGTTTAGGCTGGCTGCGACGCGATAGACTGCCTCGATGGTTTCAAGCTTTGAGGATTCGATGGTATCACGCATAGCAGGAGGTAAGCCATGGATATATTTCCTGATCATACAGTCGGGAATGGACACAAGGTGAGGTACGATAAAGCTCAATTGTTTAAAACGGGTGGTATAGCCAAGATTGTCGTCACCAACCTGTTTGAGAGTCCAAAACTCTTCTTCGAGCTTCTGCTGCTCGTGAGCAGGGCAGAACTCGGTCATCATCAATTCCTTGACTTCAGACCAGGGTAAGGCATATGCTTATTCATTGGAACGGATGTTGCACTCATTCGTCCACCACTCTAGGGTTCTAGCTTGAAAGACGCCAATAGCACTGGGAGTCTTGAGGTTTTTAGGGCATTCACTGTTAATAAATGTAACCTCGATGCTGTCAAACCACTCAAGCATCACTGTTACACCATCGTTTCCAGTGATTAAGTAATGATTGAGCCACGAGCTCCATTCCATACTGTGGGCTTTATTGGTAAAAGGCAATGAAGCCCCTTGTCCATTCCATACCTCACAGTCTAACTGTGCATCAAAAGAAATCAATGTGAACTAAATGGTTTGATTACTTTAATATGAGTTTACATGGCTAGGAAATAATTAGATAACTCATCATCATCATATTCAGTAAATCCACCAATAGCAAAACAAATGTAGGGTCTGAGGAGGGTAAGACGTAGACGGCCTTACTCTACCCCGTAGTAATAGAGATAATGCTTCTAGTGATACCCCCGGCTCGATAGTAGTTTTGCATCAAGCCTTGGACATAAGGCACATAACACTCAGCAATCGGGATAAAGACCGATTAGTGCATGTACCCTTTTGTCTTTCGGCTATCAACGTCACCACATAATGCATGATTAACCGTCATCAGCTTTTAACGTTATTTTCAAGAAATTAGTAAAATAACGTTAAAATTAGTGCACTTGCACTTTTGCCCCTGATGGTCCACATATATATACATTATATACGCATACCGCAAGTGGGACGTATAATTAGATAACTTCTTCTTTTTTGTTTTTTTAGATAACTGTCATGTGAATTAAATTGGTAGTTATTTGTTGCAGGAATGGTCAACGAAGAACATTATTAAAGTTTGAAAATTGAAATGGTCATGAATTAATTCATGAGATCAACCATATCTCATTGGCCTACACAATTAATTGTGACATGGGCTGCTAATTATATAAATAATGAAGAAGGGCTGCTAACTGTATAAATCATATCTATATCTCATTTCAACAAGTCAATATAAATAATGATGATGCCATGATGGACTGCTTATTACAAAAATCATATCTCATATCTCATTTCAACAAGTGAACGTTAAAGTCGCTGAAACGAAATCTTTTTTTGGTAAGAGATAAAAGTGAGAAAATAGAAAGCATCATATTTGAAAAACGTAAGAGAACATGTACCAAGAAAGAGGCATTCTAGTATCTATGCAAATCTTACTGATTCTTCGGTTTTGCACTTGTATGGACACCATCACACTCAACCGACCTGTTAAAGATGGGGATATTTTGGTCTCTAATGGAGAAACTTTTGCTCTTGGATTTTTTAGTCCCGCAAACTCCACCAACAGATATGTGGGTATCTGGTATAACAAGATTTCCGAGCAAACTATAGTTTGGGTTGCCAATAGAGACTGTCCGATCTCCAACTCGACCGGCATCCTATCAGTGGATCACACGGGGAACCTAGTCCTTCAAGAAAAAGACCAAAGTTTTGTGTTTTGGTCAACCAATGTTTCCGGAGTGGTGAATGATAGTTTTACAGCCCAGTTGTTAGATTCAGGGAATTTGGTGTTGTTTCAAGGACAAAATAAAGAGGTATATTCATGGCAAAGCTTTGATCACCCTTCGAATACGTATCTTCAGGGTATGAAGCTTGGCCTAGATAAGAAAACGGGTTTGAACAAGATGATTACATCTTGGAAGTCTAGTGGGAATCCTGGTGTGGGGGATTATTCATATAAACTGGAGTTTGTTGGGTCGTCAACTCAGATGTTCTTGTTTAATGGTATGACAAGATATTGGCGGGCAGGGTCATGGAACGGTCTTGGATGGAGCGGTGTACCGTGTATGACAAAGGGTAATATCTTCATTGCTGATTATATAAATAATGATGATGAGGTGACCATCGCTTACCATATGAGCAATCCGTCCATGCTCTCTAGAGTAGTGGCTACTGAGTCTAGTACCTTAGAGAGGCTAACTTGGCACGAATCTGATCGTAAGTGGATTGAGTTCTGGTCCTATCCAAATGACCAGTGTGATGTGTATAACCATTGCGGTCCTTTTGGCTTTTGTGATCCAAATGCATCAGTTGCTTTTGAGTGTGATTGCCTTCCCGGATACGAGCCACAATCACCACAGGACTGGTACATAAGGGACGGTTCCAAAGGGTGTAAGAGAAAGGTTGGAATACATATGTGCGATGTTGGAGACGGGTTCGTTGAGTTGGCCCGAGTTAAGATACCTGACACATCGTCGGCACATGTGAACATGAGTTTGGGTTTAAAAGCATGCGAAGAGTTGTGCTTGAGGAATTGCACATGCAAGGGGTACGCAAGTGCTGATATCAGTAAAGGGGCCGAGGGTGGAGGTTGTATTATGTGGCATGGGTACATGAACGATTCGAGGACGTTTTTAGATGGCGGCCAATCTCTTTATGTGCGGCTTGATGCAGCTGAGTTAGGTACGCTATCAGTAGTTATTCTGAGTTGTTATATAGAAGAAGTAATCTTATTTTGTTTACTTTATAATTGACTATTTACTTTTACTAGTGTCGGGTCTCATTGGAAGCAGCCTCTCTATTCCTATGGGATAGAGGTATGACTGTTTACATCTTACCCTCCTCAGACCCTACCTTAGCTCTGCTATTGGTGGGACTTATTGAGTATGATGATGATGATGAGTGTCTTCAAAAAGAAAGAACAAAACAAAGGAGTATTCAGTTCAATGAGGAGAATAAGAAAAAAAAGGGTAAGGGTGGGGCTGCCCTTATATTGAAACTGACATGCACTATACAGAAGTAATAGCAAATCGTAATTTCATTAATATTTCATAACTAATGAATTAAATGTCGACAAAGAACAAAATATCTAATTAGTTAGTTCATTATAACTAGGAATATATTGGTGTAGTTCATTATAACTAGGAGTAGTAGTAGTAGAGTAGCATTCTATTGAATCTCTAATATGGATTAGGGTTTGAGAGAATTTGGGATGAATATGTTCTTGTTATTTGAATTGGTAATCACCCGAGTATGATGACATGATACATATATACATATCCGGTTAATATCATAACCGTCTCTAACCTATGCTTAACATAATATTAATAATAAAACTAATGTTGCGGTATCTAGCTTATGCATATTATCTAATATTCCCTCCCGTAAGCTAGATCGAGACGACATGTAGAACTTCCTTGAGTCGTTTGAAATCCCTTAACTGCAGTGCCTTTGTGAGTATATCTGCTGCTTGTTCTTTGGTTGTGCAGAACCTAACTTCCACTTCATCGTTCTTGATTAACTCTCGAATAAAATGATATTTGATTCTTATATGTTTGCTCTTTCCGTGATAGACAGGATCCTTGGCTAAACTTATAGTTGATTTGTTGTCACATAGAATCATTGGAGGACATTCTGTATTGATTTGAAGTTCATTAAGAATTCCTTTCAGCCATAGTGCTTGACAACCAGTTTGTGACAGAGCAATATATTCCGCTTCCGTTGAAGAGAGTGCTACAATCTTTTGTTTCTTGGACTGCCATGCCACTGCTCCTGACCCAAGATGAAAGACATACCCGGATGTGCTTTTGCTTTCATCAATACTTCCTGCATAGTCACTGTCGCTGAATCCAACCAGTTTTCCCATACTTCCTTTTGAGTACATTATCCCATGATTTATTGTTCCTTTGATGTATCTTAGTATTCTCTTCCCTGCTTCCCAATGGCTTTTCCGCGGCCTTTCCACTGAGCTTATTAACTGCAAATATAATATCTGGTCGGGTGTTAGTTAAATACATGAGACACCCAATCAAACTCCTGTAAACATTTTGATCTACTTCATTCTAGGGATCTTCTTTGGATAACTTGAGTCCATACTCCATTGGGGTTGAAAGTTCACGACAGTTTTCCATCTTGAACTTCTAAAGCAGATTTTTTGCATAATTCTGTTGTGATAGCATAATGTTTCCATTGTCATAATTAACCTCCATCCCTAAGAAATAGTGAAGGTTTCCCATGTCTGTCATTTCGAACTCACATTTCATTGATTCCTATAGCTCCTCTATCATATTCATTGAATCACTTGCCAAGATGAGATCATCCACATATAGGCATATGATTATTCTTGACTGTTTCGAAATATTAGTGAACAAGGTGTGTTCATATACACATCTTTCATAACCGTGAGATCTAAAATAGTCGTCTATTCGGCTATACCAAGCCCTTGGGGCCTGCTTCAATCCGTAGAGAGCTTTCTTTAAATGACATACCTTTCTCTCTTCTCCCCTTTTGACATATCCTTCCAGTTGATTAATATATACTTGTTCTTTTAGCTTTCCGTTTAAAAATGCCATTTTTACATCCATTTGATGTAAGTGCCATCCATGTTGAGCAGCCAACGCTAAAACCAGTCTTATAGTGTCGAATCGTATTACGGGAGCAAATACATCTTGATAGTCAATCCCTTATTTTTGATTATATCCTTTAGCGACTAATCGGGCCTTGTGCTTACTAACATTCCCATACTTGTCATACTTTGTCTTATAAATCCATTTCACACCAATAGGTTTTTGACCCTTTGGTGGATCCACTAGGTCCCATGTTTCATTCTTGAGTATGGATTGTATTTCTCTATCCTTGGCATCTCTCCACTTGATGTCTTTTGATGCTTCATAATATCTTAGTGGATTTGCATCAGCGTAAAGCACAAAATCTGCTACATCATTCTGCACAGTTTGTTCTCCTTCATATAAGTCTTCAACCTGTGCTTCGGTAAACGGTTGAGTGTTTTGATAAATTTCTGTGATTCTTCGTGTTCTCATTTCTTCATTTTCTGAAGATGATGATGATGACTCTGCTTCTTCATGTTGATCTACTGCTTCATGATGACTGTTTGAGGTTTCGGCTTCTTCATCACTCGAGTGATGCTCATCTTGATTGCTGACTATCTGTTCTTCTTCGTCTGCATTTGGTACTGCAACATCAGGTTCCACTCCTGAATCTTCTAGTTCAACACACGAGGTTTCTTTATGATCAGTTCCTTCATTCCACTCTTGTTCTTCATCAAACACCACATCCCTGCTGATAATTGTCTTCCTAGTTATCGGATTATAAAGCTTGTAAGCTTTACTATTTTCACTATAGCCTATGAAGATCGTTTTTTCTACTTTATCATCTAATTTTCCTCGATGTTGCTTTGGTACATGTGCATAGGCTACACATCCGAACACCTTCAAGTGCTTGACACTTGGTTTTCTCCCACTCCATGCTTCTTGAGGAGTAATATTTGGTATGCTTTTGGTTATGGCTCTATTAATTAGATATGTTGCACAAGCTACAGCTTCAGCCCAATAAGAGTGTGACATGTTCTTCATTTTTAACATGCTCCTACTCAACTCCATGAGTGTTCTATTCTTTCTTTCGGCTACCCCGTTTTGTTGTGGGGTGTAACTTGTGGTGAGTTGATGATGGATACCATTTACTTTAAGAAAGTGCTGAAACTCGTGGCCAGAGTATTCCCCTCCTCTGTCTGTTCGAAGTGTTTTAATTTTATGACCGGCTTGATTTTCTGCAAATGCTTTGAAGACTTTAAAGAAACTCAGTGCCTCCGATTTCAACTTCAGAAAGTAAACCCATGTCTTTCTTGAGAAGTCATCTATGAAGGTAAGAAAGTATTTGCATCCTCCAATAGATAAAGTTCTCATCGGTCCACATATATCCGAATGAATTAGTTGCAGTGGTTTTTCATCATGCCATGTTGCTTGTTTAGGGAATGGTTTCCTAGTATGTTTCCCAAACAAACAACCTTCACATATGCTGTTAGTTGTCTTAGAGATCTTCGGCAGTCCTTTCACTATCTCATGAATTCCCATGTCGTGTAAGATATCAAAGTTTAAATGTCCATATCTCCTATGCCATAAAACACTTATGTCTGCTGTTATTACATTGCATACTCGAGGAGTTATGTCATGGCTAAGGTTGAGTGGAAACATCTTGTTTCCTGTCATCTTAACCAAACCGATACATGTTCCTGAAGAATCTTTGATCATGCACTCTTGATTTGAGAAATTGACTTCATACCCTTTCTTGACTAGTTGTCCCACACTTAGTAGATTGTGTTTCAACCCTTCGACATAAAATACATTTGGAACTTTCTTTTCCACTCCCTTCACTTTGATTGACACATCACCGCATCCTAGCACTTCTAATTTTTTATTATCTCTGGTCCTCACTTCTCTTCGTTCTGATTCATTTAATGTAATGAACAAGTTCTTGTTACCGGTCATGTGGTTACTACACCCACTATCTAAGTACCAACAATCGTCCTTTGATACTTCTTCTATGTTGATTATCATAAACATTGTATCTTCACTTTTCCCTTCAGTTTCTTCTTCATGTAAAACTCCACTCCCACTTCTGTCTATCTCTTCCTTTTGTTGACAGAAGCGTGCCGTATGTCCTAATTTTTGGCAGTTGTAACATCGAATCTGTCCGTATGATCTTCCTCGTCCTCTACCCCGTCCTCTACCAGCATATTCATGCCTGTTTTGCTTTGACCGATCTGTATTAATACCTTGCATCTGAATGTGCCAGTGATAATAGTTTGTCCCTGTAATTTTGGAATCTGTGTTTGAAAAATTCCGTTCACCGTGGTCATGTTTGAATTGATTTCTTTATCGGATTATGTTGTTGAATCTTTGTTGAGTAAAATCTGTGACAGGGGAATTGGATCGTTGTGGCTCTGATACCATTTATTGAATCTGTAATATGGATTAGGGTTTGAGAGAATTTTGGATGAATATGTTCTTGTTATTTGAATTGGTAATCAACCGAGTATGATGACATGATACATATATACATACCCGGTTAATATCATAACCGTCTCTAACCTATGCTTAACATAATATTAATAATAATAATAAAACTAATGTAGCGGTATCTAGCTTATGCATATTATCTAATACATTCACCATTAAAAAATATTAGTTCATCATAATAATCAATCTAATTTCTTTAAAATCCCATGATTTTCTCAATTACTTGTATGTGGTGGAAACAGTGAAAAACATCAAAAATAAACACAATTGAGCCAAAAATTACTTGATAACAGAAAGAACAATAGTAGCTATTGTGAAATCGATAATAATGGTACAAGATATATATTGGTGATGACAGTGACAAAGGACAACAAATTCAATACATTAATTAAGAATCATCATGAAAATAATCGATCGATAAGGGATTATTATACCAGATGCCAAAATAGAATAACTATACAGATTGTGAATGCCATTTACACAAAACAAATATCTAGTCAAATAAGTCATGTGATAATTAGAAGTAACAACCAACCTTTGTACACAAAACAAACCAAAACAAATATATAGGTACCCAGGTCATGTCGACCCTAATACACCAAATCGTGAATGGAATGTGGGCACACACTACTAGCCACCAAAACAAAACAAAACAATTTAACCTAGGATCAATCCATACGTCTCCAAATGTTACTAACTGAGTACCATAATATGGAGACAATGTAACTTGTCACACCTCCACAAATGGTGCTACGCGATTGATACCCAAATGACGCAACAGTGAAATTAATCCACCATAGGCATGCATGTTCGATTATTGGAGTGAAAACAATTTACAAATAAAGTAAGTCACAATCAAATGCATAAATAAAGATCTGGTGTAATATTTTCATAAGTCAAAATAAGAAAATATGAAACAATCATTACAATTCAAGTAACTAATTTGATGTAACATTTTCAGCAAAGTACTCGTTAAAGAGTCGAAGGCACAAAAACCGATTTCTGGTCTTCGGGATACCATTCATTGCAGCAGGCTTTCTCTTGTGTACCTTCATTTGTTGTTACATAAGGAAGAAAAATAATGGTATGTCAATATTTGTTTATATTTGATCGATTAATCTTTGGGTAAAAAAGGGTTCCTCATGCATATACTGCATATATCCACCCTGAAAGGCTAAAACCCTAAGTAACATTGTTTAAAGCTAGGGGGTAAAATATAATGACGAGCACTAACTCGTTAAGGTTGGTTAGATTATGCTCAAATCACAAACTAATCATCCGGAGTTAATAAGATTTATAGGAATCATGAATCCATTGGAATGAAACCAAACGAAATCGTTTAGCTCTTTTTTATTTGGTTTTTATGGTTTAAATTACCATTTTCAAACGACAAGCACAAATAAAATATTTTGACTTTAAAATGATTTGATGTTAGCATAATCCAAAGCTCTTATATGCTACATTTTATTGCAAGTAAAAAATTAGTTCATCTAAAAGTTTAGTAAATTGAGATCAAACCATGCTACTAAAACTACCTAAACCAAACTGGATTTTTTTTATTTGGGTTGGGTTGGGTTGTAGACTGGGCCAGTACTCAGTACTGCAGCTTCATAGCTTAAGGTTCAGACTTATGCTGAATAAGAAGAATGTAACTCACATAAATGTATTATTAAACTAGTTTTCACTATTGCTTAATTGTTGGATACAGCCAAACGAAATGAAGGTAAAGCTGGTTTCAGTTTCACGGATAGCTTGAAAACCAAGGAAGCGGCTTTCATGGAGAAGGATACAGTCAAAAATGTGGATTTAGATGTGTTTGATTTGAGCACGATAGTTGCGGCAACTGATAATTTTTCTCCTTCAAACAAGCTTGGAGAAGGTGGATTCGGCTCGGTTTATAAGGTAGTGTCCTGTAAAATCTGGCAATGATCATAGCCATTGCGTTTATATATAGTTGTCGTTTTATTACTAATAAAGAATTTATACTCAGGGTAAGCTACTAAATGGGCTACAAATTGCCATCAAAAGATTATCACAAAGTTCGAATCAAGGGATGCAAGAATTTAAGAATGAAGTAACGTTGATAGCGAAACTTCAACACAGGAACCTAGTCCGACTTTTGGGATATTGCTTGCATAAGGAAGAACAGATGTTAGTTTACGAATACTTACCAAACAAGGGCTTGGATTCATTCATATTTGGTTTGTTATCTAACCTACATTTAAGTTCTCAAAATCTAACTATACTTCTTATTAAAGTTCGATAAATCCTAAATATCCAATGGTATGCTGTTATCCTAGATCAAGAAAAGGTTTCTCTTTTAGATTGGAAGAAACGGTTCGAGATCATTCAGGGTATTGTTCGTGGACTACAATATCTTCATCACGATTCTCGGCTCAAGATCATCCACAGGGATCTAAAAGCAAGCAATATTTTGCTAGATACAGATTTAAACCCTAAAATTTCTGATTTTGGAATAGCAAAAATCTTTGGAGGGGGTGAAGATGAAGCTAAAACACGTAGAGTTGTTGGAACATAGTATGTGTAGTTCTTTGATCTATAATCAACTTGGTTTTAATTACTTTCATTTATCTAACGTTGATATAATGTGATTGTAGTGGTTATATGTCTCCGGAGTATGCAATGCAAGGCCTTTTTTCAGTAAAATCTGATGTTTTTAGCTTCGGGATTCTGGTTCTAGAGATAATCAGTGGTAGGAAAAACAACAGTTACTATAATGAAAACTCCGTTAATTTGATTGGGCATGTAAGTAATTGAATTTTGTCATATATATATATATATATATATAGGGTAAGGATCATTTCAGAACTCTAAGTAATTGCAAAACTTACAGAACTACTAATAAACAATTATTTTATTTCTAGGTTTGGGATTTGTGGACACAAGACAAAGCTTTGGCGGTAGTTGACTCATCTTTGGGAGATTCATTTGATGCTTGTAAAGTTCTTCTATGTATCCATGTCGGGATCTTGTGTGTTCAAGAATTGGCTTGTGATCGACCTACAATGACTGATGTAGCTTTTATGTTGAGTAATAATGAAACAATGCTCCCTTCTCCTAATCAACCAGCATTCATCTTCAGACAACTGAATTATGGTAGGGACTCACCATCACCATCAACATCAACATCACCATCACCATCACCTTCACCTGGTGATAGTGTTGTCACCGTTGACGATGAGCCCATCACCATCCTTCATGCTCGTTAATTTTATAATATCTCATAATTAAACTCTTGTACGAAGACCATTTAAAACCGTATCATGCAAAATGTAACAACCATGAATTTTCCACTTTGTATTTCTCTTCAAATTTTACTTCCAGTGTATTTGTACTTCCATTTTAGTCAATGAAATCATTTGGATATCTTTTTCATCAATTTCCATTCACACTTATTTTAATTTCATGTTCTTGTAGCCATCTTAATTTTATATAATTCACGTGACAATTTAAATTTTGTAATAATTAACATATTTTAACAATTAGTACAAACATTCCATTTATAATTTTTTTATATAGAAATGGGATTTATTAAATAAGAAATTATTTAAATAAAAATCCATTTTAAATACGAAAAATTAAATTATTAATGTCTTTAAATCATTAATAACAATTTATTATAAAACTTATAATATTTTAAAACATATAAAAGTTTTAAATATAAACTTTTAAAACTTTATAAAAAAATCATGATTTTACAAAATTAAATTCTATAGTTATAATGTTTAAATTTGTAAATTATGAGGTTATTTAAACAATTCTGATTTATTAAGTTTCAAAAATAGTTTTATAAAGTCCTCGAAATTCAGGGACCATTCATGACTATTTCAAAACT
Organism: Helianthus tuberosus; assembly: GCA_030545235.1. Lineage (NCBI taxonomy): Eukaryota > Viridiplantae > Streptophyta > Magnoliopsida > Asterales > Asteraceae > Helianthus > Helianthus tuberosus. The sequence goes on along the minus strand of CM060410.1, from coordinate 47,242,713 downwards.
TCAACTTATTGATTAATATAGATTTAAATTATTTTAAACAAAAACAAACTGCATGGACTAATTTTGCCATAAGCCTAATCTTCAAAACAAAACAAACTACCCAAAATCGCTAACCCGTTTTTCACACGCTACGATCACCAGATCATCCAGATTCGCCAAATCTCCATTCTAATCCAACAATTATTGTTTCCAAATTCCTATTCAAGATAGGACGATCATTTTGCTATCAAAATCACGTGGTATTCAATCAATAATTCGCTAATTTTGATCAAATCAAAACCAGATCTTTCACCAAATTTACAAAACTTCCAAATTACAAGTATCAGTGGTAATTAGCTATTTATACCAACCCTTAAACAACATTTCGAAGCCTTTCATCCAAGATTGTAGAAATCACTAGTCGTTAGTCGACTGGTGTGGTGGGGAGTAGCGAATGAGATTAATCGGTATTAACTAGGATTGTAATTTATCAACAATTAATCAAGATTAAATGGCGTTTAATTAGAGACTAATCGACGCCTAGTCAGGATTTTCACAACCATGCTTTCAACCCTAAATTTGCCTTCATTTGCTTGGAATTTTGCACTGTGATCTTCGCAGGAATCTCCTTATCGCTGGCCATCAGCAATTCGCATTTATTCTTTGCAACCCGTAAGATTAAGTTGTACGTTTTGCTGGTTTTGATTAACTGATTAAAAGCCCATGATAATTTATGTTTTCATTATCATATGCATGCCTAATTTTGGATTACTAGAATGAGTGTTTGTTTGATTTAGTTTGGTGATTAGGGTTTATATTGTCAGCAATTGTTATTTATTCTGCAATAGGTTATAAAACAGTTTATATAACTTTTATAAATTGGTAAATCAGATATGACAATTTATTTATAAAAATCAGTTCATGAAACTGGTTTTAAGTTAATTAATATTAAGTTTTGTTTAAATTCTAAATAACAAACCTGTTTTATATAAAACAAAAAAGAAGCATGTGTTTTGTATTCCTTATACTACATATACATTTACAAATTGGGGGGAATAGTGCCAGGCAGCTGCCTGGCACTCCCCTATTGGACCAACACGTTTATTGTTTTATATCCATTTTAAAATTACGTTTTAGCCTCCAGCTCAAAATAAAATTACGCTTTTTGTCCCCATCTCAAAGTTACGATCTTGCCCTCAATTCAAAATTACGACTTTGCCTGGCACTCTCCCATTGGACCAACGAGATTATTATTTTATATTCATTCTAAAATCACGTTTTTGTCCCTCTTTAAAATTATGGTTTTGTCCCCAGCTCAAAATAAAATTACGCTTTTTTCCCAGCTCAAAATTGTGATTTTTCCCTCCATTCAAAATAAAATTGTGGTTTTGCCCTCAGCTCAGAATTACCTTTTTGCCCCCAGTTCAAAATAAAATTCTGTTTTTGCCAACAGCTAAAAATTACGATTTTGCCCTCTGTTCAAAAATGTGATTTTTCCCCATTTAAAAAATTGTGATTTCTCCCTCATTTCAAAATTACGGTTTTTTCCCAGTTCAAAATAAAATTATGTTTTTGCCCCCAATTCAAAATTACGATTTCGCCCTCGATTCAAAATAAAATTGTGCTTTTGCCTCCAGCTTAAAATTAAGCTTGTGCCCTTAGTTCAAATTTATATTATGTTGTTACTCCAAGTTCAAAATTACGAATTTGCCCCTGTGAAAATTTACAATTTTGCCCCTGGGTCAAATTTACAGTATTGCTATTACTTTAGCTTTTAGCAAATTACGATTTTACCCCAGTCAAAAAATACAATTTTCCCTCGGTTAAAAATTACAATATTGCCATTGTTTTAGTTTTTTTTTATCAAAACTATAAAAGTCTTTTGTTTTAATTGGTTGACTCGATTTAATTGTTTTCCGTGTCAATGAACTAACTATCACTCGCTCATTATTCGGCCATCGCCCCGCAACGCGGGCGGGGCAACACCTAGTTGAAAACAATTGGCAAATAATTTTATAAAACTTCAATAATGGTTTTACTAAAATTCCAAAAACTTAAAATTTGTCATAAACATTGCAAATCTAAACAAAAATTGTTTTTCCATATATATATATATATATATATATATATATATATATATATATATATAGGATTAGGTTCAAACGTGAATAAATTTCCTAGCGTGAACCGCGTGAACTGATCTGAACCATTGATTTCATATTCATTTAATGGGGGTAGGATTGTAATTGTAAAATAAAATTAACTTTAAATCATTATATTAATAATTCAAATCAGTACCAAATCTATTTTTTAAATCCTAATCGTAAATATCAAATCAGTTATAACAAATTAAGATATTTTCGTGATATGGAATATGTGCATATGCATCTTATGAGTTTGGATTCTAGAATAGTGTTCTTGGATTTTGAAAGTTTTTTTTTTTTGGGGTCCAATCGGCATTTTAAGAAAATCAACTTAGAAACTTTTATCTATTTGTTGTAAATTTGTTATTTAAAAGAACTTGACAATTACTACTAATTAATTTAATATATTAATCAACTTAGAAACTTTTATCTATTTGAAAATGGTACAACCCAACCTCGCTTTCAGTTTCAAATACCAATTTTCTGCAAAAAAAAAGTCATTATAATTAAAAAATCAACTCGTACGCATGTGTACATCCCAACTCCGTTTGCAGTTTAATTAAGTACACATGTGTATACTGTACATAACCTTATCGTACACATGTGTACATCGTACACATGCTTTCACATATACATACACATGTGTACACCAGTAAACTTTATATCCAAAATAATAAACAAACACACCATATATCATTTGATTACCACTATGTACACCGGTGTACATCAACATTTAAACACAAAATTTTTATAAACCAGTAAACATGTGTACTTCGGAACCATACTACTAGATAACTCAACATATGTTATTGATTTTCTTTTAAAGGGATATGAAAAGATTTCACAAACAATAAAATAGAAAATTACGGGATACGATATATTATATTTAATTATGGAAAGAATCTTCCATTTTGATTTAAATGACTATTTTAAGCTAATTACACTATTACCCTTTTGCTTTTAATAAAACATTAAAATCTAACATATTAATTACAATCATGCCACCCCTTTCAAATATCAAGATCATATTAATCAATGGTCCAGATCTGTTCACGCTATTCACTCTTGGGAGGTTGTTCACGCTGGAACCTCACCCTATATATATATATATATATATAAACGGGATCAGGAGAAAGCGTCCAAAAGTGTGAGAACGCCTCCTGGCCCAACACGTGTCACGTGACATAGAAAAGGGCGGAGGGGCTTTTTTGTCCTTTCATATTCTTTTTTTTAAATGCGTGTCACATCACCTTTCCATTTTGTGGCGTTTAACAAATACGCGGCGTTTTTATTGTTTTTAGATCAGGATCATAATAAATATTTTGACGTTTTAACTAAGTATGGCTTTGATTTGTTGTGGCAAGTAGGATGCAGGCCTATAATGTAAAAAAATCAGTAATTTTCTTGATGTTTATTTTTTTTTCTATCAAGTGTTGTGCCATGTAGGATGCAGGCCTATAATGTGACAGGCAATTATGTCGTTTTCAAAAGATAAATAAATTCAATTTTCCATGTAGTGGCTTTTAATATAATAAATGTTTGGCAATAATGTTACCGTCTCTTCATTTTACTGTTTCGTTCAATTTCATCTGTCAATTAGTGTTGCTTTTTCCAGTAATACTTTGTTTGGCGTTTTTGGCGTTTTATATAGCAACATCGTGCTTTGCTAGCATCCGTTCTCACAGTTTTCACACTATCAGGCGTTTTGGTGTTTGTAGTTTTTGGCGTTTTATACTCAATTTTTTTATTAGTAGAGAATTAGATAATAAACAACAGAAAATTAGATAACAAACTATAGAAAATGAAAAAAAATTAAAAATTATAATCTAATTTCTCATCCAAATCTTCACTGTCGTTAGCCTCTTCTACTTTAACCTTTTTTGCGTTTTGAACCTGTTTTGAATACCTTATGTAGCTCCTTATTTTCCTACATAACTCTCGTCTCTAAAAGATGCTTATTTTGTGTGGCATCCTTTATTGTGGTTTGATATATACTTGTTTGGTGACATGTTGAAGATCAACGCCTGCTCGAATGTATTGATCCCTTCATGCCATCAATATATCCATCAAGAACAAAGTGACATGATGTCATATCAGTGTCATCAGTCTTTTTTTCATGAATATTTGTCCATCTCATTCAGCAAAAGCTTATAGAGATACCCATCTCAGAGAAGAATCCATTCAGTGAAACTTCATTCAGAACAATACTCAATATAGAAGAAACGAGGTTCCGCATCTGTGCCTTTTTTAACTATTTTTTTGGTGTTTTAAAGTAAATTGTTTCTAGGAAACATGGCGTTGTTTTTGGTTTGTGGTTAGTTGATTGTGCAGAGACGTCTCTCTTATAGGATGTTTTTGGCGCGTAGTTTAGGCGGGATTTTATTTATAATAAATGATATTAATAAAGTAGTCTTTTTCAGTTACTATGTGTATTTTTACTACTTTTGTTCAACTTTTTATGAGTTTTTAGGGTCATAAATGTTCCATCTTCCAAGTTTGGTGTTTTTAATGGCTTTAAGTAGTTTTTGGCCGTTTTTTTTTTTTTTTCATTTTTAGCTTTTAATAGTACTTCTCCAATTTACTTTTATTATAGTTTGGGAGTTTTGGGCGTTTTACTGCATTATGGCGTTTCACAAGCATTATGACAGTTTGGCGTTTTATTAATATAATGTATTTTTTTATTCTAAGTTGAAAAATACATAACAAACAACAGAAAAAGAAAATTAAAAAAACAAAAATAAAAAGGTTCGACCAAGCTTCTGGGTGTGAAGAGGAAGCGACACGCAGTTGTATCGAAACCAGGTAGGTATTTTATCGGGGTTTTAATTTTAAGTCAGTCTATCATGTTTTATGGTGTATATTGATGCTTGTATTGTTCTAAATAACTGGGAAATCGGCTATAGGGTTTTGTATTGTGGCCTAAAGTGTTTTATATTGTGATGAAAAAGGTGTTATAGTGTTATATAACTGTTTTATTGGTGTAGTGTTATATGCATCTCTCTGTAGTGTTGTAAGTAGTTGTTATAGGATTATGTGGGGTTATAAATTATTCATGGTGTTTAATAGTCAATTGTGGTGTTTTAACTTGTTTTACGTTTAATCATGTTTTAAGGGTTACAGTGAAACCTGCAGTGACCCACCTGTGGTGTAATAAATAATTATTTTAGCAATGTGTGGTGGTATATAATATTCTAGGTGTTTTGAATCGTTGTAGTGTTTTAACCTGTTATATAGTGATAGATTAAAGTGGAGTGTTTTATTAAGATTTGTAGTGTTATATATTGTCATACTATATGTTGCTCTATTGTAATGAATTATAGTGTTATATAACCAATATGTATAGTTTTAAGTTGTCTTTAACCGTTTGATCACGAATGGTATTATAGTACTTCCAATTGTTCAGTAATAGCTTTTTACTAATTGTGAAAGCCTTTAATTTTAGTTCGGAGAAGCGGCCGAATACCGAATTTCAAAATGGGAAAGGGCTTTCATAATACGATTCGACAAAGCATCCCTTTGAGTGATTCGGATAATGATAACATAGGGGAAGAATGTATAGATAAAATAAAAACTATAAATGTAAAAAAATAGCTTGATCAAATATTGTTTTGTTATGCAATGCCATCTTTTGTCAGAATTCATACACCGTGTATGAAAAATATAAAATACATTTGTTTTATGGTTTTGTTGTTTTATAAGAACAATATATGTTCGATTTCCAGCTACAACATCACACGCTGCGAACAGTGATGACGACTTCGTGTCACCACTGCCAATTACAGTCCCAGCTGTTTGTGCATATGTCTGTCGACTTCGTCTTGTATCGAATCTTGTAATAGGTTTGATAGACCAAGTCACTTAGTATGAGAAAAACTAGAAACTGGCCAAAACAAGCCAGTTCACATGAAGTGGCCAGTTCATGTACTGGACAAGGTCACTTCATGTGGACTGGAACATGTCCACTTCATGTGGACTGGAACATGTCCACTTCATGTGGAGTGGCTGGCCTATATATAGTGAGCTTGAGTCTTTCATTTGTAACTTTTGGATTCCAGTAGCGAAGCTCTGCCGAAGTGTCTCCAGCCCTGTAAACGTTGTGAAATCAATACAAGAGACAATTAATAGTGAATATCAAGCTGAAACAAGATCTAATCTCTGAATTCCGCCTTTGATTAGATCGAGAACTCTTCTGATCGACTCGTATTGGTCGTTTCTCGATCCTACAAGTGGTATCAGAGCTCAGGAGGAAGAGTTCTTACCGATTTCATCTTAATTTCATCAAAATTTTTGTTTTCTACTCACATTCTTTACATCTTTTCAAAATTAACATAGTTCTAACGGTCAAAATGTCTTGATTTTCACATATAACGTGCGAAACACTGTTTTAACAAATCCTTGAAAGAATCAAACTTAAATTCGACCTAGAACTTGATCAATTTTGTCAAAAACCGAGCCGATAGTATGACATCATCTCCAGTTCGCATGGAGTGAACTTCCCAGGTCACATGGAGTGGATTTAGATAATACCAGTTCACATGGAGTGGATTTGAAACTTCCAGTCCACATGGAGTGAACCTTCCAGTCCACATGAACTGAAGATTCCAGTCCACATCAACTGAAGATTCCAGTCCACATGAACTCAATATTCCAGTCCACATGAACTGAAGATTCCAGTCTACATGAACTGAAGATTCCAGTCCACACGAACTGAGTTTTGAGATACCATTTAGCATCAAGTAGTCCACTTCGCACCAAATTGTCCCAGTTCGTTTGAGATTTAATTCCAGTTCATTTCAAAGTTCATCCAGTTCGTTTGAAAGCTGAGTTTGTGAAATTGTTTACCGAAAACATGGAAATTGAAGAAGAAATTGCATTGTATTACTATATATCTCATGAGTAGAGTCCTATTAAGATTGAAGAAGAACCAGTTTTAGAAGAATCAATTTCAACAAAAGAGGATTCAGAAATTGTTTTAGATAAAACTGAAAAGGGTTTAGCAGTTGATTCAGAAAAAGCGGAAAATAATTCAGAAGTTGTTTCAGAAAAAGCTCCAATGTTTGATCACTCATCAGATGAAGAGAGTGACGATGACAGTGAAAAAATTGAAAAACTCGAAAATTATAAAAGAATGTTTGCACCTGAATTATTTAATATGTTTTATGCAGGTACACTGGAAAAGCTTAAAAATAAACAAGCTGCAAAAAGGAAGAATCATGAGGCAGCAAATGTGGAAGAAAATGTAAAATCCGAGAAGAAACAGGTTGATAGTGTTCATCAAGAAACATCTGAACAAGATGAGACAACTGGGTTGTCACAGAACGATGACGTCAAACCTGAAGAAAAAGTTCAAGTGGTAAAAGAACAGGTTGAAGAAATTCCAGCTTTCAAGATTGAGAAGAAAGCTGATGTTGAAAAAATAACTGTTTTGTGCTCAAAATGTGACAAATTCAAAGCAGACAATGTCAAATTCTTGAAAGATGTGGAGAGTTTGACATTGGAAAACAAAAATTTAAAAGAAAAAGAAAAAGATTTTCAAAATAAAATAAAGATTTTAGAAGATGAAAAATCTGTTATTTTTAAAAACAATATTGAAAAACAGATTGCAATAAATTCTCATCTCCAGAAAATCATTCGACTTGAAAATGAAACTGAAATTGCTAGAAATAAAATCAAGGAGTTAGAGAATAAATTGAAATGTTTTGTGACTTCGTCATCAGTACCAGATTATATTTGTCCAAAACCGATCAATTCAGTTCCAATAAGTGACAATATCACAAATTATGACAATGTCATAATTGAAGATTGTGATGATAAAACTGATGATGAAAATGAGAAAAAGAAATTATTTTTTAAACTAAAAGAGAAGTTTCAAGAAACTGTTTTGCAATCTACAGAAAAAGGTGAATGTTCAACACAGAAACCTTTGAAGAATATTGCAGAACAAAAACAAAGTGTTAAAAATTCAAAAAGTTTTCAAAAGGAAAATAAAAGGTCATCAGTTCAATCATCCAATCGTGATAAAAATCACAAAAATATGAAAATCAAAACTCAAAAACAGTTGGTAATAAGTGGTGCAGGATTGACAACAGGGCTCAAAAAACAAATCCAACATACAAAAGAAGAAATGATTACCACAAGGAAAAACAATGCCATGATCTAAGTGTTTGGTATGAAAGTGGTGAATGGTACGATAACAGAATGTGCTACAACTGTGGTTTTAGATGACACATTGTTGTTAACTGCCAGAGTTGGAACTTTGAGACGAGGAGATGTTATGATTGTCAAATCAAAGGCCACATTGCAAGAGATTGCCTAATGAGATCAAAGGGAAGATCGAGGGTTGAATCTCAGAAAATGGCAAAGAAACCAGTCAAAGTCGAAGAAAAGCCCAAAGAACAGAAAGTTCTAGAAAAGAAAGTAAAGCTTTCACAAGGGCAGAAAGATAGACTGAGGAAGAAAAGGAAGAAAGCACGAGAGTATCTCCAAAGGATTTTGTCCTCGGGTACAACTGGTGATTCAGATAAAAGTTCTGATGAATCGTTTTGCTCAACAAAACATGATAAGTCAAGTAAAACAAATTCATCAGATACAAATCTGAGGACAAAAGAGAGGATAAAGAAAGAAAAATTGACTAATCAAACTGATAATAAATCAAAGAAAGTTAATTTTTCAGAAAAAGTCTTTATCAAGGTTTTTGAGTATAAAAGAAACTGTGAAAGATCATTCATGTCACAGGTTGATAAGTTTGGAAAACCTAAATCTTGTAAGGATTGGGTTCCAATGAAGAATGGCGATGAATTTGTTTCCTTGAAAACAAAAGAGCCATCTTCTGGCAATGAGGTTGACTCGTCAAAGACAAAGGAGCCACGTTCGGGCGATGAATCTGGTTCGTCAAAGCCAGAAGAGCCATTTGTTGAGGTCAAAGGTGATAATTCCGTTAAGACAATGGATGATGCAAGTTTTCCATCATTGTCAAACGGAAATTTAAAACAAAAGATTGAAAAGAAACCGAGTGACAATCACTCGAAATCTCCCAAGGTTTGTCAGGCTTGGGTGGATTTCTTTAAATAAAAAACCTGACTTGCCGGAACTTCCAGGTTGGTAATTGGGGAGTAGGAATCGACATCTTTCTTGAGAAATGTTTTATCAAGGACATTAAGTCGTACTTGATTTAATTTTCGTACAAATGGTTGAAAAGGAGAAACAAAGTGATGAGTTTATCCCCTATCCTTCAAAGTCATAAAATCAACAAAACTTATTTTTCGGAAAAACCATTTGATTAAAACAAACTTAAGTGTTTTTGAAATCATAATGGGAAAATAGTTTGTTGTCAGGGGGAGTTCTGATTGTTTATGCCAAGTGGATGGCGAATTGAAGCAATTCAAATCAGTTGTTACTTTACTTGTATAGTTTGTTTTCAAATTTCCTTAATTGATTCTGCATTTTAGGGGGAGTAAGAAATTTCAGAAAATTCAAAAACATTAGAAAATTTGAAAAAGTCAAAAACATGATAAAATCAAAAACGAGTTTTGTTGTGAAAAAGAGGAAATGATAGTACATCAGTGGACTATCACAGCACACTAAAGAAATGGAAAGTTAAGATGTGATAAACGATCTCACTGATGATATGCCAGTAGGTTTTTGCACATTTAGTAGATTGTGTCGAGTATAAACCTAAAATTCAAACTTGCTTATCTCGTGGGTAACATCTCTCGGATATATGGGTAACCCCCGAAATCTTGTTTGAAAGACCCCTCTTTCTGAGATACTAGGTCTTTATGCTTAGTGATATCTGGGGATTATCCCGGGACTTCTGATTTTGCGGAAGCAATGGCCTAGTCCCCGTATAATACTTTACGCTTGCTTGAAATATAGCTCACCCTCAGCATAAAAAATGATGAAACATTGCAAAATGCTAATCATGTGCTGTTGAAGAAAAGATTCTCTAAAGGGAACACACCAAAAGTCGAAGCCGTCATCTCTCTGATTTTGCGGAAGCAATAGCCTGAGCTCTCACGGCCCTCGCATTTAACCCCTTACAGATATCATCTAGGTATACTCACCTGTAAGACTGAATATTGGGATCTGGATACGGGATTATATTCTGAGGTGGGACACGCGAATAAGTTTAAGTCTCTAAAACATTAATCTCGTATCTCGAAACAGTTGAACTTTGTGTGAAAATTTAAGTGGATCAGTATACTGACAATCTAAGTGAATTGTTTAGAACTTAAAATGTTTAAAGCTTAACGGTGTTGGTGATTTGTCTCATAAACTGATATGATCCTCTTACACAAACTCACAAAAATATTGTTCTGTAAATATTTCTTTACTGCATTTCAAGTTAAAAAAAAAATCCAAAAAGATTTTCAGATTGTTTTAGCATAAATTTTGAAAAATTCAAAAAGATTTTAGACAATTGGTGTTGAAAAGCTGATTTTCAAAATTCCAAGTGTTAAACATGACGAACAGGTTTGGGAGAGTGTGGCTAGAAAAATGTTTTGCTTACAAGTGGTCATCAGGGTTTTTAATCTGATTAAATCAATTGTGAATTTACTATACAAGTGGTAAGCAGAAAGTTTAAATTTGTCAAATTTTAAATTTGTGAAATTTACTTTGAGGTAGAGAATGTGCAGGTTATGGCTATGAGAGAGCCAGGTTGCGATTCCAGAGCGTGTGAAAGCCAGACTACGATCCCAAGCAATCTTTAAGGGGGAGTCTGATGACGAATGGCTTAAGGAATCAAGAGATCTGATCAAGAGAATGTGAAGAGATAGATTGAGATTTAGAAGCCCGAAGATTGATCAAGGCTGGAGATTGTGAAGACTCGACACTTCAGACTCGTCAACATCCAAGGGGGAGTCTGTTGGTGCATATGTCTGTCGACTTCGTCTTGTATCGAGTCTTGTAATAGGTTTGATAGATCAAGTCACTTAGTACGAGAAAAACTGGAAACTGGCCAAAACAAGCCAGTTCACACGAAGTGGCCAGTTCACATGAACTGGACAAGGTCACTTCATGTGGACTGGAACATGTCCACTTCATGTGGACCGGAACATGTCCACTTCATGTGGAGTGGCTGGCCTATATATAGTGAGCTTGAGTCTTTCATTTGTAACTTTTGGATTCCGGTAGCGAAGCTCTGCCGAAGTGTCTCCAGCCTTGTAAACGTTGTGAAATCAATATAAGAGACAATTAATAGTGAATATCAAGCTGAAACAAGATCTAATCTCTGAATTCCGCCTTTGATTAGATCGAGAACTCTTCTGATTGACTCGTATTGGTCGTTTCTCGATCCTACACCAGCAGGTAAGAACTTGAAAAATTCAAATGAACTATCAGTGGTTTTCATTTAATTGTGATTATAATCTAACAAACATGTATATATGGGTCTTTCAGGTACAATAACACAACCTACAGCCGCTGATGATGACTTCGTGTCGCAAACGATAACAAAACCATCTGATCAGTAATTTAAAATATAAAATTATAATCATCAGTTGTATTATATTAATGAAATATGTTCCGTGTCCAGCTGAAAAACACACCGTGCCGACGACGATGACGACTTCAAGACCCTACCACCAATTACAAATCCAGCAGGTAAGACTTCAAAAATTCGAACGAAAATATCAGTGTTTTCATTTAGTTGTGATTATAGTCTAACAAACGTGTATATATGGGTTTCAGTTGTCCCATCACAGCCCATTGGCGGCGATGTTGACAATGAACCTGAACAACCAGAAGGTAGAAGACGTAAGTCAACAGCAACTAGGAGGAAGTCGACAAGGCCACCGGTGTCGTTGCCTTCAAAAAAATATGAGTCGTTCACCGGCCCAAAAAATAAACTGAAGATGTCTGCGGATAACCTAGGTATATTGGTTAACAACCAGAATAAGGCGAAAACAAAGAAGGTGGTGGAAATGGGGTTCGGTTCGTTGCTAAAATTCAATATACGACATGTACCGACCCGACTTGCATATTGGTTGGCAAGCAACTGTCGCAACCCCCGATCCCTTTTCCCTGGGAGCGGGTGGCCGCGAGCCTCAGAGCCGTGGTAACGGTGTTTATTAATTTGGCAGCGGAAAATACACCAGGGCCGTAGTTAGGAAATAGTTTATTAAAGTAAAACACCATACTTTTATAACTAATAAATATATGGGAAAAACCCAAGTTTCCATTACAAACATGTTTATAGGGATAAACCCTAATTTATTGAAATAAAACTTCTTCTTTATTTAGGTAACTTTTTATAGCCACTTTTCCAAGCCTTCAGTGCTCTCCAGCTAGCTTCTATTTGGCTTTCACATTTTGTTACCTAAAACGCGTTTTAAAAAAGTTTTATCAGCAAGAAATATTGGAGAGTGAATCCCAGTTTAATCAAAACAAGTTTTATCATTTTACAGCATTGAGGGAAATCCGCAATTACATTTGTTTACATCTACTTTAATTACCACCCATGGTACTGTCAATCCTGACTTGTGGTCATGCTACTACTCACAATGTAGTAACAAGTTATGTATACAAATTCCCAACATATCGACAGTAATTGTAGAATCACAAATACTCAATCACTGTTAAATATAATTTAAAGTAATTGAGGTTTTGTAAAACGGTTTACAAAAAGAGTAATTACTCACATTGCTATTTTAGATAATTCCTGGTGACTTCCTGGTTATAATCTATTTAAAACAAACAATGCACACGTGTTAGTATAATAACTCAATTTACATTAGCTATACCATCCCCCGAGACAGAACTCCAACGACTGAGTCAGGCAGAGCCTTGATATGCGTTACGGAGCTTTAGATCAATCGGGCAGAGTCACTAATACGTAACCGGGGGTTACGCCTGGTGTCAGCGGCAGCCTTGGGTTACGCCTGGGACACGTTGCAGCCTAGGGTTACTCCTGGTGTCTAGGGTTACGCCTGGTGTTAGCGGGTCGCGGCCCGCGATGACTTACCATAACATTGTCGCGCCCCGCGAGCGACTTAAAATATTGTTTTTATTTGATTTTTATTAATATAATTTTATTTCAGGCCCGTTTTTCGTATACGGTGTGTATTTTAGAGCATATAGAGTTGTCTTAAGGATTGTAGGAGAGTTGTTATATCCTCCCCACCTTGTTTTAGAACTCGTCCTCGAGGTCTACTGGAACAGGTGTGGATACTTCCTCTGCATCTCTGATTCATGCTCCCAAGTGTATTCTGGTCCTCTCTTGGAATCCCATTTCACTTTGACTAGAACTAATCTTTTGTCTTTGAGATTCTTGATCTTTCTATCTTCAATCTGTAGGGGTTTCTCTACAAACTTAAGTTTCTCATTTACCTCTATGTCCTTAAGAGGTACCACCAATGACTCATCTGCTAAGCTCGTTTTAAGATTACAAACATGAAATACATCGTGTATTCCTGCCATCTCCTCTGGCAGTTGTAGCTGGTAGGCTACTAGTCATATCCTTTTAATGATCTCAAAAAGGTCCAACATACCTGGGGCTTAGCTTTCCTCTTTTTATGAATCTGACAACTCCTTTCCATGGAGAAACTTTTAATAAGACTTTATCTCCTACTTGAAATTCCAACAGTTTTCGCCTGTTATCAGCATAACTCTTTTGGCGATTGCGTGCCGCTTTTAGTCTTTCCTTGACTTGAATAATCTTGTCTATTGTCTCCTGTACGATTTATGGTCCAGACAGTTTCTTTTCTACAATTTCTGCCCAACAGACTGGGGTTCGGCACTTTCGTCCATAAAGTGCTTCAAATGGTGCAGCATTGATACTGGTATGATAGCTATTATTGTAGGAAAATTCTACTAATGGTAAATGATCGTCCCAATTTCCTTCGAAATCAATTACACAAGCTCTAAGTATATCTTCCATTGTCTGAATTGTCCTTTCGCTTTGTCCATGGATGATAAGTAGTGCTTAGATTTAACTTGGTTCCCATTGCTTTTTGGAAACTTGTTCAAAAATGAGAAGTAAAACGGCTATCTCTATCAGAAACAATAGATAAAGGAATTCCATGTAAGGAAACTTTTTCATGTACATATAACTTGGCTAACTGTTCCATACTGAAAGTTTCCTTCATTGGTAAGAAATGAGCATACTTGGTTAATCTATCTACAATCACCCAGATTGTATCATTACCTTTTCACGTCTTGGGTAATTTGGTAACAAAGTCCATGGTTATTAATTCCCATTTCCATATCGGTATTTCTAGTTACTGCAATAAACCTGAGGGTTTCCGATGTTCAGCTTTAACCTGTGAACAGGTTAGACACTTAGCAACATAGGTTGCTATATCTTTCTTCATTCCTATCCACCAAAAATTCTTTCTTAAGTCTTGATACATTTTATCACTTTCTGGATGTATCGTATACTTAGACTTATGAGCTTCTTCTAAAATTCAGTGGCGTAGGTTTCCTTGTTTGGGTATCCAGATTCTTTTCTTATGGAATCTCCAAATTCCATCTGTTCCTTGTTCTAATTCCTTAATCATTCCTTTTAATTTTTCAGTATCTTCGTTGATTACTGATTCCTGTATTTTTCTAATTTGTTCATTTAAATCTCTCTCCAGATTTAACTTGAGAGAACGTACTCGTCTTGGCTTTTCATGATACTTTCGACTTAAAGCATCAGCTACTATATTAGCCTTTCCTGCATGATACTGGATATTGCAATCATAATCACTAAGATTCTCCATCCAGCGTCTCTGTCTCATGTTTAACTCCTTTTGCCCGAAAACATATCTTAAACTCTATGATCGGTGAAAATAGTAAACTTGCTACGATAAAGATAGTGTCTCCAAATTTTAAGGGCAAAAATTATGGCTCCTAACTCTAGATCATAGGTTGTATAGTTCTCTTCATGATTCTTAAGTTGTCTAGAGGCATAGGCTATAACCTTTTGACGTTGCATCAACACACATCCATAACCTAACTTAGAAGCGTCACAATAGACTACAAAGTCTTCAGTTCCTTTTGGTAACGCGAGTATAGGTGCGTTGTTTAATGTTTGCTTAAGGATTCTAAAAGCTTCTTCTTGTTTTGGTCCCCATTCAAACTTAACTGATTTACAGGTCAGTTTTGTTAAAGAAATAGCTATTTTAGAAAAATCTCGGATAAAGCGTCTATAATTCCCTGTTAATCCATGAAAACATCTCACCTCCGTTGGTGACTCAGGGACTTTCCATTTAGTAATCGCCTCTATCTTTGTAGGATCCACATGAATTCCTTCATGATTTACTAGGTGTCCAAGGAATTGCACTTCTTGTAACCAAAATTCACATTTTGAGAATTTAGCATAAAGCTTTTCATTTCTCAGTAATGTAAGGGGTGCATACAGATGTGCTGCATGTTCCTCTTTACTCTTAGAGTAAATTAGAATATCATCTATAAAGACAATTATGAATTTATCCAGATATGGTTTACATATTCTGTTCATCATGTCCATAAATGCGGCTAGGGCATTGGTTAGACCAAATGGCATGACTGTAAATTCATAATGGTCATACCTTGTTCTTAAAGCAGTTTTAGGAATGTCCTCTTCCTATACTTTCAATTGATGATATCCTGAGCGGAAATCGATCTTAGAAAAGAATCGAGCTCCTTGAAGTTGATCAAACAGATCATCGATTCTCGGTAGCGGGTACCGATTTTTAATCGTGACCTTATTCAATTCCCGGTAATCAATGCACATACGCATTGATTCGTCTTTCTTCTTGACAAAAAAGATTGGTGCTCCCCATGGCGATGAACTGGGCTGTATGAAACCTTTCTCCAGAAGTTCGTCTACCTGTTTCTTCAGTTCTTGCATTTCTACTGGTGCTAAACGGTATGGTGCCTTGGCAATCGGTGCTGTCCTTGGTAGCAGGTGAATTCTGAATTCAACCTCTCTATCTGGTGGTAGTCCAGGTAGCTCTTCTGGAAAAACATCTGAAAATTGAGATACCACAGGAATATCTTTCAATTCTTTTCCTTTAGTATTAATGATTATGGAAATTATATATACTAGTGATACTTTCCTTGCATAGCTTGCTGTTTTCATCATAGAGATGAATTTTGTGGACTTGGTTGGCTTATCTCCTTTAATTGTGATCTTTTCACCCTTTGGTGAACCCCCTTGTATTGCCTTTTGATCACAGAGAATACTGGCTTTATTGGCTATTAACCAATCCATTCCTAATACGACATCAAATCCAGCCAGATTCATTGGATAAAGGTTAGTAATAAATTTATGGTTTAAAATTTCTATTCTTGCTCCCTGCAGGATTTCAGTAATCTTAATGGATTCTTCGTTTGCCGTTTCTACCAGACATTCTTGTTGAAGTTTAGTTAATGGTTGATTGAGAAGTTTGTAGAATGAAGTATTAATAAAACTTTGGTTCGCACAAGAGTCGAATAATACTTTAGCAAAAATATCATTAACTAAAAACATACCGGTGATCACGTCTGGAATCATTTTGGCTTCTTCAGCTGTCAGAACAAATGCTCTAGCATTCTTGGTAGTTTTGCTCTTTGTTGCTGGAGCTAGTTTCGGACATTTCGGTTTGATATGCCCCTTTTCCCCCACAATTGAAGCATACTCCATTACTAGGTTTCTTCCTACAGTCTTCTTCCTTGTGTCCAGACCTTTTGCAGAAGTTGCAGGAGATGGAACATCTTCCTGAATGTTTCTTCTTACAGTCAGTGTTGTAAAAGTCGCTAGGCGGTCCCTAGTCGGCCAACTGGGGAGTTGGGAGTAATCGGAGTACTCGGGGAGTACGCGGACATGGTAACTATAAAGAAAATTAATTGTTATATATTATATATATGTTAAAATAAGCATAATTCATGTCAACTGAGTATAATTTAAAGTGAAACATGTTTAAAGTTCAAATATTCTGAATACAAGTCCGACTAGTCTGAGTACAAGGTCGAGTAGTCCGAGTACAAGGTCGAGTAGTCCGAGTACAAGCCCGAGTAGGCCGATGTTGACCGATTTTGACTAATTAAAAGTCAACAACCCACGTTGACCGCCTAGACCGACTAGGCCGACTCTTTCCGACTATGTCCGACTAGGCGCCGACTAGGCCGACTAGGCGCCGAGTTTGACCGAGGACGACTAATTGAGTCCGCCTAGGAGGAAGTCGCCTCGGAGGGGTTCCGAGGACCGAGTACTCGCCGAGTACTCGGCCTTGGAATCCGACTTTTACAACACTGCTTACAGTACTTACAGTAAGGTGCAGAAGTAGAACCTGTACCTTTCCCATGGTTGGAATTACCGTAGCGAAATTCTTGGGTAAGTTTTTGGACTAGGTTCTTCCTCTAGTTTTCTTCTTGCGTACGTACTAATTCATCAGTCAAGGTATTGGCTAGTTCTACGGCTTCTTCTATGGTT
The DNA here is from genome assembly GCA_030545235.1 of Helianthus tuberosus. Classification (NCBI taxonomy): domain Eukaryota; kingdom Viridiplantae; phylum Streptophyta; class Magnoliopsida; order Asterales; family Asteraceae; genus Helianthus; species Helianthus tuberosus. The sequence continues at coordinate 47,225,214 of CM060410.1, read as the reverse complement.
TGTGGTCTAGCTGCCATGACTACATGTTTGATATCACTAATTAATCCCCAGATGTAACGGGAGATTAATACTGGTTCTGGGGAAGCTAGGGTTGGCACTATTCTAGCATATTCAAAGAATATGGTAGTGTAACCCTTATAGTCTACTCCAGTCATTCTAAGGTTTAAGAATTTATTAGCAATTCGTTCCTTTTCATTGGGAGGACAAAATTTCCTTTCAACCATATTCTTAAAGTCAGTCAATTCCATATTATAAATCTGTCACTTCCCCTAGACTAGAGAATAGTATTCCACCATTCAAGAGCTGCATTCTTAAATAGGATAGAAGCAAACATAATTTTATCTTCCTCTGCACATTTGCTTATTTTTAAGACTACTTCTGTCTTTTCTATCCAACGTAGAGCTGCAATGGCTCCTTCATTGCCAGAGAATTCTATTGGTTTGCAGGACTATAATTCTTTGTAAGAACAACCATATGACATGGTTCTTCTTCTTTTTGGAATAGGCAATTGGAGTAACGGTCCACTATTCACGCTGTAACTGGGTTAAGTAGGTGGTCGTTTACTTCCATTATTAGTTTTATTATTTTCTGCTTCTTTAATAGTCTTGATGATATATGGCATAGCATCTATAATTCCTTGTACTACTATGTGTTGGATGGCACTGTTATCTATTTGGTTCCCATTATTATCGTTATTCTTGTTATCCTGATTTACTTCATTGTCCATCTGAATTATAAACATTTATCAGGTATTAATATCACAGAATAAGATTGAATGTAAACAATCACGCAAACACATTGATCAAAGTCGTCGAGTATTACGACATTCTACTCTTTATATATATATATATATATATATATATATATATATCGGTTACAGTCTACAACGGAAATTGAAACACACTACTAGTTATGCATCAATAGGTACTAGATTATCTATGATTTTTTTCAAACTACACACACACACACACATATATATATATATATATATATATATATTATCGCTGCTAGGGGTGGTTCCAATATTGCATTTCACACTCGTCGTATTTCCAAACGAGCTTCTCTCCTATTTATTTGATTCTCTCTCCTTCCTCAACTAACTCCTCACCAAAGGTACGGAGTTCGTGCACATTTTCCTCACTCATGGACGGTAGTGGTGCGAGTACTGGTTCAGGGTACTAGGGCATAGGTTCTCCATATGGGTATGGGTTGTCTAGTATCTCCCGGACATACTGATCGGTGTTCCAATATGGATCTAGAGGGTTAAGGTTGGTATATTATGCTATGGGGTTTGGCATTGGGTTTCCTTGTGGATAGAGTTCTCGATAATCCCTATGGTCATCCTTCCGTGGATCATACATTAGAGGATTAGGTTCCGGGACTCTAGGTATCTCGTTTGGGTCAAATGCTGGTATGGGAATTTGATCTCCTTTAAGTTCTATCTCCATTGGTTAGGTTGGGAATAGTGGCAATGGCTGTGGTGCAATTATTTGGTCTAGGTTTGGGTCTGCTGCAGTGGTGGCTAGTATGTGAAAGTTGGCCAATCGCTTATTGACTATGCCTTGGGTCTGGGCGTTCATCTCCCTATTAGCAGCTGCTAAAGCCCTTTGTTGCTGCAATTTTCTCATTCGCTTCCTACGCTCATGTGCCCCCCGACTGAACCATCCTCTCTTTTTCATAGGGAATGGTTCTTTGGATTGCGCCTTAAAGATGAAGATCCCCTCTTCGGTATAAGCAGAATACCCCGAAGGAGTAGGCTGTGAGGAAGTTCCTTCACTTTTGGGAGAACTATCTAGGTGACGATAGGCGTCAGACGGACCTTGATCACTCATACTGTACCTAACAAATTTTCAAATAACACAAAACAATAATATACAAATATGCAAATAATTATTTCCTAACACAATTAAAATTTTGGTGTCAGCATAACACTTCTGTGGCTGAAATCAGTGGCTGTAGCTCTGATACCACCTTCTATCGCAACCCCCGATCCCTTTTCCCCGGTAGCGGGCGGCCGCGAGTCTCAGAGCGGTGGTAACGGTGTTTATTAATTTCGCAGCGGAAAATACATCAGGGTCGTAGTTAGAAAATAATTTATCAGAGTAAAACACCATACTTTTATAATTAATAAATATATGGGAAAACCCAAGTTTCCATTACAAACATGTTTATAGGGATAAACCCTAATTTATTGAAATAAAACTTCTTCTTTATTTAGGTAACTTTTTATAGCCACTTTTCAAAGCCTTCAGTGCTCTCCAGCTGGCTTTATTTGGCTTTCACATTTTGTTACCTGAAACGCGTTTTAAAAAGTTTTATCAGCAAGAAATACTGGCGAGTGAATCCCAGTTTAATCAAACCAAGTTTTATCATTTTACAGCATTGAGGGCAATCCGCAATTACATTTGTTTACATCTACTTTAATTACCACCCACGGTACTGTCAATCCTGACTTGTGGTCATGCTACTACTCACAATGTAGTAACAAGTTATGTATACAAAACCCCAACATACCGAAAGTAATTGTAGAATCACAAATACTCAATCACTATTAAATATAATTTAAAGCAATTGAGGTTTTGTAAAAACAGTTTACAAAAAGAGGAATTACTCACATTGCTATTTTAGATAATTCCTGGTGACTTCCTGGTTATAATCTATTTAAAACAAACAATGAACACGTGTTAGTATAATAACCCAATTTACATTAGCTATACCCCCCCCCAAGACAGAACTCTAACGACTGAGTCGGGCAGAGCCTTGACATGCGTTACAGAGTTTTAGATCAATCGGGCAGAGTACTAATACGTAACCGAGGGTTATAATACTTACAACGAGGCAGAGCTTCATTTTTTAGTGGGTATTATACCCAAGAATTATAATTACTATTCAGAAGTTGAGAGGATTTTCGAGAAATGAACGATTTGGAAATGAACGTCGAACTCTCTATTTATAGGGCTGGAAACAGAGGGCCTCGCGGCCCGCGATAGCTGCTGCTGTCTCCTTCGCGCCCCGCGAGAGCAATAGGGTAGGTTTTAGGTTTGTTGAATCAAAGGTGTAGGCTCGACACGACTGGGACACGTGGCAATCTAGGGTTACGCCTGGTGTCAGCGGGTCGCGGCCCGCGACAGCTTACCCTAATATTGTCGCGCCCCGCGAGTGACTTAAAATATTGTTTTTATTTATATAATTGTATTTCGGGCCCGTTTTCGTATACGGGGTGTATTTTAGGGCATATAGGGGTGTTTTAAGGATTGTAGGAGAATTGTTATAGCAACTATGACGACATCGCTGGAGTGTTGAACGTTGGCGAACACCGTATACGGGTCACACCGGAGTTGGTGCATAAAATATTCGGAATTCCAATCGGAGATAGAGAGATTGTTGAAAAAATCAGAGCGAGAGACGGCAATCCAGTTGTGAAGGAATGGAGGGACCAAGAATCGCTGATAGATGACGCCATGCTGGATGAACTGCTCGGAAAGCTTGACGACCCACTTTTTGAAAAACACCTAGAGCATAACGTCCCGATGATACCTAAACCTCATCAAGATGTTCATGAGCCGGAGAATGAAAAAGGTTAAGAAGAAGCCTGATGATATAAAATCATCATCCACCGACGCTCAAAAGGATAAAGAAACGACATTTGAAAAAAAATGTGGCGGACAATGTGGAGGGAGACAACGACCACGTCGGACCGTACGATGAAGGCGACGACGACCACCCAGAATGTTTCAAACATTGCAAGGATTATCTGTTGTCGCAGACAAGCACACAAGAGTTGGCGGTTTTTGTTGGGATGGATGGCGAGTTTCAGGTCCCAATGGTATGACAGTATGGGACGTCGCCCGTGTCGTAAGAGGAAGAAGAAGAAGGGAATGAGGAGGTACATGACTTGATAAACTTTTTTAACGTGCAATCTGATCTAGTATTTATTATAATCATATAAATCTGAAAAAGGTTTGGATACCTCAGTATAATTTTGTTAACAGGTTCATGCGCATAATCTGGATAATGCATTTAAGGAGTTTGAAGATTGCTTGGAGAAGGTAAAAAACACCATGTCGGAAGCTTTAAAGGTGCACCCAAACAGTGACCTAATATTGAAATAGAAAATACAATTGCTTGGAATAGTCGGCAAACATCTGAAGGACGTTGCGGAGGTTGTGGAAACAGATGTTGTGTTAGAGAAAACACCGGCACCTGTCAAGCACAGTGGAGTGTTGACGCCAGGTAATCAGTGGAGTGTTGACGCCAGGTAATCTAACTCCTTCCTCACCCGTGACTTCGTTGTTTGGCGCGGAAGTAGATGAACTGATATCCGCATTTCAATCTATACGACACCTAGGCACACGATCGAAAGCTGAGGGCATCCAACCAGTAAACTTGGAAGGTGAACTGGAAAACGTCGTAAAAACGTCAACTATTCATGACACTGAAAAGGAAGGAAATGTTTTATTGCAATATAAACTCCGGAGGCCGAAGAGAAACAAAAATCTTCCGGATGCGCTGAGGTCACTGATGCGTGTCGAGTGTGATATATTTTTATTAATATTTTAAGCCCTTTCTAACACATTAGTCAAGTTTTAAATTTATAAAACACGATATTCTACTAACACTTAGACACACACATGGGCAAGTTCACCCATCGTGAGCGTAGTATAGCGTTGGTAAGATACCGAGGTCGTCCAAGGACACAAGAGCTTTAAGTAACGGTTTATCCTCAACGTCTAATCAAATCAAAAGTTTTAGAAAATGTTTTAAACATGAAAATAAAAACTTAAAATTCCGAAAATAAAATAAAAACAGATAGACAAGATAAATCACTCGGATCCGACTCGCCTTTAATGTAACCTTTGATGATTTCCGCACTTTTGCACTTTTTAAGAGATTATCTTAGTTATAGTAGTAGGTCCCTCTTTTGAAGGTGACGTTACTCTCAACCCAGTGGTTTGATTTAGAAAGGATACAATCCCAAAGGGTCGGAATATTGAAAGATAATTAATTAAGTTATTAATCCCTCTTTTGAAGGCGACGTTACCCTCGGCTAAGTGGTTTGAGTCAGCAGGGATACAATCCCAAGTAGTCGGGTTAATGTATTAATAGTAGTTTACATATGAGGGGATCAAGCCATTCACACCCCCGCCATCCAATACCAGTGGGTATTGAAGGAGGCCCTAGTAAGCTTGACCCAAGTCCTTGCAGGATCTATACACTGAACAAGGCAAGAACCTTACCAAACCATTCCCTTAACCCCCGACCAGGTAGCCAACATATCTCTATATAGACCGTAGAGATATAAATGGTGAAAATCTTTTATTTTATATAGACAGTAAAATAATGTCAAGACAACATGGACAAATGATAAGAAGGTTTAACCTTCAACATAAGAAACTAGTTATTAAAGTCATTCATACAAAACCAAATAAAAAGTGCGAAAAGATTAAAAAATCAAAAATATTACATTAAATGCTTATCTTCACCAAGTGATGTATGAGACTTAGCCAAACATCGCCTTTGATTGACAAGAACTCCTACGATCAATCTTGGATCCCAAGACTACTACACACACTCTAAGGTGGATGATGGATGATGGTGGTGGATGTGGGTGTTGTAGTGGTGGTGGAATGGTGGTGAAGTGGGAGAGATGTGGTTTGCCAAGGGATGCCTTTGAAGTGAACCAAGCACCCCTATTTGTAGCCTGCACAGACGCCCGGACATGACCCCGTGGCCATCAACTTTTTCTTTCTTCATTAATTACAATTGTCTATATTAGGCTCCACACGCCCCCGTGTCCGCTGGGCACGGCCCCGTGTGCAGAAGCATATATATACTATCAATATTTGCAAGATTATGCGAATCCTAGCATTGACCACGACCCATGTTGAGCTGGGCACGCCCCCGTGCTGGAAATAGAAGCTTCTACAACTTTGTCTTTTTCTGCAGACATCTGGCCACGCCCCCGTGTCCACTAGGCACGGGCCGTGGTCAGCCCTCTGTTTCTTGTTTTTGCTTGGGAAGATGCTGTCGAGGGGTCGGGCATTCCACGTTTATTCCTTTTCTTTGTATTCATGTTAGTTTTTGCTGCATATTTGTTCCTTTTGTTCATTTAAGCTCATTTGGTCCCGAAAATACAAAAGGAAGACAAAAGCACACTTTTTCCAACATTAGTACTAAAAAGGGTTAGTTTTATGCCACATTTGATGTAATTTATATGTTGCATTTTGCACACATCAAATACCCCCACACTTGAATCTTTGCTTGTCCTCAAGCAAAACTCTTTATTTTGTGGCTTACACACCCAAATGGAATAGGAAGAAGAGAAGTTTTGGGCTTGTCTTGAGTGTCGGGAATCCAATATCTTTATTGGGTTTTATTTTTATGCTATTTACATTCCTATTCGTTATGATTTATTTAGAATGTTTCATAAGAGAAATTACTTATTTGGGCATAACATTCCTCTTTAAAATTCCATTTATATACAAGTTCACATACCTTATGGGAGATCATTCAACACTCGGCCGGAGATGTATTTTATGTGAAACACTCGAGACCGACATGGAACTTACTTCTACCATATGTTTGCCAAGCAATCAATCCTCCTCCTTTTTAACTATAAACCTTTGTAAATATAAAGAGGACTTGGGGAAGGGTTAGACTTGGGTTAAAGATAGGTGGTTTTGGGTTAGTGGTTAGTAAAAAGGGCTAAAAGCGTAAAAAAACGTCGATTGTCGTAAAACTTTTTGTTTTTGTGACTTTTATTCAAACTAAGCATTTTCAAACAAAGTTTCTTTGAGGAACTTGTTTGTTTATTGCTAGACTTTTTTTTAAAGAAACGTCACAAGACAACCGAGCTTTTTACTAAAATAAACGGTTTAAAAGAAAAAGGTTTTGGTGGGTAAAGGGTGTTTGTTTTGTGGGGTTGGAAACGAAAAGGCTTAGGCTCAAAGGGATTAACTAGGGGGATTTTGGGTAGGTGAAAAAAGAAAATGAAAAATAATGGTGTTGAAAAGAAAAAGAGTTAGTCCTAATGCCTCCATCATTTACTTACTTAGGTTTAAGTTGGTAAGGACAGGGATTGTATCGTCGTGGCAAGTTCTAGAGTCGTAAGAAACCAAGCGGCTATTCACACAAGAAACGAAAGATGAGCATTTAGTTTAAAGATGTATGCTTGTATGCTCAATAAAGGCTCAAAACTCACTTTTTGTGGGAATGGATTTATCATGTGATCAAGTATTTATAATCAAATTTTAACTAGATTTGTCATGCCGTTTCATAATTTTCTTGTGTTGGTTCTTTTTATCACGGCGCTATCGGTTGTAAATTTGTAAAAATATAACCTTTTAGAACTTGTTATTCCCAAATTAAACCAAGACAAGTAAAAAAACGAAAAGTTTTTGAAAAAAAATTGGGGTGATTAGCGGTTCCAATAGAGTTGTGTAAGGCTTGTTATTAGGACTTGCAAAATTCAAGGTTTAGCATCCCCCCACACTTAAATTACACATTGTCCTCAATGTGTCCCAAAAGTAAGTTTTTAGGTTGATTGAATATGTAAAAAGGTGTTAAAAACAAGGTTTTGGTGTTACTGGGCATCTGGGCACGACCTCGTGCTGGTTGAGCACGGCCCCATGGTCAGAGTGCCAGTAATAATAACTTACAGAAGGTGGGCACGGGGTCGTGTTCGGTGGACATGGCCCCGTGTTGGGCAGGTTTCAGACAAACAACAGCTACAGGGTGGTGGACATGGGGCGTGCTGGCTGGGCACAGCCCCGTGGTCAGAGTCTGTAATCAATGCAAACAGGTTTTGGCTTTCGGTTCTGGTTTCCGGGCTTATGTAGCACTAATACTTAGTGCTCCCAAGCCTCCTAGGTACCTCTTTATGCTTAAATACCACACCACGTAAATAACAAACATCCTAAAATACCACAAGTTTATCATCCACATCACAAACTAAAAAAAAAAAAGAAAATGCAAGAAAGTAAGAGTGTTAACGGAAAGTAAATTGATCAACATTGGCACGCATGCCAGATAATTGTTTTTAAGATAAAGGGGTTAACCTGGGTAGAGCTTCAACCGTGTCATGCCATTTCCGACGCCTCCATCTCAATCCATGTCTTCGTCCTCGTCATATCCTCCTTAATTTGCTATGTACTCCCAGATATTGCCGATGTCATCTTGAATTACGGAGATGTTCCTCTCTATTGCTCCGACCCGGGTGTACGTGTTGCTAGCTATGTTGAAGGTGTTGCGGGTGCATAAGAGGTTTTCCTGCAAGAGATCATGTAAACATTGAAAGTTAGGAAAACCACCCCCTTGAGAGGAGGATTGGCCCGCATCACCATGATACTGATACTGGTACTGTGGAGAAGGGCGGATTTGTGTGGCGTGAAGGACGAGAGCTTCTTGTGGGTTCCACACATGTCCCTGAACTGTTTGGAATCGAATCGTTCCGTCACCCGCTTCATTGATGATCCCCATTGAGCAGCATATGACGAGATCCACCTTACCAGACCATGGGCCCTTCTTGAAGGACCTTGGCATCCTTTGCACGAAATTCTTGAAAAGACGGTATATCCACCCTCCAAAGAAGATCAGGGTCAGGGGATTGGCTAGCTGGTTCAGGTGCATGTTTCGGAGAAGCATGTGTGGAACATCGAGAGGCACACGGTTGCGGATGCAGTATAAGAACGTTAGATCCCTCAGATTGACAACACCGGTACTGTCATGCCTTTGGTTGAAGGAGTTGCTAAGGACCCTGTGAATGTAGCGGTAGAGAGGGTGCCACAACTGTGAGCTCTTGGTTTGGCTTGGATTATAGGCTCCTTCCCCAATTTGAGCCCATGCTGATTGACGTTGGTTTTGCTGGAGCTCCCGTAGACCTCCCGTGTTTGCCTCATCTCCGGCATCCTCTTCAGCATACAACCCAATGATCGACCCAAATTGTGCAATCGAGATTGATAGCATATTTCCAGCACAACGAAACTCAACCCCCTCTTCATCAAATGGCTCTGCTTTACCCTTGAACGCGAACGTGCTATAGAACTCCATGTTGTACTCGTGAACCGAGTGGAGTCTAGTGCAAAGAGCCGCCCTTAGGGGACCAGTGACTAGGTTGTTGAAGCGGTCAATCTGCTCTACTGCTTCCAGGGTGTCTATGCAAACTTGTCGCGGGTTTTCCTCGGGCCTTGTCTGAAGCATATCAAATCTGGCTTGAGCTGCCCATTAACTCTTGTTGAAGCGTGTGAATTTCTTGGCCATCTGAAAGAAAACGCAAAACAATTAGCACGAAACAATAAATTTTTGAGGAAAACTTAAAACAACAAGCTGAACACGGCCCCGTGGCCACTGGCCACGCCCCGTGTTCGATGAAAAGTTGCAGGACACGCCCTTGTGTTCGCTGAGCACGGCCCCGTGCTCAGGCGTCTGTTTCCCAAAATTCTCATTTTTCGACCCGGTTCTGAAAACTTGAAAATTTTTGGTTGAGTAGGGGCGGTTTTCCCCGAAAATGAAACCCCAAGTGCCGTTTTTCCCAAAACAAACCGTTTACCCCTTCAATTTCATCTTTACGGTTCAAAAACAAGGGTTTGAGGTTTTTGTAAGAAATCGGGCAAATCTTTAAATAATTCAAGTTGGTTTACTTCCTATAACACATAACTAAACTACTATTAACAGATCTAAGCAAAATTTTGAGGTTTGATTCGATTCAAGTTGAAGAACCCTAGATTTTTCCCTAAATTTTTTATGGTAAACTACATGCAAATGATTAATCTAACTAACTATGATGATAGAATCATACCTTGACGTTGTTGAACGGTGGAAGAACGTGAAAATCTACAGAAAATCGCGGTGGAACCAGAGAGTTTTCGGGGAAACGGGTCATGTGGAAGGGAAGAAATGAAAGAAAAAGGGGTTTTTATCCCGTCAGTTAGACGAGCACGGCCCCGTGTCCAGCTGGACATGGCCCCGTGGGTGGGTAAAATTTATTTGTTTTTTTAGTGCACGTGTGAGTGACCTGTTTCCCAAAACTTGGTTCTAGAAATTTTACCTGATTTAGAAGCTTTCCCGTCGTTCGTTACTTACAAGATATGATGTTGATGCTCAAACTTTCGTTTATTCGTCGGCTGCTTGTAGCGATATCTCCCCCTCTTCATCCTCAATGAATCCTTGATAAAGCTTTAGCCGTTGGCCATTAATTTTAAATGGAATTCCATTCCGAGATTTAATTTCAATTGCACCGGAAAATAATCGAAGTCGTGAATTAAACAATAGAACTTGATCTCCTACCATAAATTCATTAGGTTTAATGTGTTTATCATGCAAATTTTTCATTCTTTCCTTATAAAATTCGGAGTTAGAGTATGCGTGATTCCTTAATTCGTCTAATTCATTTAATTGACAAAATCGATTTTTACCGGCCATTTCTATGTCTAAGTTTACGTTTTTAATTGCATAGTAGGCTTTGTGTGCTATCTCTACCGGCAAATGACAACTTTTTCCATAGACAAGCTTATATGGGGTGGTACCTATTGTTGTTTTATATGCGGTTCGAAAAGCCCATAAATCGTCGTCTAATTTATCGGCCCATTCCTTTTTATTTAATCCTATGTTTTTTTCAAGTATTTTTTTTAAACCTCGATTAGTCACTTCGGCTTGTCCGTTTGTTTGAGGGTGATATGCTGTTGAGATCCGGTGATAGACCCCATACTTTGTTAAAAAAAATTCAAGTTGATGATTACAAAAATGGGTACCCCTATCACTTATTAACGCTTTTGGAGTTGCAAAACGAGAAAATAATCGTTTCAGTAATCTTACCACAACTCTTCCATCATTTGTTGGAAGGGCTTCGGCTTCAGCCCATTTAGACAAGTAATCCACTGCCACAAGTGTATATTTGTTTCCTTTTGACGGTGGGAAAGGTCCCATAAAGTCGAGTCCCCACACATTAAAACTTTCACAAACAAGAATGCCATTTTGTGGCATTTTGTTTTTGGAAGAAATATTACCTGATCGTTGGCATGCATCACAAGTTTTTACAAGACTTTTGGCATCTTTCTAAATGGTTGGCCATAAAATCCTGAATCAAATACCTTTCATGCGGTACTAGCGGCACCATGATGTCCTCCACATGGACCTTCATGACAATGGCGGAGAATTCTCCTTGCTTCACTACCATGTACGCATCGTCGGATAAGTTGGTTGGCACACATTTTGAAAAGATAAGGATCTTCCCAAAAATAATGCTTTACATCGGCAAATAATTTTTTTCTTTGATGATGTGGCCATCCTTTTGCGACTCTTCCGCTAGCTAAGTAGTTAGCATAGTCGGCGTACCATGGATCTTCTCAATATTCCACCATTTCTAAGGACTCCGTTGGGAATTTTTCATTGATTAGCTCGTCCCTAGTTGCCTCCAAAGCTGGATCTTCCAAGCGGGAAAGATGATCTGCAGCGGTGTTTTCTGCTCCTCTTTTGTCTTTTATTTCAATGTCGAATTCTTGGAGGAGTGGAATCCATCTGATTAAACGTGGTTTAGCATCATGTTTCTTAAAGAGATAACGAATGGCTGCATGGTCTGTATAAACTATCGTTTTAAAAAGAACAAGATAAGAACGAAATTTATCAAAAGCAAATACTACAGCTAGTAATTCTTTTTCTGTTGTTGTGTAATTTTCTTGTGCATCGTTAAGTGTTTTACTAGCGTAATATATTGGGTGAAAATGCTTATCTTTTTTTTTGTCCCAAGACGGCTCCAACTGCAAAGGCACTTGCATCACACATGATTTCGAAAGGTAATTTCCAATCAGGCGCTATCATGATAGGTGCATTGACTAGCATTTCTTTTAGCGTAAGAAATGCTTGGTTACAATCCTTGTCAAAGATGAAAGGAGCATCTTTTTCAAGTAATTTTCTTAAAGGTCTTGAGATTTTAGAAAAGTCTTTGATAAACCGTTTATAAAATCCGGCATGTCCTAGGAAACTTCTGATAGCTCTAACGGAGGATGGGGGTGGTAATCGAGAAATAGTGTCTATTTTGGCTCGATCAACCTCCATTCCTTCGCTTGAGATTTTATGACCGAGTAATATTCCCTCCGTTACCATGAAATGGCATTTTTCCCAATTAAGGGCGATGTTAGTTTCCTCACATTGGGATAGCATTCGTTCAAGATTATCGAGGCATTGGTCGTATGAATCTCCAAAGATAGAAAAGTCGTCCATGAAGACTTCCATGGTCTTTTCTATCATATCATGGAAGATGGCCACCATGCAATGTTGAAAAGTTGCGGGGGCATTACATAGACCAAAAGGCATGCGTCGATAAGCAAAAGTTCCATAGGGACATGTGAATGCTGTCTTTTCTTTGTCTTCGGGTGCTATCGGTATTTGAAAGTGACCTGAAAAACCATCTAAGAAATAATTAAATTTGTGACCGGATAATCTTTCTAACATTTGATCAATAAAAGGTAAAGGAAAGAGGTCTTTCCTTGTTGCCTCATTTAATCGATGATAATCTATACAAACTATCCATCATGTGATGGTTCTTGTTGGTATTAATTCATTTTTCTGGTTAGTGACCACCGTCATACCTCTTTTCTTAGGAACCACTTGAACGGGACTTACCCAAGGACTATCGGAGATTGGGTAAATGAGTCCGGCGTCATGTAATTTGATGACTTCATTTTTAACCACTTCTTGGACATTTGGATTTACTCTACGTTGTGGTTGTGTTACCGATTTGTAGTTATCATTCATTAAAATTTTGTGCGTGCACATGGAAGGGCTTATTCCTTTAATATCTACAAGCTTCCAAGCGATCGCATTTTTGTGTTTTTTCAAAAGTGTAATTAGTTTTTCTTTTTCTACGCTAGTTAATTTTGATGAAATAATTACATGCATCTTTGTCAAGAAAAGCATATTCCAAACCTTTTGGAAGTTCTTTGAGCTCAAGTGGTGGGTCTTTAGGAGACTCCTTATTTGGTTGCTCATTTTGGTCAAGAACCAAAAAGGTTTGTTCAATGGCGACCGCTTCTTCAACAAAGTGGTCAATTTCTTCTCTTGTATCAGGTGGCTCATCTTCATCTTCAATTAGGGGGTCATCATTGCCGAATGGATATTTCATTGAACGCTCAAGATCGACACTTCTTTTGAATTCCCCTAATTGAATGGGTAGATTGTTTTTCTTCTGATTTTTCAAAGCTTCAGAGGTTTTTACAAAAGGTCGTCCCAACACTAGCGGAGCGTCATCAAGGATGACGAAGTCGGTTGGGATTACCATTTGATTTGCTTGAACTAATACATCGTCAACTACTCCCATTGATTTTATTATTTTCCGATTAGATAGAAAAATGGGTATTTGAAGTGGAAAAAAATCACTAATACTTAATTTTTCGAAAATGTAGTTTGGCATTATATTAACACAAAGATCTTTATCAATTGTAATATTACTAATAAAGGGATTTTGAAAGAAACATGGAATTGGTGTAATGTTAATTTCAAATGAATCATCTTTTATTAGTGTAGTTTGATCATTTGTTAACTTAATGCTTACCGTTTCTTCAATTTTAGTGTTAGTGTTTAACTCTTTAAAAACTTAGCATGAGTGGGTACTAAACAATGATTTTCGAAAGAAGGTGACAAGAGATTAATTCTTGAAAATTAGACTCTTCTTGAATTTTAACGTTATCGGACTCACCTTTTTCGTTGTTTACCTCATGTGTCGGTTTTTCACTTATTTGTTCTTCCATTTTTACCTTTTCAACTATCTCTTCTTTATTACATGTTAATTCTTCCCTTGCGGGGATTCCCCTTCCCTTGCGTGGGCTTCTTTTATACAGCGTCCGATAGATTTAAGGTGTTGTATTATCTTATCGGCTATGTGGGTGATAGAATAAGGATCCTCAAAGTTTGAATTCGGAGGTTCGATCCTTGGTTCCTCATAATACTCATATGAAGTAGATAGTTCACACCATTGTTCCTCATTGTAAGTATATGATGAATAAGGGTCGTAACTTGGTTCTTCATAATACTCATATGAGGTGGGTTGCTCACACCATGGTTCCTCATAATAAGTATATGAAAGTGAAGGCTCATATCTTGGTTCCTCAAAGTATGAGTATGAAGGCTCATACCTTGGTTCATCAAAATATGAGCATGAGGGAGAATGTTCATACCTTGGTTCTTCATAGGATGTGTATGAAGTGGATGGCTCGTACCTGGGCTCCTCATAGTATGTGTACGAAGGGGATGGTTCAAAGAGGTCACAATATTGTACCGAATGAGGGTTACCACAACTGGTACAATACTCTTCCCAATAATCATCCTCCTCCTCGTAGTGGTAGTTGTAACCTCCTGAGTGTTGATCCATAAGAATCACTCAGCAGACCACAACAGAGTCTCGGGACCAGAAAACAAAAATAAAAATGGAAACAGAGGCTGGACACGGCCCCGTGTTCAGTGAGCACGACCCCATGTTCAGGTTCTGTATCAGGGCGTTTTAGAAAATGTGACTGGTTTTGTGCAGCACGGGGGTGTGTTCAGCGAGTACGACCCCGTGTTTAGACTCTGTATCTGGGAGTTTGGAAAATATTATGCAGCACGGCCCAGTGTTCAGTGAACACGGCCCCGTGTTCAGGCTATTGTAATGCAAAAACTAACTAAAAATGTAAAAATGTGCGCGCAGTTTTAAAAAGGTTTTGAAAAACGATCAGGGCGTTGATTTTAAGCTTTCTTAAAATCCTTGTGTCCCCGGCGACGGCGCCAAAAACTTGATGCGTGTCGAGTGTGATATATTTTTATTAATATTTTAAGCCCTTTTTAACACATTAGTCAAGTTTTAAATTTATAAAAGACGATATTCTACTAACACTTAGACACACACATGGGCAAGTGCACCCATCGTGAGCGTAGTATAGCGTTGGTAAGATACCGAGGTCTTCCAAGGACACAAGAGCTTTTAGTACTGGTTTATCCTTAACGTCTAATCAAATCAAAAGTTTTAGAAAATGTTTTAAACATGAAAATAAAAACTAAAAATGCTGAATATAAAATATAAACATATAGACAAGATGTATCACTTGGATCCGACTCGCCTTTAATGTAACCTTTGATGATTTCCGCACTTTTGCACTTTTTAAGAGATTATCTTAGTTATAGTAGTAGGCCCCTCTTTTGAAGGTGACGTTACCCTCAACCCAGTGGTTTGAGTCAGCAAGGATACAATCCCAAAGGGTCGGAATATTTAAAGATAATTAATTAAGTTATTAATGCGTAATGTGGTAGGCCCCTCTTTTGAAGGCGACGTTACCCTCTGCTAAGTGGTTTGAGTCAGCAGGGATACAATCCCAAGTAGCCGGGTTAATGTATTAATAGTAGTTTACATATGAGGGGATCAAGCCATTCGCACGCCCGCCATCCAATAGCAGTGGGTATTGAAGGAGGTCCTAGTAAGCTTGACCCAGGTCCTTGCAGGATCTATACATTGAACAAGGCAAGAACCTTACCAAACCATTCCCTTAACCCCCGACCAGGTAGCCAACATATCTCTATATAGATCGTAGATATATGAATGGTGAAAATCTTTTATTTTATATAGACAGTAAAATAATGCCAAGACACCATGGACAAATGATAAGGAAGTTTCACCTTCAACATAAGAAACTAGTTATTAAAGTCATTAATAGAAAACCATATAAAAAGTGAAAAGATTAAAAACTCCAAAGTATTACATAAAATGCTTGTCTTCACCAAGTGATGTAAGAGACTTAGCCAAACATGGCCTTTGATTGACAAGAACTCTTACGATCAATCTTGGATCCCGAGACTACTACTACACACAATCTAAGGTGAATGATGGATGATGGTGGTGGATGTGGGTGTTGTATTGGTGGTGGAGTGGTGGTGAAGTGGGAGAGAGGTGGTTTGCCAAGGGATGCCTTTGAAGTGAACCAAGCACCCCTATTATAGCCTACACAGACGCTCAGACACGGCCCCGTGTCCGTTGGACACGGCCCCATGGCCATCAACTTTCTCTTTCTTCATTAATTACAATTGTCTGCATTAGGCTCCACACGCCCCCGTGTCCGCTGGGCACGACCCCGTGTGTAGAAGCGTATCTGTACTATCAAGATTTGCAAGATTCTACGAATCTTAGCGTTGACCACTGCCCGTGTTGAGCGGGACAGGCCCCCGTGCTGGGAATAGAAACTTCTACAACTTTGTCTTTTTCTGCAGACATCTGGCCACGCCCCCGTGTCCGCTCGGCACGGGGCCGTGGTCAGCCCTCTGTTTCTTGTTTTTGCTTGGGAAGATGCTGTCGAGGGGTCAGGCATTCCACGTTTATTCCTTTTCTTTATATTCATGTTAGTTTTTGCTGCATATTTGTTCCTTTTGTTCATTTAAGCTCATTTGGTCCTGAAAATACAAAAGGAAGACAAAAGCACACTTTTTCCAACATTAGTACTAAAAAGGGTTAGTTTTATGCCTCATTTGATTTAATTTATATGTTGCATTTTGCACACATCATCACCATACGTGCAGCGTGTGGTTTCTTTAACAATATAGAAGGATCAGTTGGAAGATGCCTTGGCTAGCTGTATATTCAGCGCAACAGGAAACAAATGGTAAGTATCGACAACACTCCAAAATTACATAATTAAATGAATTTGGTTGCCGATTATTCATTATATTTCGTAGCCCACGTAAGGATACATTATTCGAGTGCCCACCGGGTGTTTCAATCCTGAGAGGTTCATTTGAGTCGATCTTCCCGGAATTGTGCTAGTTATATTCTATGTTTAGATGTAGTTCGGATACTTGCTTGGTGCTATTTTCGTTAATGGGTCGTTAAGATGTTAAATTATGAAACTTATATGGTATGTTATGTTTATGTATCAAGATGATACTTTCAAGTTTTTTCAAGTGGATTATGATGTTTAACATCATTTTTGGACATTGCGTTAGTTATAAAATGTTGAATTTTGCAGGCAAATTGTTATTTATGGTCCAAATCGTACAATATTAGAGCTAGTGTATTTTCCGGAAAGCATTGATAAATATCCTTGTTTTTCCCACTTGAGATTTAATATAACATTTGTGTACGACTTAAATCTAGGTCCTATATCTATCGTTTTGAGTACCGAAGCTATCCTGACACAGCTAGTCTAACCGGTAAGTCTACTAATTGTTTCAGTGCACCGCTTGAATTGTTTTCGAAATCAGACGAATAAAATGAATGACATGCATGATCAAGATGTATTCTGCAATATTTCTGAATGTATGACATGTAACATGCTATATTGACGTTTAAAACACATAATTACATCATATAAATAAATGTTTAATTGTGCGAAAGTTACCGGAAAGTGACGTTTGTCACATACTCCCCCTGTTAAAAAGAATTTTGTCCGAAATTCAAGCTGAGTCGTCCGTTGCAGGAGTCTTCTCGAATAGGTGGGCGTATTTAATGTTTAACATCATTTTTGGATGTAGTTCGGATACTTGCTTGGTGCTAGTTTAGTGAACGGGTCGTTAAGATGTTAAATTATGAAACTTTTAGGGTATGTTATGTTTATGTGTCAAGATGATACTTTCAAGGTTTTTCAAGTGGATTATGATGTTTAACATCATTTTTGGACATTGTGTTAGTTATAAAATGCTGAATTTTGCTGAGAAATTGTTATTTATGGTTCAAATCGGACAATTTAGAGCTAATGTATTTTCCGGAAAGAGTTGATGAATATCCTTGGTTTTCCCACTTGGGATTTAATATAACATTTGTGTAGGACTTAAATCTAGGTCCTATATTCATTCGATTAGCTTAGTACCGGAGCTGTGCTGACACAGCTAGTCTAACCGGTAAGTCTACTACTTGTTTCAGTGCACCGCTTGAATTATTTTCGAAATGTGACAAGTAAAATGAATGACATGCATGATCAAGATGTATTCTGCGAGATTTCTAAATGTATGACATGTAACACATAATTGTAGCATATAAACAATTGTTTAATTATACGAAAGTTACCAGAAAGTGTCGTTTGTCACAAATTTAAACATTAAAAGATATATAATTAAAGTTTAATAATTTTAGTGGGGCCCATTTTATTATTATTGACCCCCCACGTTTCATCGTTCTTCAGCAAACCCACCCTCCATCGTTTCTCTGGCAAACCCACACTGTCGTTTTCTGGCAAACCCACCACCCTCCCTACGTTCTCCTACAATCCCATCCCCACCCTCCTCCTAACGGCTACTCCCCACCGTCCTATCATCTCCTTCAGCAAACTCGGTGCATAGATCATATTTCAAAGGTATAAACTTGTATAATTTCACTCCTAGTTTCAAAATAATTGTTATACAATTTTAATTTGTTCTTAAATTAGTTCATATTGCATCTAATCTCATATAGAAACTAACAATTAATGAAAAACAACAAACTACCAAAAGAAAAAAAAACTTTGCCTTTAAATAAGCTATGTGTTGATGCAGATTTTGTGCTGTTCGAATAGTTTAGATTTATTTTATGTTGAATTTGTAATAGTTAGTGAAACGGTCAAATGAACGTGTATTGACCCGCTCGTTTGAAGTGGTCAAACGAGAGGTTTATTTGTTTGACCATGTGTGTTTGCTAGACAAAGGGGGTGTGGTTATAAATAGCAACCCTTTGTCATTTGCAAACTTGAGAGATAGGGTGAGCTCATTAAGAGAGTTCACTATGAGTTTTAGTGTTTGGGGGAGCGATCACCACTTAGTCTCTCCCCGGATGTATACTCCTTTGGTATTGTTCAGCTATCTTGTAATCGGGCTAATTTGTAGTGTTATACTACCGGATTAATACAAAGAAGTTGCTTGTTAATCTCTAATCTCTCTCGTCTATGAACATAAACACATGAATCACGGTTTCGATCCCGAAACACGGACCTACAATTGGTATCAGAGCCATGGTACCCGATTTAGTAAATCTAACAGTTTGCTAAATCACATGTGCTCTAGATCTGTGATTTTTGTGAACTTTGTTCAAGATGTAAAAATGGGGAAATATGAAGAAACCCAGATTTGGAACCTAATCTACGGGTCTAAGATGAATCGGGCCATACAAAAAGAGTTGGGTTTTATATTTCACACCAAGTTCAACAAGTTTTCATCATCTATTATCACTTTTTAAGTGATTTTCGTCAAATCTGCAAAAGAAACAGTGGCTGTGTTCTTGAGGAGTGTGGCGGCTGGTTAAAGAAACTAGGGTTTCTTCAGAACTTTTGACGAAGAACCTGTTTGTTTGGCTGATTGTTTCCACGAAGAATGGACACCACGAAGGACTCCCACTCACGAAAAACTCCCCTGTCGAAGAACCCTTATTAGACGAAGAACCTGAATGGTGATGTGGTTGTTCGCTGATCGCATATTCCATGAAGAACTACCTAGCCGAAAAACCTCCATGTCTGCCGAAGAACCCTTTCACGAAGAACTGATGTTCTTCGTGGTTCATCATCTTTCGTGGGTCTCAGACATGTCGACGAATGTGAAGAAGATGAATGAAGGTTGTCGACTATTGTTGTTTCATTGAAGAGAAAGATGGTGGTCTAATGATATTGAAGGAGATCGGTAGTTGACGATGTGGTGGCAAATGGAAAACTGATGTCGGCTGCACAAATTATTTTGGTTTAAGGTTTGGAGGGTAATTGAAAGAGGAGAATGAAGAAGACAAAGTGATGGATGAGCTGTAAAAAGAAGATGACAGTTGCTGCTCTTGTTGTCGCAAAGAGAGAGACGGAATAGAGGTTTGTTGGCAGTTGTAAAGTAAAAAAAAGGAAAAACAGGGTATGGTACTTTTCTTTGTCTGGTCAACGAAATCTACAGTCTTCGTGAAACATGTTCTCGGCCTAGTTTTTATTTATTTAATATTTAGGCCTATTCTCACGAAAATTTTGGATCTAAATGGCCCACTCATATAATGATGTTATATTATGTGTGACAATTGGGTATTAGAAATTGTGATTTTATTTTGTATGTGGGCGTACATATTGAATTGGGCCACGCCTGGAAGTCTCAGACATGTGCATGATGGGATTAGTGATTTGCACATTATGTCGTCTGGTCAGTATAAAAGTCAGGTTGGGAGTATGTGAAAGATTAAGCTGGGTGATTATTGTGAAAGATTCAAACTCATACAATTATTTTATGGGCCAATGAAATGACTGAATGAGTGATGGACGTATTGTGAGGAATGCTACTGGGCCGATATTAAAAATTTATTAGTGGTGATGTAATGTTGATCAGTTTTGGTCGGCTGTTCACCAAGTTTATCTATTTTTCGACGCCAAATTCGTACGGGTTCGGGAGCGCGGGGGATGATAAGTCATGATGAAAACTTGATTTTTGTTAAACATGGGGTAGTCACGGTTACCGATGCAAACGTCAAATTTGGTGACTTGACTACTATGGGCCAAAAACCAAAAACGTTATGTTTACTTCCGCACGTCAATGTTTATGTTGTTATCGGTTTTAGTAAATGCTCGAAAGCATTTTGTTTATTGTCATATTCTCGCATTTGGTAACGATTGAATGAACCTGGAATGCCAAGACCGGTCCTAACAAGTTCACAAGGTCGAAGAGTTATGCCTATGATGAAAGTCTTCGGATTAGGTGCTAGCAGTACTTTGGAGGGATACAAGTCGGATCCTACGGGTCCTAGGGGACTTTCTTTATCAACTAGAATATGCAAAGAAGAAAGCCGTTTTCGTGATTTATCGAAAAACCGAGAACATTTGAAAGATTATACTCAGTGGAGAGAATTTGTTCCTTAAAGTTGGCAACAGTTCCGCTCAGTGGAGGGAATTGGTGAACATTTGAAGATAAATTCTACTCAGTGGAGAGAATTTGTTCTGTGAAATTGACGACGGTTCCTTTGAAGTGGAGGGAATCTGTTAAGGTTTAGAGATCTTACCAAAGAAATGGGGGGATAAAAATTTTCATATGTTGAATTTATTCGGTAAATTTCTAAACGCAATCACAGGTGGTAGAGTTTGTGATTTTCTGGTGATACTAACGGTTCGACGTGGAATGTTTTGCACAGACACATATTTAAGGATTTTAATTAATTCTCCAGCCAGCGTGAAGAGTTTTGCAGGGAAACATACAAGTATCTAAAGTCGACTGTAGTTTCAAAGCGCTGTTCACTGAAGACCCGGGGAATCTTTATGAAAGCTGATAGTTCAAAGCTGAAGACCTGCAGGTTTCGGTTTTAGGTTTGATGTTTCTTTGGGATTTTACAGGGATCTGGGGGTAACTCAATTCGTTGAGTTTGCGTACGATGTACTTGGTCAAGCCGACTTCCTGAGCATTGATGCTGAAGATCCGTTGTGCATTACGTGGTCAACTTCACAAAGGCGAGACAATGAGATCTGGATGTAGTTCAACTAAGCGTGCTGTTTGGTTGAGCTTACAAGGGATATACTCGGTCTAGCTGACTTTCCTGAGTATTGATGCTGAGGATTAAAGTGCATTACTTGGTCGATTCCACAAAGACGGTTTACAGAAGACAGTTCACCAGAAATCTCTACCAATGTAGTATGCTTGAATGAAATAGAGTTCTTATGACAGATTAAGACTTGATGCAGTTCTTAAAGAATGGAACCCTTATCAAATGTCGGTTGGAGTATTGGAAGATTAGCGGAAGATCGGTCAATTGAGCCTTGTGAGGACATTGCACAACACCCAACACGGATACGCGTACTTTAAGGGGGAAATATTATACAAGGAGCGTCAAGATAATACTTACCTGGATCACCAGTCAAGGGGGATTTGTTAACACAGAGAAGATAAATACTTGACTGAAGATCGATTGTAGTTGCATTTTCAGCATTCGACAGCAACGGACAAGGGGAACTTGTTGATGCAGATTTTGTGTCTGATGCTGTTTGAATAGTTTAGATTTATTTTATGCTGAATTTGTAATAGTTAGTGAAACGGTCAAACGAATGTGTATTGACCCGCTCGTTTGAAGTGGTCAGACGAGAGGGTTATTTGTTTGACCATGTGTGTTTGCTAGACAAAGGGGGTGTGGCTATAAATAGTAACCCTTTGTCATTTGCAAACTTGAGAGAGAGAGGGTGAGCTCATTAACAGAGTTCACTATGAGTTTTAGTGTTTGGGGGAGAGATCACCACTTAGTCTCTCCCCGGATGTATACTCCTTTGGTATTGTTCAGTTATCTTGTAATCGGGCTGATTTGTAGTGTTATACTACCGGATTAATACAAAGAAGTTGTTTGTTAATCTCTAATCTCTCCCGTCTATGAACATAAACACACGAATCACGGTTTCGATCCCGAAACACGGACCTATAATTGGTATCAGAGCCATGGTACCCGATTTAGTAAATCTAACAGTTTGCTAAATCACATGTGCTCTAGATCTGTGATTTTTGTGAACTTTGTTCAAGATGTAAAAATGGGGAAATATGAAGAAACCCATATTTGGAACCTAATCTACGGGTCTGAGATGAATCGGGCCGTACAAAAAGAGTTGGGTTTTATATTTCACACCAAGTTCA
The DNA here is from genome assembly GCA_030545235.1 of Helianthus tuberosus. NCBI lineage: Eukaryota > Viridiplantae > Streptophyta > Magnoliopsida > Asterales > Asteraceae > Helianthus > Helianthus tuberosus. Next base: position 47,202,672 of record CM060410.1, on the reverse strand, counting down.
ACAAGTTTTCATCATCTATTATCACTTTTGAAGTGATTTTCGTCAAATCTGCAAAAGAAACAGTGGCTGTGTTCTTGAGGAGTGTGGCGGTTGGTTAAAGAAACTAGGGTTTCTTCAGAACTTTTGACGAAGAACCTGTTTGTTTGGCTGATTGTTTCCACGAAGAATGGACACCACGAAGGAGTCCCATTCACGAAAAACTCCCCTGGTGATGTGGTTGTTCGCTGATCTCATGTTCCACGAAGAACTACCTAGCCGAAAAACCTCCATGTCTGCCGAAGAACCCTTTCACGAAGAACTGATGTTCTTCGTGGTTCATCATCTTTCGTGGGTTTCAGACATGTCGACGACTGTGAAGAAGATGAATGAAGGTTGTCGACTGTTGTTGTTTCATTGAAGAGAAAGATGGTGGTCTGATGATAATGAAGGAGATGGGTAGTTGACGATGTGGTGGCAAATGGAAAACTGATGTCGGCTGCACAAATTATTTTGGTTTAAGGTTTGGAGGGTAATTGAAAGAGGAGAATGAAGAAGACAAAGTGATGGATGAGCTGTAAAAAGAAGATGACAGTTGCTGCTCTTGTTGTCGCAAAGAGAGAGACAGAATAGACGTTTGTTGGCAGCTGTAAAGTAAAAAAAAGGAAAAACAGGGTATGGTACTTTTCTTTGTCTGGTCAACGAAATCTACAGTCTTCGTGAAACATGTTCTGGGCCTAGTTTTTATTTATTTAATATTTGGGCCTATTCTTACGAAAATTTTGGATCTAAATGGCCCACTCATATAATGATGTTATATTATGTGTGACAATTGGGTATTAGAAATTGTGATTTTATTTTGTATGTGGGGCGTACATATTGAATTGGGCCACGCAAGGAAGTCTCAGACATGTGCATGATGGGATTAGTGATTTGCACATTATGTCGTCTGGTCAGTATAAAAGTCAGGTTGGGAGTATGTGAAAGATTAAGCTGGGTGATTATTGTGAAAGATTCAAACTCATACAAGATTATTTTATGGGCCAATGAAATGACTGAATGAGTGATGGACGTATTGTGAGGAATGCTACTTTGGCCGGTATTAAAAATTTATTAGTGGTGATGGAATGTTGATCAGTTTTGGTCGACTGTTCACCAAGTTTATCTATTTTTCCACGCCAAATTCGTACGGGTTCGGGAGCACGGGGGATGATAAGTCATGATGAAAACTTGATTTTTGTTAAACGTGGGGTAGTCACGGTTACCGATGCAAACGTCAAATTTGGTGACTTGACTATTATGGGCCAAAAACCAAAAACGGTATGTTTACTTCCGCACGTCAATGTTTATGTTGTTATCGGTTTTAGTAAATGCTCGAAAGCATTTTGTTTATTGTCATATTCTCGCATTTGGTAACGATTGAATGAACCTGGAATGCCAAGACCGGTCCTAACAAGTTCACAAGGTCGAAGAGTTTTTGGTCGACTGTTCACCAAGTTTATCAAATGTCGGTTGGATTATTGGAAGATCAGCGGAAGATCGGTCAATTGAGCCTTGTGAGGACATTGCACAACACCCAACACGGATACGGGTACTTTAAGGGGGAAATATTATACAAGGAGCATCAAGATACTACTTACCTGGATCGTCAGTCAAGGGAGAATTTGTTAACACAGAGAAGATAAATACTTGACTGAAGATCGATTGCAGTTGAATTTTCAGCATTCGACAGCAACGGACAAGGGGGAACTTGTTGATGCAGATTTTGTGTCCGACGCTGTTCGAATAGTTTAGATTTATTTTATGCTGAATTTGTAATAGTTAGTGAAACGCTCAAACGAACGTGTATTGACCCGCTCGTTTGAAGTGGTCAAACGAGAGGGTTATTTGTTTGACCATGTGTGTTTGCTAGACAAAGGGGGTGTGGCTATAAATAGCAACCCTTTGTCATTTGCAAACTTGAGAGAGAGGGTGAGCTCATTGAGAGAGTTCACTGTGAGTTTTAGTGTTTGGGGGAGAGATCACCACTTGGTTTCTCTCCGGATGTATACTCCTTTGGTATTGTTCGGTTATCTTGTAATCGGGTCGATTTGTAGTGTTATACTACCGGATTAATACAAAGAAGTTGTTTGTTAATCTCTAATCTCTCCCGTCTATGAACATAAACACACGAATCACGGTTTGGGTCCCGAAACACGGACCTACACTATGAACATATGATAAGCGAGAACGATGTGATTGGGGAACTAATGGAGCCGGATTTGTGATCGGCAAATCTCCGAAATAAACAAACATTAAACGTAAAGTAACTATAAATTTTTAAGAACATTGTTCTGCAACTTTTTTCATCCTCTCCTCATTACTATCAATGAAACTTAAATACAAATAGGAAATGCAAAAAAAATCCAATACGATATAAACATTATGCATCATGTTTACGAAAACGGTGGCACCAAAATATGTTACAATTAATTGAGGTCTTCCTCTTTTTATATGATCTATTCGGAGAACTAGAGTGTTTTGGGGTTTGGAATAAAAGTATTAGGATTATTATGATTTGGGCGAATGCGATTGTTAACGATATGTTTGTAGATTATTCTAAAAGTATTAGGATCAATGAAGGGGTGTTTACAAGAAGTCAATCCAAAACATTTATATTTTTACTGGTTTTCTATCACTCACATAAGACCGTGGGGTATGGTGGGCTTGGGTTGGGGCATGGGTTTAGGCATTTGTTGACACGTGAAATTGGAAAAAAAACCCAGGCCCATGGGGTATGGTGGGGCTTGGGTTGGGAGCTTGGGTTGTGGGCATGAGTTGACACATGGGGGCATGTGAAATGGCTAGTTTGGTTTGGCCATTGAGAGCCCGCCATGTCACCTTGCTAGCCCGCCCCACGCCCGGCTTCAAACCCATGCCAAAGGGGGCCACGCTCAAACCCAAGCCCCCGGGGTGATGGCTTGGGCGTTTTCACCCAACCCACGCCCAAACCCCCGCACCATACCCCATGACCTAACCTATCAAATACCAAAAGACACTAAAAGAAAACAATTGGGTGGTTCCGAAAAAAAAATTAAAACCCATCAATTTCAAAACCCAAATTTTTATTCACATGACAGTTGTCTAATTATTTCATAGCCACATAAATTCATTTAAAAGTATCAAACCATTTGGTTCACATCGATTCGTTTGATGCAAAATTAACATAATAAATTAAAATTGTTTTCCTTTTTTTATCTTTCTCTGTATATAATTGCTATTGTCATGATTCTTAATTTATATAAAGGTTAAGCTAGTAAGATCATTTAGCTATTTTTGTTTCATATCCTATAAAATATAAAAACCAGTTAAAGTACTAAATTTTCTAATAATATTGATGCCTTTTTATTATTATAATTATTATAAACAAAAGTGTACCTAAAATGCACCTGTCACTGGCACCGTAGTGACCGATACCGATTGAATACCCACTCGTAGCTTGGTGTAAAAGTAGTTACATTTTCACCTTATACTATAAATACTATCTATTAGGTTATTAATATTAAAAGAGCTGAGTACGCAGCAGTATTCCAATAAAAATTGTATTCAAAACGAAGTTGATATAACATTAGGTGTCGTAAATAGACCGAAACTGAACTCTGCCAGTCTGCCGTATCCCATGGGAAATTCCATATACTATTTAGCGATGGTTTCAATAAGTCAACGTCACAGTCACGAAATTTATTTTGGTAAGAAATAAAAGTGAGAAAACAGAAAGTTTGATATTTGAAAAACGTATGAGAACATGTACCAAGAAAGAGGCATTCTAGTATCTATACAAATCTTACTATTTCTTCGGTTTTGCACTTGTATAGACACCATCACACTCATCCAACCTGTAAAAGATGGGGATATTTTGGTCTCTAATGGAGAAACTTTTGCTCTTGGATTTTTTAGTCCCGCAAACTCCACCAACAGATATGTGGGTATCTGGTATAACAAGATTTCTGAGCAAACCATAGTTTGGGTTGCCAATAGAGACCGTCCCATCTCCAACTCGACCGGCATCCTATCAGTGGATCACACCGGGAACCTAGTCCTTCAAGAAAAAGATCAAAGTTTTGTGTTTTGGTCAACCAATGTTTCCGGAGTGGTGAATGATAGTTTAACTGCCCAGTTGTTAGATTCGGGGAATTTGGTGTTGTTTCAAGGACTAAACAAAGAGGTATATCCATGGCAAAGCTTTGATCACCCTTCGAATACGTATCTTCAGGGTATGAAGCTTGGCCTAGATAAGAAAACGGGTTTGAACAGGATGGTTACATCTTGGAAGTCTAGTGGGAATCCTGGTGTGGGGGATTATTCATATAAACTGGAGTTTGTTGGGTCGTCAACTCAGATGTTCTTGTTTATAGGTATGACAAGATATTGGCGGGCAGGGTCATGGAACGGTCTTGGATGGAGCGGTGCACCGTGTAAGACGAAAGGTAGTATCTTTATTTCTAATTATATAAATAATGATGATGAGGTGACCATCGCTTACCATATGCGCAATCCGTCCATGCTCTCTAGAGTAGTCGCTACTGAGTCTGGTACCTTAGAGAGGCTAACTTGGCACGAATCTGATCGTAAGTGGATTGAGTTCTGGTCCTATCCAAATGACCAGTGTGATGTGTATAACCATTGTGGTCCTTTTGGCTTTTGTGATCCAAATGCATCAGTTACTTTTGAGTGTGATTGCCTTCCGGGATACGAGCCACAATCACCACAGGACTGGTACATAAGGGACGGTTCCAAAGGGTGTAAGAGAAAGGTCGGAAAACATATGTGCGACGTTGGAGACAGGTTCATTGAGTTGGCCCATGTTAAGATACCTGACACATCGTCGGCACATGTGAACATGAGTTTGGGTTTAAAAGCATGCGAAGAGTTGTGCTTGAGGAATTGCACATGCAAGGGGTACGCAAGTGCTGATATCAGTAAAGGGGCCGAGGGTGGAGGTTGTATTATGTGGCATGGGTACATGAACGATTCAAGGACGTTTTTAGATGGCGGCCAATCTCTTTATATGCGGGTTAATGCAGCTGAGTTAGGTACGCTATCAGTAGTTATTCTGAGTTGTTATACAGAAGAAGTAATCTTATTTTGTTTACTTTATAATTGGCCATTTACTTATACTAGTATCGGGTCTCATTGAAAGTAGTCTTTCTATTTCTACGGGGTAGAGGTAAGGCTGTCTACATCTTACCCTCCTCAGACCTTACCTTAGCTGTACTATTATTGGCACTTACTGAGTATGATGATGATGATGAGTGTCTTCAAAAAGAAAGAACAAAACAAAGGAGTATTCAGTTCGATGAGGAGAATAAGAAAAAAATGGGTAAGGGTGGGGCTGCCTTTATATTGAAACTGACATGCACTATACAGAAGTAATAGCAAATCGTAATTTCACTAATATTTCATAACTAATGAATTAAATGTCGACAAAGAACAAAATATCTAATTAGTTAGTTCATTTACACTACTACAAAATTAAGCAACTGCCACCAAAATTTGCTACCGAAAACTGGATAGCAAATTCATTAACGTGAAACAGTTGGAAATTTTGCATTGGTAGCAAATTGGTAGGAAACATAATAAAAAAGTAATTATACAACTAAATATATAAAAGAAGTTAAACCTCCTCTGTTGCCTCCAATTTGCCCTACATCTTAACCCCGAACAACAGATCCTCATTGCCTCCAATTTCCCCTCATCGCTACTCCACCTCCACCATAGCATGTCCACCGTAGCACCTCCACCATCGTACCATATCCACCGTCGCACCACCTCACTGTTGCACAACCTCCGCCATCGCACCATTTCCTGATCATTGAAGAAACTTCACTATCTCGGTACGATTTCTCACTCTATCCGGATCATTGAAGAAACTTCACTATCTCGGTACGATTTCTCACTCTATTTTTCTAATTTTGCCCTAATTTGTTCGTAATATCTGTTAGTTTTAGTTCGATTGTGTTCGTAAAGTTCACCGTATGATATTTTGACCTAATTTGTCCCTAATTTATGTTAGTTTTAGTCGATTTTGTTCGTAGAGTTCAACTTATGATATTTTGACCTGATTTGTTCCTAATTTTTGGTAGTTTTAGTATGATTGTGTTCATGAAGTTAAATCTTATGATATTTGACCTAATTTGTTCGTAATTTTTGTTAGTTTTTGTTCGATTGTGTTCGTAAAGTTCATCTTATTGTATTTTGACATAATTTTTTCATAATTTCTGTCAGTTTTCGTTCAATTTTGTTGGTGAATTTATGTAAAACTGTTGATAAGTGGTATGGACTGCGTATGGTTTGAGTTGATTTGAGTGATGAATTTACTTTCTTGTTGTTAAGTGACTGCATCTGTTCAAACTGAGAAGGAACTTGGTTTAGCTAGTGCCGACACTGTGGCTGCAAAATCAGCTGAGATTCAATGAAAAGGAAGCCGATAACTATCGCCCACACTGGTACCAGATTTCTTGTGGTTTGTTAACAAGGTAACAAGTGTTATAAAGCTTATATTCACTTTTAGATCTTGTTGAATGGTTGATTTTCTTTGGTTATATACAAATACATTAGGGGACGAAAATAGCATTTTACTCTATAATTAAATATGATTCTTTATTGCCATGATTTTCAGGTTCCACTGGACTATTCACTCAGATCATATTTAGAAGTTATCTTCTTAGATCCGAGGATGAAGATAAAAGTCCAAGGGTCATTGGTATGTAAAGTACATTTTTCAAGTTCTTTTTCATGAGTTAATCAAGATGATCACTTGATACCTTGGTTTAAAAATGTGTGAGGTGCTCCAAGGTGTTTAGGTTTCGAAAGCCACGCGGTGAGGCGAGAGCTTCACGTATGCAAAGTGTTGCTCTATGTACAAACAGAAGTTGTGCCTGTCTCATTTGTTTGTACATTTTAGCCTTTTAAACCACGCTTGATACCTATAAACTTAACTTGCAACAGGTTAAAAGCCGGCCTTTAGCAAAGTTTCTACACAAGACTAGCATAGAAAATGGTTTTGTATCGGAAAAACCAGTTCAACTCATTCTTGGACACTCTCAACTAGACCTGGAGCAGGGTAATTGTGGAATTATTTTATATTGGCACCGCCGGTTGATCGAGGCGAGTTTATATCATTTTATGTTCGTTTCTGTATTCTTTTTAGCATTTTTTTTCTTTGCTTAATGCTTGTTTTATAATTTAAAATCTTTAATGTTTCTTATAGGCTTACAAAAGAGTTGGGAGCATGATACATAATGGCGAAAAGAGTCATGGGCTTGTTGGAGTCATTGATGTGACTGATGTGATGGTATGTTTCTTAAAAAAAACCTTTTTGTTAAGACTGGTGCACCATTTGTTTTTGAAACATTTGCTGGCATGGTTTATTATGCAGGATGATAGTGGTCGGGTTTGGGTGCATAACAACAAACAAGCGTTTGTAGATTGTGAACCTTATGCTTTGCTTGAGGATTGGCTTAGTGAAAAGGCAGATGAGTATTTGGATAACACTGTCGACAAGGTCAATGTGGTAAGTCTCATTGCATTTATTTCTAAGTTTTGTTACAGATTGCGAGAACTCAAAATATTTACATCATATATATTGTATAAAATGGCTTTAATCTTACAAGTCTTGGTATTTGAGGTGTAGAAAAAAGGTGGAGTGCGGTACAAACCTGATCTACATTTGAATTCAATCGATCGCGACTAAAACAGTTTCAGATCTTCTTCAAATAAATTTGATTTCTAAATCGATCGTTCGTCTCAAGTAACTCAGGTAAATTCGATTTCTAGTAAAATGTACATATTACTCTGGTAGTTGCATGTGCAAAGCACTTTGTGGCAGACGGTGGGACGACTCGAGGCATAGATGAAAATAACACCGTGGCCAATCAGCATGAATTGCTAAGTATCCACATGCCCCCTTATTATGACTCTATTATCCCTGGTGTATCAACAGTCATGGTGTCGTATTCCAGCTGGAACGGTTAAAGAATGCATGCCAATCGTGATCTTATTACTGGATACCTCAAGGACAAGCTTAATTTCAAGGTATATATTTTTACATCCAATATTTTTTTTCTTTTCTTTTAAAGTGAACTTTAGTTTTGTTTTCTTGTCAGGGTTTTGTTATCTCAGATTGGGAGGGAACTGACCGAATTACTTTGCCTCCTCATTCCAACTACACTTACTCTGTCTTAGCTAGTATTACAGCTGGCATCGATATGGTTAGTATATTGTGTTAAATTGTTAATGTATTTGTTTCATGAAATACGAATTTTATATTGAATTTCTTAAACAGGTTATGGTCCTGAATAATTACATTGAGTTCATTAATGACCTTAAATATTTGGTCAAAAACAAACTAGCCGGATTAGGTCTTCGCTTGTTAAATATGCTTAAATAACTATGCTATTACAATAATTATTTTTGTAAAGCAGCTTAGGATGTTCTATGCGCTAAAAATAAATATGGGTAACTTTCAAACCATTACCCCCGTGAGTAAAAACCCAAGTTAGAATAAAAACAATTCATGTTTTTGTATGGTAAAAAATCTATACAAGGTCAAAAGTCAATGTGACTAAGTAAAAGTGAAGAACAATTAGTATTATATTTTTTTAATACGGATCTCTAGCCTATAAGTAAGCTCATTTATTAAGAAGCCCAAGTCCGAGCTCCACTTATGGAGCTCGAGTTGGCTCACATGCTTCTTTGGGTTGATCCAGAGAAATATATGTGTTACAGGGTATCATTTCATCTGGCGTTTTCCTATGGCTTCAAACATAGGATGTGTGTTAAGGTGGGCTGGGACCATAAAGGAGGGTCTGATGAAACTTGAAGTTGGTGAATATATAGATCATTGAGATTTGTTACTTAGTTTTGGTTTGTGGTTTTTGAGAAGTGTGTCATGTGCTCTCTTTCTTTTTGGTATTTATTCAGCCAGGATTAGGCTAGACTGAGCCGTATAAAATATTGAACTAAAATTTCTTATTAATTGAGTTGTAATTTTTATTTTTTTATATAGGTTATTGAGATCACCAAAGGAAGCAAAGTGAAATATGAACTTGACAAGAAAACCGGCCTCATTAAGGTAAATTACCGGCACTTTGAAGTTTGATGCATAACGTATATCAAGTTGATTTGATGGTAGAAAACCGGCGCTTTTCTCCTTCCGGTGCTACTTTTGCCTGTAATATATTTGTTACTAAAGTAGTATTTGTTAATTAAAGATTTCATGATAGTAGAATTGATAGTTGGAAGGGTGATTCTCTTTTTCTGTTTAGACAATGATCAAATTCCTAGAATTATATGTGTACGTTTGTATGAATTTTAGCATTCGGCGTGGTTTTAAAAAGCAAAACGGGTTTCAGTATCTGCGGGTTCGATCGAGGTGGATGCGGTGACGGGCGGAGCTGAAGGAGAACGGGTTCAGGAGCACGCGGAGGACGAAGCTGGTGTGCACGATCGGACCGGCAGATACTGTTTCACTTTTTTTTTTTAAGTTAATAAACCAAACACATCTACTGCACTTTTTACTAATATGCATTGATCGGGCGATGATCGGAGCTAAAAGCGATGTCGTTTATGTATGATATGTTTGTTTTGCAGTCGTTTCCGAGGGTCGTCTGGTTGGACGGAAGTGGGAGGCAGCTGATCCAATGGCCTGTGGAGGAGATTTGATGATAATTTTTTTTCATCCATCTGGAACATGCAAGAGAGTATCTTGCTTCTGGTGCTGATGGTACGAGTTATTAAGTTGATTTGATGATAATTTATTTTCATTAACTGTAGGTGGTGAGCTGATAACATGGAAGCAGAACAAAATACTGACTCTGGTCAAGTATGGAAGGTCCTCAAGACACTATCGTACGGCCTTTCGTTTCTAACATATAACATATTACTGTAGGATGCTAGTTTGGATGTTTGGATTTGGAAAATTTAATTTTAGTTATTTGATGTTTATATTGGATGTATAAATTTGTACATTTTAATGGAATGGCAACAAATTATAAATTGTTATGTTTTTATGAAATGGAATAGGCAATTTATAGAATGGAATACCATAAATGGTAGCAAAACGGTAGTAAATGTGACAAAGCGGTAGCAAAAAGGTGGCAAAATAGAGGTAGCAAAACGGTTGCAAAACAAAATGTGGTAGCAAAACGGTGATAAAAAGGGTAGCAAAACGGTGACAAAAAGCGGTAGCAAAACGGTGGCAAATCAACGGTAGCAAAATTGGTAGCAAAAAATAAAACGGTAGCAAATAGGTGGCAATAGGGCATTTGCTACGTGTGCTTTTGCCACCGAGTTTTTGGTGGCAAAACGGTGGCAAAAGAGCAATTGCTACCGTTTTGCGACCGAAAATGTGGTAGCAAATACCTAATTCTCTAGTAGTGTTATTGGTGTAGTTTATAAATAAGAGTAGTAGTAGTAGTAGAGTAGCATTCACCATTAAAAAATATTAGTTCATCATAATAATCAATCTAATTTCTTTAAAATCCCATGATTTTCTCAATTACTTGTATGTGGTGGAAACAGTGAAAAACATCAAAACTAAACATAATTGAGCAAAAAATTACTTGATAACGGAAAGAACAATAGTAGCTATTGTGAAATCGATAATAATGGTACAAGATATATATTGGTGATGACAGTGACAAAGGACAACAAATTCAATACATTAATTAAGAATCATCATGAACATAACCGATCAATAAAGGACTATTATACCAGATGCCAAAATAGAATAGCTATACAGATTGTGAATGCTATTTACACAAAACAAATATCTAGTCAAATAAGTCATGTGATAAGAAGTAACAACCAACCATTGTACACAAAACAAATATATAGTACCCAGGTCATGTCGACCTTAATAGACCAAAATTTTGAATGGAATGTGGGCACACACTACTAGCCACCAAAACGAAACAATTTAACCTAGGATCAATCCATACGTCTCCCCAAATATTACTAACATAAGTCATGTGATAAGAAGTAACAACCAACCATTGTACACAAAACAAATATATAGTACCCAGGTCATGTCGACCTTAATAGACCAAAATTTTGAATGGAATGTGGGCACACACTACTAGCCACCAAAACGAAACAATTTAACCTAGGATCAATCCATACGTCTCCCCAAATATTACTGAGTACCATAATATGGAGACAATGTAAGTTGTCACACCTCCACAAATGGTGCTACGCGATTGATACCCAAATGACGCAACAGTGAAATTAATCCACCATAGGCATGCACGTTCGAGTATTGGAGTGAAAACAATTTACAAATAAAGTAAGTCACAATCAAATGCATAAACAAAGATCTGCTGTAATATTTCATAAGTCATAATAAGAAAATATGAAACAATCATTACAATTCAAATAACTAATCTGATGTAATATTTTTAGCAAAGTACTCGTTAAAGAGCCGAAGGCACAAAAACCGATTTCTGGTCTTCGGGATACCATTGATTGCAGCAGGCTTTCTCTTGTGTACCTTCATTTGTTGTTACATAAGGAAGAAAAATGGTATGTCAATATTTGTTTATATTTGATCGATTAATCTTTGGGTAAAAAAAGGGTTCCTCATGCATATAATGAACATTGTTTAAAGCTAGGGGGTAAAATATAATGAAGACCAATAACTCGTTAAGGTTGATTAGATTATGCTCAAATCATAAACTAATCATCCGGAGTTAATAAGATTTATAGGAATCATGAATCCATTGGAACGAAACCAAACTAAATCATTCAGCTCTTTTTTATTTGGTTTTTATGGTTTAAATTACCATTTTCAAACGATAAGCACAAATAAAATATTTTAACTTTAAAATGATTTGATGTTAGCATAATCCAAAACTCTTATATGCAACTTTTTATTGCAAGTAAAAAATTAGTTCATCTAAAAGTTGAGTAAATTGAGACCAAATCATGCTACTAAAACTACCTAAACCAAACTGGATTTTTTTTTTTTTTTGGTTTGGGTTGGGTTGTTGACTGGGCCAGTACTCAGTACTGCAGCTTCATAGCTTAAGGTTCAGACTTATGTTGAATAAGAAGAAGGTAACTCACATAAATGTATTATTAAACTAGTTTTCACTACTGCTTAATTGTTGGATACAGCCAAACGAAATGAAGGTAAAGCTGGTTTCAGTTTCACGGATAGCTTGAAAACCAAGGAAGGGGGTTTCATGGAGAAGGATACTGTCAAAAATGTGGATTTAGATGTGTTTGATTTGAGCACGATAGTTGTGGCAACTGATAATTTTTCTCCTTCAAACAAGCTTGGAGAAGGTGGATTCGGCTCAGTTTATAAGGTAGTGTCCTGTGAAATCTGGCACTGATCATAACCATTGCGTTTATATATAGTTGTCGTTTAATTACTAATAAAGAATTTATATTCAGGGTAAGCTACTAAACGTGCTAGAAATTGCCATCAAAAGATTATCACAAAGTTCGAGTCAAGGGATGCAAGAATTTAAGAATGAAGTAACGTTGATAGCGAAACTTCAACACAGGAACCTAGTCCGGCTTTTGGGATATTGCTTGCATAAGGAAGAAAAGATGTTAGTTTATGAATACTTACCAAACAAAGGCTTGGATTCCTTCATATTTGGTTTGTTATCTAACCTACATTTCAGTTCCAAAAATCTAACTATACTTCTTTTTAAAGTTCGATAATTCCTAAATATCCAATGGTATGGCGTTATCCTAGATCAAGAAAAGGCTTCTCTTTTAGATTGGAAGAAACAGTTCCAGATCATTCAGGGTATTGTTCGTGGACTACAATATCTTCATCACGATTCTCGGCTCAAGATCATCCACAGGGATCTAAAAGCAAGCACTATTTTGGTAGATACAGATTTAAACCCTAAAATTTCTGATTTTGGAATAGCAAAAATCTTTGGAGGGGATGCAGATGAAGCTAAAACATGTAGAGTTGTTGGAACATAGTATGTGTAGTTCTTTGATCTATAATACAACTAGGTTTTAATTACTTTCATTTATCTAACGTTGATATAATATGATTGTAGTGGTTATATGTCTCCGGAGTATGCAATGCAAGGCCTTTTTTCAGTAAAATCTGATGTTTTTGGCTTCGGGATTCTGGTTCTAGAGATAATCAGTGGAAGGAAAAACAACAGTTACTATAATGAAAACTCAGTTAATTTGATTGGGCATGTAAGTAATTGAATTTTGTCATCACATATATATATATATATAATGTAAGTATCTATAGAAAACCCATTTTTATTTAGAAAACTTGGGAAACTCTAACCTCCCGAATTTTTTTTTTTAAAGTTTACACTGTTATATACATGTTTTTAAGTGTTTTGGGCAAAACAATCAAAAAATCGCCGAGTAGATATTTAAAAAAAAAATAAACAAGTTTTAGTGTAACACATGTTACAAATATGTCAGATGAATGTAACATATGTTACACCAAAACTTGTTTATTTTTTTAAAAAATATCTACTCGGCGCTTTTTTGATTTTTTTTTGCCTAAAACCCTTAAAAACATGTATATAACATGTATAATTTTTTTCAAAAAAAAACATCGGGAGCTTTGAGTTTCCCGGGTTTTCTAAATTAAAGTGGGTTTTCTATACATTCTTCGCCTATATATATATATATATAAGGATCATGTGAGAAGTAGTAGGCTATTTGAGAAACTTGAGAAGCATTCTGGACCACACATTTTCCCTAAGAAAAAAAATGCAAAAAAAATGTAAAAAAAATGCAAAAAAAAATTTTTTTTTTTTTTTTTTGAAAAAATCGCAGCTTTTTCTTTAAGGATTTAATTTTTTATTTTTTAAAATTTTTTTTTTTTGGGATTTATACAGATGTGTATATTGTTAATCTTCTAACTATACATATATGTATATTGTCAATTATACATATATGTATATACATGTTTAAAATTGAAAAATAAGTGTTATTTAGGGTTTAGCATTAGTATTTAGGGTTTAGCATTAGGGTTTAGCTTTATGGTTTAGGGTTTAGCTTTAGGGTTTAGCATTAGGGTTTAGTAATAGTATTTAGGGTTTAGCATTAGGGTTTAGCTTTTGGGTTTAGCATTAGGGTTTAGCTTTAACTTTCGGGTTTAGCTTTTTCTTTAGGGTTTGCATTAGGGTTTAGCATTAAGGGTTTAACTTTAGGGTTTAGTTTTAGCTTTAGGGTTTAGCATTAGGGTTTAGCTTTAGGGTTTAGAATTAGGGTTTAGCTTTAGGGTTTAGCATTAGGGTTTAGAATTGGGGTTTAGCTTTAGGGTTTAGGGTTTAGCATTAAGGTTTAGCTTTAGTGTTTATGGTATAAGGTTTAGGATTTATAACACATATTTTTTTAATTTTAAACATGTATATACATATATGTATAATTGACAATATACATATATGTATAGTTAAAAGATTAACAATATACACATGTGTATAAATCCCAAAAAAAAAATTTTTAAAATAAAAAATTTAATCCTTAAAGAAAAAGCAGCGATTTTTTCAAAAAAAATAATAATAATAATAATAATTGCATTTTTTTCACCCTTTTTTGCATTTTTTGCTTAGGAAAAATGTGTGGTTCAGATTGCTTCTCAAGTTTCTCAAATAGGGTGGACTTCTCTTAGGATCCCTACCCTATATATATATATATATATATATATATATAGGGGAAGGATCCACTAAAAATTGAATTTTGCCTAAGTAGCCTAAGAAGGATTATGATGATGACATGTGGCACTCCTAATAAGTAGGAATGAAGGGCATTTTAGTCCTTATAAATAGGAGTGGAAATGACACGTGGCACCACTTTTGTTTTTTAAAAATACAACAAAAAAATCTAGTACAAAAAAATCTAGCAAAAAAATCTAGTACAAAAAATATAGTATAAAAAATGTAGTACTAAAAAATATAGCCCAAAAAAATCTAGTACAAAAAAATATAGCACGAAAAAATTTAGCAAAAAAATGTAGTACAAAAAAATCCAGCATAAAAAATTGAGGAAAAAAATTAATACAAAAAAATTCAGCACAAAAAAATAGCACAAGAATATAGTACAAAAATTCAGCACAAAAAATGTTATACAACATAGAAATACAACACATTTAAGTGAGTTTTTTTAGTCTTCATATTTTATATAGCAATATGGTACTCAAATTAAAGATAAAAAGACGCTCGATTTTACGGTGAAATTTTTATGAAAAATAATGTCGTATACAAAAGTTATGAACGTTTAAAAAATGAGGGTGGAATATGTATATGCCTTGCATGTGGAGAGAGAAAGTCCATAAATAGGATTTTCCTAAGATACTCTTGCACTCCTCCTTTCTTCTACCCTTTCATCTTAACCATTGATTTGAAAAATAAATTGTTAAGATTCCTTCTCATCCTTCTTAGGGAAAAATAATTTTTTATTTGATCTGACCCCTATATATATATATATATATATATATATGTGTGTGTGTGATGGTTCAAATGAAAACCACTTTTATTGTGAAAACTCGAAAACTAACTAAAAAAGTCTAAAAAGCACACCATATTTTTTTTCAATTTTTTGATAAAAATCGCAGGTTTTTATATATAAAAAAATTTTGTAGTACAAATGTGTAGTATTACACATGTGCACTACTAAAAAAAATTTTTGAAATTTTTTGTATATATATAAAGTTGCAAAAATTGGTATGCAAAAAAAATTTGGTATGTTTTTTTGGCTTTTTTAATTAGTTTTCGAGTTTTCACAATAACTAGTGTTTTCATTTGAACATTCCCCTATATATATATATGGGAGAGTTATCTTGAGAACGCTAAATATTGCGAGAACCGTGAGAACGGATGAAAAAACCATTCAAAACTGTATTTTTTTAATACAAACATCATTGTAATTAAAATACAACATCAAAAAAGAATTTACAACATCAAATAATTCATTTCTCTTCTCAAAATCACTCTTACTAGATTTTTTACACATGTGTAAATATAACAAATTTACACATGTGTAAATGGCAAACTTGCACATGTGTAAATTTTCTTTATTTACAAATTCATGTAAATATAAACGTGTAAATTTAATTTCTAGCATTGTATTCGAATAATAATGATAAGTGTAAAAAGAAATTTTGTATTTGAATTGTTTTTGACGAAGTTCTGGTGGTTTTTTCATTCGTTCTCATGGTTCTCGCGATATTTACGTTCTCATTTAAACCCTCCCATATATATATATATATATATTTGTTCATTATTCATCCCACCAAATAATCTTTATTATGATCAACATTGTTTCTAGGTTTGGGATTTGTGGAAACAAAACAAAGCTTTGGCCATAGTTGACTCATCTTTGGGAGATTCATTTGATGCCCGTAAAGTTCTTCACTGTATCCATGTGGGGATCTTGTGTGTTCAAGAATTGGCTTGTGATCGGCCTACAATGACCGATGTAGCTTTATGTTGAGTAATAATGAAACAATGCTTCCTTCTCCTAATCAACCAGCATTCATCTTCAGATTGAATTATGGTAGGGATTCACCATCACCTCTGGTGGTGGTGGTTTTGTCACCGTTGATGATGAGCCCATCACCATCCTTCATGCTCGTTAATTTTATAATATCTCATAATTAAACTCTTGTACAAAGACCATTTAAAACAGTGTCAGACAAAATGTAACAACCATGAATTTTTCAACTTTGTATTTATCTTCAAATTTTACTTCCATTGTATTTGTACTTCCATTTTAGTCAATAAAATCATTTGGATATCTTTTTCATCAATTTCCATTCACATTTATTTTAATTTCCTATTCTTGTAACCATTTTTATTTTATATAATTCAAGTGACAATTTACAATTTGTAATAATTAATATATTTTAAACAATTAGTACAAACACTCCATTTATAATTTTTTATATAGAAATGGGATTCATTAAATAAGAAATTATTTAAATAAAAATCTAGTTTAAATAGGAAAAATTAAATTATTAATGTTTTTAAATCATTAATAACAATTTATTATACAACTTATAATATTTTAAAACATATAAAAAGTATTAAATATAAACTTTTAAAACTTTATAAAAAATCATGATTTCACAAAATTAAATTCTATAGTTATAATGTTTAAATTTGTAAATTGTGAGGTTATTTAAACAATTCTGATTTAATAAGTTTCAAAATAGTTTTATAAAGTCCTCGAAATTCAGGGACCGTTCATGACTATTTCAAAACTTTAACTTATTCATTAATATAGATTTAAATTTTTTTAAACAAAAACAAACTGCATGGACTAATTTTTCCATAAGCCTAATCTTCAAAACAAAACATAGCACCCAAAATCGCTAAACCCGTTTTTCACACGCTGCGATCACCGGATCATCCAGGTTCGCTAAATCTCCATTCTAGTCCAACAATTAGGGGGCGTTTGGTTCGTAGAAATTCAATGGAATTTAAGGGAATTGGAATTTGAATTTCATCTTTTAAGATGTTTGGTTCACAGAATTTGATGGAATTGGAATCCCAATTCCAATCTTCATGTGTTTGGTTGACAATGGAATTGGAATTGGAATTGGAATTAGGCATGAATTCCTTCAAATTCCTTTAACTAAAGGAATTCAAAATCCTTCCGATATGTGAAGGAATTAAAGTAAATTCGTTGGAATCCTCGACTGTTTCAACCCGTACCGTTCGATCCGAACCAAACCGAATCATTTCAACCCATACTCGTTTCGATCCGAACTGTTTTGACCCGTACCATTCCGACGCGAACAGTTTCAACTCGTACCGTTTCGACGCGTACCGTTTCGACCTGTACCGTTTCAACCAGTACCGTTTTGACGCGAACCATTTCGACGTGTACCGTTTCGACGCGAACCGTTTCAACCCGAACTGGTGGTCGTGGGTGCCGGGGTGATGGATTCCAATTCATTTGACAACCAAACACAACAAAAATGTAATTGAGATTCCAATTCCAAAAATTTCCAATTCCAATTGGAATGTTTAAATTCCAAATCCAATTCCTTCAAATTTTAATTCCTATACAAATTCCAATTCCAAATCATTCCGCGAACCAAACGCCCCCTTATTGTTTCCAAATTCCTATTCTATATAGGACGATCATTTTGGTATCAAAATCACGTGGTTATTCAATCAATAATTCGCTATTTTTGATCAAATCAAAACCAGATCTTTCACCAAATTTACAAAACTTCCAATTACAAATGTCAGTGGTAATTAGCTATTTATACCAACCCTTAAACAACATTTCGAAGCCTTTTATCCAAGATTGTAGAAATTACTAGTTGTTAGTCGGCTGGTGTGGTGGGGACTAGCGAATGAGATTAATCGGAATTAACTGGGATTAATTGTAATTAGTCGGCAATTAATCGAGATTAAATGGTGTTTAATTAGGGATTAATCAACGCCTAGTCAGGATTTTTACAACCACGCTTTCAACCCTAAATCTGCCTTCATTTGCTTGGAATTTTGCATTGTGATCTTCACAGGATTCTCCTTATCTCTGGCCATTAGAGTAAATTGTCAAAATCGTCTCTGAGGTTTGGGTATGTTTGTCATTTTCATCCAAAATAACTTTTTTATACCATATAGTCCTTTATTTTTGGGATTTTTTGTTATTTTCATCCAAACGTCTGACTTTTTTTGCCGAAATCGTCCCTGAGATTTGGGATGTGTTGTTATTTTCATCCAAATGTTTGATAGAAAAAATAAAACAAAATAAACGTTTGGATGAAAATGACAAAAAATCACAAAAGTAAAGGACTGTATGGTATAAAAAAAAGTTGTTTTAGATGAAAATTGCAAACATGCCCAAACCTCAGGGACGATTTAACAATTTACTCTTATAATTATTTAGCCACAACATCACTAACTTATAATTTATTTCTTAAAAACACTTACAATATTATCATCTTTCTATTTCACTGATTCAATCACGTGTAACACATAAGTTTCTAACATTTAATAAATAAATAAAAGTAAAGTAAAATATTATAATCTGTATAATACATAAGCTTATAAGCTAATAATAACAAAAGAAAAAGTAAAATGTTTGAATAAGTAAACAATACATGAAAGTTAATTATCACCATATCCACCGCGTATCAAATACATCCGTCAGTACTTTTAAAGGTATAACTTTTTTTTATTATGTAGTATATAAAATTAGATTTGTCTTATAATTTATTTCTTAAAAACACTTACAATATTATCATCATTATATTTCATTGATTCAACCACGTGTAACACATAAGTTTCAAACCTGTTAATAAATATTTAAAAATAGAGTAAAATATTATAACTTGTGTAATACACAAGTTTCTAACCTAATAATAAACAACAAAACAAAGAAAATGTTATAATAAGTAAACGTTACATGAAAGTTAATTATAACTATATCCATCGTGTATATCCGTTAGTATTTTTAAAGATATAACATTTTTATTATTTAGTATATAAAATTAGATTTGTTCAACCACGTGTATTACACGTGGTTTTTTAAGGGTATAACTTTTTTACTACTTACTATACACAATTACATTTATACAACCCATACAACACACAAAGTTTTTAAAGATATAAAAGTTTTTAATTATTTGGTATATAAAATTAGATTTATTCAACACATACAATACACGAGGGGTTTTAAAGATATAACTTCTTTTATATTTAGTATATAAAATTACATTTATTTAACCCGTGTAATACACGGGGTTCTAACCTAGTTATAGAAATAAAACATAAAATAATTTGATATTCGATAAATTTTTACACGTTAACTATAAAAAAGTTTTCACCTAGTAAATAGTTATTTTCGCAAAAGGTATATAGTCGGGAAAGCTTCTAACCTTCTAAGTGGTGATAATCTTTGATCTCAGCCGGATCCATCGGATCTAGAATACCATGGTGACACAAGATGTACCACATGAGTAAATAAAAATAATCAATGTTTTTAGTTGTATTTTGTTATGTAATGTTTAGTATGTTGTGTTCAATTGCTTCTAGCATAATGTTCATCGTTCCAAGTTTTCCCATCTCGTTCGTGCGTTCATTTTCAAGTAATCGCTAAACGCAACCTGTGAGTGAATCTTACAATTCCCCTTTTTATTTTATTTATACGTTTTGGGGTGTATCATGTGTCGTTTTGCATTATTATTCTTTTTATCAATTACGTGCAATTACCCACTTCTATAGTATATATGTTATGTGTTGTTTGGTTATTTATCATTTGGTGCATTTCATTCATTTTGGACATAATATCATCATAGGCTCGTCAGTTCCCCATTACCTATGAGTGGAACTTGACGTTGCCAACCATACGAGGTCAGCTCCGTTTGATTGAGCTTAGACCTTACAGCACACCATAATACCATGCAACATACACATTCATCAGCACACCATAATATCGTGCAACATGTATACATTCATTGGCTCACCATAATACCGTGCAACACACATACATTCATTTGAATCATTTCCGTTGGTTTGTTTATTGTTTGAGGTAGTATTATGAGAGTTGACATGTGACATACCACATATTTACTTACAATGGTTAACGCACGTTTTCTCAATAAACCAAGTTTAAACATATTATTTTCTAATAACAATAAGGTTCACTCACCAACCTTTGTTGACCCAAAATCTATTTTTACACATGATACAGGTGAACAGGTTTGAAGTGAAGATTGGACATAGGATGAGCCTTAGTTAACAATAAATGGATTAGTGTAGTTTATTTGTTATGAACAATGCCTTGTGTTTGTAATTGTTTATTTGAATTATTTGTTTTGTGAAACATTTGTTATGAATTAATGATTATTTAGCAAGTCATAAGCTCTCAAGTCAACCCAATCATGCCCCGATTACCTATTCCGCTGCGGGTCGGGGTGTGACAGATTGGTATCAGAACTATTGACTTTAGGCAGGGCCGGCTCAACCTTTTTAGAGGCCTAAAGCGAAATGAAAATTTGGGGCCTCTCTAGTTTTCATTACTAAAAACGATATCTTTTATCTAGGCTTTAAAACTACTATTGAAACACCAGGATGTCTTTTATCTAGGCTTTAAAATGACTACTGAAACACCATTTGGCATTTAAAAATAAGATCAAATGTAAACTCATATGTGAGACGGTGGGATTAACATACTAAATATAAACAACGCCTATAGTAAAAGGGTAAAACGATAAATGTACCAATAAAAAAGGTTCATGTTACAGTTGGGTTGTCTCTTTGCGCATTCATGTCCCTAGTAGCTCTTGTAGTCTCATCTGTAACACCCCGAAAACGGGTTTGGTAATCAAACTCCGTTAATACTATAGGACGGGTAAAATACAGTTAGTGGTAAAACTTACCCGGTAAATTTTAGGATTTAAATAAATAAATCTAATATTTATTAAAAGGATGAGAAATACTTTGAGAAAGCAAAGTATATAAAAGGCTGAGATTTAACGGGACTTAAAATAAAACGGGTTGAGAACAAGATAAAGTAACTAGGTAATAAATAACCTAGTACAAGTCTTGTAATTAAATGAAAGAACAAAATATCAAGTTATAAACTAAATAAAAGTGGAGGGGCCTATGTTGTTAAAATCTTAACTTATATTATTAAGTTTAATAAAAATAAAAACCAAATACACCATTTAGGTGTCTGGTTCGATCAACAGGAGGAGGAGGGCGACCCCCACTCTCAAAACCCTAACAACTCACTAATCTCACAAATTGAAGGCTCAAACCAAGTTGAAATCGAAAATCGAGCATAGATTATTGATCCCCATTGCAAGGGGGTTGTAAGGTATGTAAAATTTGATGTTAATTCCCTGTTTGAAATTCTCATGAATTTGGGAAATCTGAAACTTGATGTTGCATGCTTGCTATTTGGATAGAATAGGGATGATATAGTGTCTAGGAGTTAAACCTAGACAATAACATGTGAAATCATGCCTAAATTCTGGAAATTTCATGAGTACATTGAAGGTCATTCATGGGTTTTGTGAGAAAATGATGAACACTAGGGTATAGAATGCTAATCTAGTGTAAATTGATGCATAGAAACTGATTTATGAAAATATGATGTGTAATTCTATAAGTGATAGCTCAATTGATGTTAATCAAGGCTAAGTAGCAAGCCATGAATTAAAAAATAAAAGATGTAAAATTCTGCCCGTCAAGTGTTTGTAAAAATGCCCCAAAGAAGGCTCGAAATTGAAATTTGAAATTAAAACGCATGATTGTGATGATTTAGCAAATTATGCGATAAATGTTTGAAAAAGGGTTCTAAACGGATTTTGAATTGAACTCTTTAGGCGAGGAATCCGGATCGTCAAGTGGACAAGCCGGTGGAAATACGCGTTTGAAAAGGATGCTTAAAAGGTACGTAACTACGATCTCGTTACGTTATGCTTGATTTCGTATTTTCGCTAGTAGACCTTAAATTAGCATAATACATGGAATTTACATTTAGTTGAAGTGACGAAGATCACTAGGTAAATAAACGAGTCAAAGGTGAAATTATCACCCTTTGACAATGTCGACTAATGGTTTGTCGAGTTACATGTTTATAGGAATAAATATCAAATGGATACGTACATCGCTATTGCTTAACGGCTACTAAGGCAAGGTATCGAAATGGGTCAATGTATTGATCCGAGCCAGGTATGTATAATGATTCAACTCATCATGTAGAACTTGAGATTCTATAAGAGTTAGACAAGGTTAAAGTATAGTTATTCGGTTATCTTTTAGATAAACCGAATAAATTGAATTATGGTTATAGTGTTCTAGAAGCACATGGGTTTATAAACAAAATTATAGTTAAAAGTTCGGATTTTGGGTCAAGCAAGTATTTAAAAGTTCCTTGTAATAAAAGAAGGATGAAAATTGACCAAATTGCCTTTATAGGCTAATTTGAACAAACGACCCTTAAAAAGGGGTTCGGAAACGAGTTTTATGATTAAATAAATGCTTAGAATAAGAAAAGATAGTGAAAGATGTAAATTCTTAGGTCGAATGACTTTATATGAGTCTTTGACGTAAAATAATAATCCGAGGGGTAAAACTAGGGATTTATAGATATCCACATTTAATCCACCACACGTATAGTTGTGGTGGAAGATTACTTGATAAGAAATGTAGGAATATGATGCTAGAAATGAATGAAAGCGATTTTAAGCTTTAAAGTGCTTAAATACCCTTAATGGGTCAAAATAAGCACTTGAGCGTAAACGGGTTCTAACTAAGTAAGAAACCCATGATTTATGATTAATTTGATAGGAGATATTGAATTTATGATTCTCATGAGTTTATAGATCAAGTAAACATGTTTGTTTGATAAAATCGCGAACGGGTCAAAATTTGGTAAAAAGAGTAATAAGCCGAAGACTTAAAAGTCTTAAATTTTGTTAATCCGGATGTTGGATTTTAACTCCATGTGATGGAGGATTAAATTACAAACACGTAGGAAGAAACGGTAGGTCAAACGGACAAGCAGATTGAAAGATACGGAAGTTTTCGTGTCAAAAATGGCAAAAAGGAAAGGACTGATACAGGAGCCACCGTAACTTACGGTGCCCACCGTAAGTTACGGTGGAGCTGAAATCATTACGGTAGATACCTCCTGAGTTACGGTGGGGGCTTTGTAAACCAAGGGACACCGTAACTTACGGTACCCACCGTAAGTTACGGTGGAGGCCAGATTCGAGTTCTTGTTTCGGAAATCAAGATATAAATGTTGGAATTTCCTGATTTCTCGTTTAATTCGATTATTCGACCCATCTTCCTTGTTATACTAGATATTTAATTATCAAAACTGACTTTTAAGTTGGTTTTGATCACAGGTGAATGTCGAGAGTCCCGGATGAAGATCAAGCGTCGAGCAAGAACCGAACACACGTTACACGAAGCTTCCGCAATGTTGTTTCGTCGTTATTCTAAAATGGCGAATTAAACCACATTATGTTGTATCACTTTAATTTGTAAAAGTTTTTAATAAACCAGTATTTTAGCGTGAATGTTTATATATAAATACTCAGTAATTGTGATTATTTATGGAAATCGCTAAATAAATTTACGGTTGTTACAAGTTGGTATCAGAGCCTTGGTTTAAGAGATTCAAGTATGGTGGGAAAACTATGCTTGGACTTAAACCTTATGCTCTTGATAAAGACTGGTGTTCGATTCAAGGCTTGATCGCAAATCCGGTAAGTACATGTATGTTAAATAGTATAATATGCTAAAGTGTTGTAAATAACACATAGGGCTATCGTGTGATACACGTTACCCCAATTAAAATGATTGATATAGTTGACGAAAATACGCGCGTTGACGCGTATAGTAGAAAAGCCTTGTATTATTATACGGGCGGTTATTGAAGTTGACATTACTAACTCTTGTGAATGTTTTAATTGAAAGACACTCGCGTCTGAAGATGATGAGAGTTGAACGAATTGTGGATATGATGATGGAACGGTCTGAGGTATGACAAGAAGAGCATACTCATCAAGGACCTAAATCGCGTAACGATCGCAAATAAGTAATGGCAAGAAAGCCCGTTAGGGCAAGCATTTACCAGGTGCACGTTTAAATTATTGCATGAATAAAATATGCAACAAATACGTAGAAACTGATAGTTGCATATGTAGATTGAAAACTTGGAAAAAAAAAACTGAATAGAATACCTATCCAGGATATTGTTTCCAAGAGAAATAAATAGAGGTATTACTTACATGGGGTGTGATGTGAAAGTTATAAAAGGGTCATGTATGTCATTTGTTGATCGCCTACTCTGGCCAAGTAGGTAGTGAACACATGATACCATGAACTTTTTATGATGGACATGCTTACATCCAGTGTAGTAAGGACGGGGTGAGTGGGACAAATTAAAAAGTACCCAAATAAATCAGATAAGCAAAATATTTGATAATAATGTAAACGCACAGCCGAGTGATGGAATCGTATTATATTAGGATAATGAGCCCGAGTGAAGGGACAAAGAAACATGTAAAATGATTAAGGTACGCACTGGGAGGGGGTGTACATACACTCGAACCCGGAGAATACAAACATGTAAAATGATTAGGATATGCACTGGGAGGGAGTGTACTTACACTCGAACCCGGAAAATGCAAATATGCCTCTTAACGGGCCGTTTTTGTAAAACGCCAAACTTGAGGACAAAGTCGGAATATAAAATGAAGCGATGTCTTAATGCATACCGGGAGGGTTGCAATAATAACGACTTCGGTAAAACACCCGGATGATGGGTAAGAATTAAACACATGTGTAGACCGAGAAACGGGAACTCGGATGGAAAGATTAAAAGACTCGGGTTTGAGTCATAATTAAAAGACGACAAGATAATGTAAATAGAAATTTTGAATAATTTATGTTCAACTATTTTAAAGTTGAACGGGTCGAATATAATATCATGACGGAAGGCACGAGTAAACGCTAGCAGGATAATGGTAGCGTTAAAAGCAAAAGAATAATGAGCCCGGCAATGGGACATAATCAAATATGAATGTATGTAAACTGGATAATGGTGAGTAAAAGATAAACCGACGCATAAATGACGTGAGAAGTCATAAAGTCAGAAAATTGTCCGAAAGGAAACGAATGTAGCCTTAGACTACGGTCAAGGTCAAAGAAAATACCCATGGCGAAAAATAAATGATTCTTCAAACAAAAACAGGGTGCCTTGACACCAAACATGTATTTTAAGAACGACATGAGTAAAGAATGAACTATGGGGTCAACCTAACCTGTAGAGCTGTAAACAATGGAAAGGTCTACGAGACTAAAACGACCCACGGGTCATGATTAGAAAGAAATTATAAGGACTTCGCCCTAAAGAGGTGAAAGTCTAATCAGGTTAGCCCATAAGGCTAAGTGATAAAACCTACGGGTTAATTAGATAAAGCGAGGGAATCAATTGAGAATCCCCGCATAAAACTAAGACTGTAAAAGAATAAATTATGGACTGTCAATATCTATAATTCTGACAAAAGTTAAAGAGAAGATCCTAAAACTAAAACTTTGGTTTTAGCAAGAAATAACATTTTTACAAATACAAATTCTGATAGGAATTTAAATAGTAAGCATGAAGGATACAAGTTTGGACACTAATAGGCGCAAGACGATATATTCGAAAAAGCGATGTTTTCGAAAATGAAAGGTTGATATGAATTAAACATGATGTGACACGATCACGGTTAAGAAATGTGATGTGAAGTAGAATCACATTATAACTAAGCGAGCGGTAAAAAGTAACTGGACTAACAAGTCTAGTTAATGAGACCGGTTAAGGTCAGCAATTCAAATCAAGAAATTTGGTTTGCTTGTAAGCAGTAGATTCGGTATAACTGAACCGAATAAATAAATTTGAAAACAAAAGAATTTGTTGCTAAAAGTGAGAGATTTCACTAAAAACCTTTAAACGGGTCAAAGTAACGGATTCATAAGGAATTCGATAGTATATGAAAGCGGTGGATATCGCTAAGTTAACTAAACTAGTGGAAATAACGAGATTACGTTATTTCAAGTTGCACTATGTCGTATGAGATACGTAGACAATTAGTGACCAAAAGATGTTACCATACTTATTTGGTAATACTAACAATTGGTTAAAAGTATAAGTAATGTTTAAAAGATTTCTCGGATCAAATACATTGAGTTTAAACTCAATGAATTATGTAAGAAAAGGTTTCGAGGACGAAACCTCTTTAAGGGGGGTAGACTTGTAACACCCCGAAAACGGGTTTGGTAATCAAACTCCGTTAATACTACAGGACGGGTAAAATACAGTTAGTGGTAAAACTTACCCGGTAAATTTTAGGATTTAAATAAATAAATCTAATATTTATTAAAAGGATGAGAAATACTTTGAGAAAGCAAAGTATATAAAAGGCTGAGATTTAACGGGACTTAAAATAAAACGGGTTGAGAACAAGATAAAGTAACTAGGTAATAAATAACCTAGTACAAGTCTTGTAATTAAATGAAAGAACAAAATATCAAGTTATAAACTAAATAAAAGTGGAGGGGCCTATGTTGTTAAAATCTAAACTTATATTATTAAGTTTAATAAAAATAAAAACCAAATACACCAATTAGGTGTCTGGTTCGATCAACAGGAGGAGGAGGGCGACCCCCACTCTCAAAACCCTAACAACTCACTAATCTCACAAATTGAAGGCTCAAACCAAGTTGAAATCGAAAATCGAGCATAGATTATTGATCCCCATTGCAAGGGGGTTGTAAGGTATGTAAAATTTGATGTTAATTCCCTGTTTGAAATTCTCATGAATTTGGGAAATCTGAAACTTGATGTTGCATGCTTGCTATTTGGATAGAATAGGGATGATATAGTGTCAAGGAGTTAAACCTAAACAATAACATGTGAAATCATGCCTAAATTCTGGAAATTTCATGAGTACATTGAAGGTCATTCATGGGTTTTGTGAGAAAATGATGAACACTAGGGTGTAGAATGCTAATCTAGTGTAAATTGATGCATAAAAACTGATTTCTGAAAATATGATGTGTAATTCTATAAATCATAGCTCAATTGATGTTAATCAATGCTAAGTAGCAAGCCATGAATTAGAAAATAAAAGATGTAAAATTCTGCCCGTCAAGTATTTGTAAAAATGCCCCAAAGAAGGCTCGAAATTGAAATTTGAAGTTAAAACGCATGATTGTGATGATTTAGCAAATTATGCGATACATGATTGTAAAAGGGTTCTAAACGGATTTCGAATTGAACTCTTTAGGCGAGGAATCCGGATTGTCAAGTGGACAAGCCGGTGGAAATACGCGTTTGAAAAGGATGTTTAAAAGGTACGTAACTACGATCTCGTTACGTTATGCTTGATTTCGTATTTTCGCTAGTAGACCTTAAATTAGCATAATACATGGAATTTACATTTAGTTGAAGTGACGAAGATCACTAGGTAAATAAACGAGTCAAAGGTGAAATTATCACCCTTTGACAATGTCGACTAATGGTTTGTCGAGTTACATGTTTATAGGAATAAATATCAAATGGATATGTACATCGCTATTGCTTAACGGCTACTAAGGCAATGTATCAAAATGGGTCAATGTATTGATCCGAGCCAGGTATGTATAATGATTCAACTCATCATGTAGAACTTGAGATTCTATAAGAGTTAGACAAGGTTAAAGTATAGTTATTCGGTTATCTTTTAGATAAACCGAATAAATTGAATTATGGTTATAGTGTTCTAGAAGCACATGGGTTTATAAACAAGATTATAGTTAAAAGGTCGGATTTTGGGTCAAACAAGTATTTAAAAGTTCCTTGTAATAAAAGAAGGATGAAAATTGACCAAATTGCCTTTATAGGCTAATTTGAACAAACGACCCTTAAAAGGGGTTCGGAAACTAGTTTTATGATTAAATAAATGCTTAGAATAAGAAAAGATAGTGAAAGATGTAAATTCTTGGGTCGAATGACTTTATATGAGTCTTTGACGTAAAATAATAATCCGAGGGGTAAAACTAGGGATTTATAGATATCCACATTTAATCCACCACACGTATAGTTGTGGTGGAAGATTACTTGATAAGAAATGTAGGAATATGATGCTAGAAATGAATGAAAGCGATTTTAAGCTTTAAAGTGCTTAAATACCCTTAATGGGTCAAAATAAGCACTTGAGCGTAAACGGGTTCTAACTAAGTAAGAAACCCATGATTTATGATTAATTTGATAGGAGATATTGAATTTATGATTCTCATGAGTTTATAGATCAAGTAAACATGTTTGTTTGATAAAATCGCGAACGGGTCAAAATTTGGTAAAAAGAGTAATAAGCCGAAGACTTAAAAGTCTTAAATTTTGTTAATCCGGATGTTGGATTTTAACTCCATGTGATGGAGGATTAAATTACAAACACGTAGGAAGAAACGGTAGGTCAAACGGACAAGCAGATTGAAAGATACGGAAGTTTTCGTGTCAAAAACGGCAAAAAGGAAATGACTGATACAGGAGCCACCGTAACTTACGGTGCCCACCGTAAGTTACGGTGGAGCTGAAATCATTACGGTAGATACCTCCTGAGTTACGGTGGGGGCTTTGTAAACCAAGGGCCAGCGTAACTTACGATTCCCATTGTAAGTTACGGTGGAGGCCAGATTCGAGTTCTTGTTTCGGAAATCAAGATATAAATGTTGGAATTTCCTGATTTCTCATTTAATTTGATTATTCGACCCATCTTCCTTGTTATACTAGATATTTAATTATCAAAACTGACTTTTAAGTTGGTTTTGATCACAGGTGAATGTCGAGAGTCCCGGATGAAGATCAAGCGTCGAGCAAGAACCGAACACACGTTACACGAAGCTTCCGCAATGCTGTTTTGTCGTTATTCTAAAACGGCGAATTAAACCACATATGTTGTATCACTTTAATTTGTAAAAGTTTTTAATAAACCAGTATTTTAGTGTGAATGTTTATATATAAATACTCAGTAATTGTGATTATTTATGGAAATTGCTAAATAAATTTACGGTTGTTACATCATCTGACATATTCTGCAATATAAAAAACAATATAAATAAGCATAAACAATATAAACTGTCTAATCCTTTAGAAATGTTGGATATGGTTATAGATAAACAAACCTCATAAGTCATTTATTTGATTGTATAATCAGTTGGAACTCAACACCCTTCAATCCGTATTTAAAAAACAGTTTGTTTCACATGAATAGATAAAGGGATTGGACCTCAGGTACCATGTAGCAAATCATTTATAGACTAAATCATTTAAAATGTTTTCTTGAAAAAGTAAATAAACAAATATAAAAATTGGAATTTTTTGGGTAGCAAGAAAGATTCACACAAATCATAAACTAAATACACCAAAAGTAAATATATTAAGGCACAAACAATAGTGCACAAACAAAAGTAAATATATTAAGGGACAAACAATAGTGCATAAACAAATTACTAATTAGATTAGAAGCATTGCGAATGAACATAATAAAAAACATAGTTAAAAGTTTAGTAATTGTACCTTAAAGTTCCATATTGAACTAAGTGCTTCCTTTCTTCAAACAATAAAACTGAATGAACAAATTGCATCCTTTTTCCAAGCAATCAACTTACCAGAACCTTCACACAATCGCAAAGGAACATAAGGTTTAGATTTAGAATAGAAAGAGAGACTTTATACTTGGAATCTCCGATTCCGCCATCGAACTACGAGAGTGGCAGAAGGCAAAACGCCAGGAGAACGATTCAATTCCCAAGTTCCAACCTAATTTGTCTTCGCCAAATCTGGTTTGCTGGCGCCTATACTCTAAAGGCTTCTAATTTCATATTTTTACATGGGCCCAATTTCCATACTTTCTTTCCTCAAGCCCAGTTTACTAATGTATTTTTTTTATCAAACTGGAGGCCCTAATCAAGTGGAGGCCTAAAGCCCTAGCTTCACTATAATGGCCCATGAGCCGGCCCTGACTTTAGGGATATAGGATAGGTTATTAGACCCTTAGAACCTATACTTTAGTCAACTAGGACTTATGTGCTTATATGATTTCATGTTTTGTTTAACTTATGATTTGCTCTTGCTCACACATTTAAATTACTTTCCTTTCACACACAAATACATGCAAGCACTGTATTTGTTACTTGAATTATGTGATGCATGCAATGTATTATAATTATGTCATAAAGTTTACATACATGTTATCTATACATATATAGCCCCACTTGCAAGGTACCATACGAAACTTATAAAACCCTTATTTATAAGTTCTCAATTTCACTAAATTTTCAAAACATTTCCCTTTATTTCCCAAATACTTAGTTTTATGTTATTCGAACTTTTGTGATGTTTTCTTTTCAAATCCCATCAAAGTGAGTTCATGTGACGGGCATGTAGTAACTGGAAGGGTCTGAGTACCGTTAGTCGGGACGTCCTGTCTAGGATTGGCATTCGTAAAAATCCGAATTAACGAACCAGTTTGCCTACCTGGGGACTACCGATGAGAGTACGAAGGACCTATTAGGCCAAAGCATGCCACACCAAATGTCGTGTGAACTAACCCCACTTTGAGTTGTCACCGTGTCCAACGCAGGATACCCTTGGACTTTCATACATTACATTCATATTTCTCGATTTTCTCTGGGTTTTAGTGTACGTTACCAGGCTAACACATGCGAACCTTACGAAAGCTCGGTAATCATGGGGGCCCACGTGATTACGAAGGTGAAGTATGGCGGCATGCAAGGTCCAATTACGATTAAAGCCTAAGAACACGTTAAAAGTGTTATCATGAGTTATTGTTTTTCTAATACACCCCAAAAGTTTTCATTTTATCACAAGTTTATATTTTACACATATCCGCTAGCAAATCCATCAAAAATCTCACAACCTCGTTTGCGTTAATTCCTGTAGATGTCTTCTAGGCACCTTCTCGGAGGAAACAGGACCAGAAACTCCGGTAAACGCATGCAGCCAAAATTACCAAGCAAATGGCTGCCATGATTCCTAACATTGTGATCCAAGTTCAACAAGCTCTCGCTGCTAACCCAGTTAACCAACTCAACTGAGTTGAACCAAACGTTGTCAATGCTCCTGCAAGTTCATCCAAGTACTCCTATAAGTACTTCAAGTCCTGTGACCCCCCAAAATAAGAAGGAACCGAAGGGGTCACCGCACTCCTCCGATGGTTCGAAGAAATGGAAAACACCTTTCTAAATTATGACTGCCCTGACGACCATATAGTTCGTTATGCTACTGACCAACTCATTGGGATAGCTTTAACCTGGTGGAACAATGAAAAGAGTCGAAGAGGGGCGGAAGCTGTTGTGGCCCTAACTTAGGAGCAGCTCAAGGAACTTATGACCAAACGTTTATGCCCAAGGAGTGAGATCAAGAAGTTGGAAGATGAGTTCTAGCTTTAACCTGGTGGAACAAAACGATGGAGATCATATGACCTATAACAAGCGGTTTCTCGAGTTGAATCAGATGGTCCCATATTTGTTCACTCCTCTTTTTCGCCTCATCGAACATTACACCAGGGGTCTTCTTTCTGGCATCTAGGATTCCGTGATGAGCACTGTACCCGCAACATTAGAGGCCGCAATGGAATTGGCCACCGAAATCACGAAAAATCATATCCGAAACGAAGACTTTGGCAAAGAGCAGAAGAAGAGCTCAACCGACAAGACCCCAGTAGAAGAGCCAAAGACAACCAGGGCTGAATAATCAATGTCTTTAGTTGTGTTTTGTTATGTGATTTTTAGTATGTTGTGTTCAATTTCTTCTAGGATAGTGTTCATCGTTCAAAGTTTCCCCATCTCGTTCGTGCGCTTATTTTCAAGTAATCGCTAAACGCAACCTGTGAGTGAATCTTACAACTCCCCTTTTTATTTTATTTATACATTTTGGGGAGTATCATGTGTCGTTTTGCATTATTGTTCTTATTATCAATTACGTGTAATTACCCACTTGTGTAGTATATATGTTATGTGTTGTTTGGTTATTTATCATTTGGTGCATTTCATTCATTTTGGACATCACATCATCATAGGCTTGTCAGCTCCCATTACCTATGAGCGGAACTTGACGTTGCCAACCATACGAGGTCAGCTCTGTTTGATTGAGCTTATACGTTGCAGCACACCATAATACCATGCAACATACATACATTCATCAGCAAACGATAATACTATAACAACTCTAAACCGACACCCTCGAATTATTTTCGACACCCTAAAAATATTTAAAATATCCCAATATGTCCTAAAATACACCCCATACGTAAAAACAGGGCCCGAATACCTTAAATATTATCAAAAATAATCAAAAATCAATTTTTGGGTTTGTCGCGGGCCGCGTAGACCCCTTAGGGATCTTACGCGGGCCGCTAGAGATCAAAGGTGTGGCGCAGCCCGGTGTTGACATGTGTCCGACTCGTGTTGAACCTATAAGCTGACCCGGATCACCTACGCCTTTGACCGGGTTTGACACGGGCCGCATAGCCCTTTGTTAACATTTACGCGGGCCGCGTAAAAGTCGAGATGTGGCACTATATATAGCAGGCATCGGGTTTCATCAAAACTCGCTCAAATCTTTCTTTCTAAACGTAAATCTCTCACAGTAGGCATTATACTCGGGTCTAATACCCCCCCCCCTAAATAGCGAAGTTCTACTCCGTTGTAAGTATCATAACCCCTGGATACGTATTAGATACTCTGCCCGATTGATCTAGGGTTCCGTAATGGCTGTCGTGGTTCTGCCCGACGTAGTCGTTGGAATGCCGTCTCGTGGAGGGTATTACTAATGTTAAAATGGGTTATTATACTATCACGTGTGCTTTTGTGTAAATTATAGATAATTCTCAGGAAACCCTAAAGGATAATCTAAGACAGCAATGTGAGTTGATCCGCTTTTTGTAAACTTTTTTTACAAAACCTCATACAATTAAATGTATATTAAGCAGTTATTGAGTATTTGTAAGAATACAATTATCGTGGGTATGTTGGGGTTTTGTATACAAAATTTGTTACTGGAGGGGTAACCTTTCCACGAGTCGGGTCTGACAGTACCACGGGTGATAATTGATATGACTTGGAAACAAATATAATTGCGAGATCGCCCTCAATACTGTACAATAGTGTTTATTTAAACTTGATTAAACTGGGATTCACTCACTAGTATTTCCCACTGACAAATGTTTTTAAAACGCGTTTCAGGTAACAAACTATGAAAGCCAAATAGAAGCCAGCTGGACAGCACTGGAGGCTTGGAAAAGTGGCAATAAAGTTACCTAAAATAAAATAGATGTTTTTATTAAATAAAATATGATTTATTCCTATGAAAATGTGTGTATTGTAAACTTGGGTTTTATCCCATGTGTTTAATATTATGAAAATGTGGTATTTTACTCTGATTAAATATTTCCTAACTACGGTCCTGATGAAAATTCCACTGCCAAATTAGACAATACGCGATACCACCGAAACTGGTCGCGGCCGCCCATCCCTGTCTTTGTATAGGGGGCGGGGGTTGCGACAGAAGGTGGTATCAGTGCTAAGCCACTGATTCAGCCACAGAAGTGTTCTGCTAACATCAAAATTCAATCTGTTAGGAAATAAATTACGGGAATACGTGCATAATTGTATTTCTTGTTATGTGTTATTTGACTATTTGTTACTTTACAGTATGAGCGACCAAGGACCATCTGACGCGTACCGTCAATTGTCTGGTTCGCCTAGAAGCGAAGGGACCTCCTCTTCTCAGCCTGCCCTCTCAGGGTACTCTGCTGATATGGAAGAAGGAATATTCGTGTTTAAGGCTCAGTCCGAGGAGCCATTCCCTCAGAAAAAGAGAGGATGGTTCAGTCGAGGGGCACATGAGCGTAGGAAGCGTATGAAAAAGTTACAAGACCAAAGAGCACTAGCAGCAGCTAAAAGAGAAACCGATGCCTATGCCCAGGATATGATTAATAGGGGTATAGCCAACATCCACATCTTAGCAACCACTGCAGCTGACCCTAACCTGGAATAAATGATAGCACCCCAACCACAACCACCAATCCTTGACCAACCAATGGAAATAGAAAACCCTGAAAATCAAGTATAAATGCATGATTTTAACCCGGCGGAAATACCTAGGGTACCAGCACCAAACCCCCTAGACCCAAATTACGACCCCTGGTGGGACGACAATAGGGACTATGTGCAACGTTACCCGATACATGAAGACATGCCCATGCCAAACATAGGATCCTACCCAGGTATGGATCCTTTAGATCCCTATTACCACGATGTATTCATTAGGGAGATATTAGAGAATCCTTACCAATTTCAGGCCCCTACACCTCCATACCAGGAACTCGCACCCCAGATTCCGAACCCAGTCCTAGAACCTGCACCCCCAATGAGTGCAGAAAACGCACAAGAACTTAGGACATTTGGTGAGGAAATCTTAGAAAGTAGTGAACGAATGAGACAGGTGGGAGAGCGACTCGTCTGGAAGTATGACGAGCGCAATATCGATTTCTGGATG
Organism: Helianthus tuberosus; assembly: GCA_030545235.1. Taxonomy (NCBI): domain Eukaryota; kingdom Viridiplantae; phylum Streptophyta; class Magnoliopsida; order Asterales; family Asteraceae; genus Helianthus; species Helianthus tuberosus. Next base: position 47,167,632 of record CM060410.1, on the reverse strand, counting down.
AATCCATATCCATGAGTGTGATGGTGGAGACGGTAGTAATAATAATATTAATAATAATATAATATGTGTGTATGTGTATGAAAAAAAAGAAAAAAAAAACTACGGATGCCTATTACTAGTAGTGTAACTTTAAATTTCAGTCGGTATTGTAATTTTTAATTTCAATACTAGTGTGTAATAGATGCATATTATAAAAATAGAGTAAGTCGCAATGATCGACGTTTTTGACCAAAATGCGTGTCATGTGATTGGCTATATTAAATATTATTTTGTGATATTAATACATGGTAAATGTTTAAAATTCAGATCACCGACGAAGGAAATCAAGGAAATCTGAATAACGATAACCAGAGTAACATTAACTTGATTAATGAGAATCCAAGCATCAATAACAATGGAAACCAAGTAGATAATAGTGCTATCCAACACATAGTGGCACAAGGAATTATAGATGCAATGCCATTTATTATTCAAACGGTTCAGGAAGCGAATAATAAAAGTAAACATAGCAGTAAGCGACCAGCTGAACCAGAAAACAGCGTAAATAATGGACCCATACTTCAAGTACCCATTCCCAAAAGTAGAAGAACCATACCTTATGGTTGTTCTTACAAAGAATTCTGGTCCTGCAAACCAATAGAATTCTCAGGCAATGAAGGACCCATTGCAGTTCTGCGCTGGATAGAAAAGACCGAGGCTGTTTTAAAAATAAGCAAGTGTGCTGAAGAAGACAAGATAATGTTTGCTTCTAATTTATTTAAGAACTCAGCCTTAGAATGGTGGAACACTATCCTCCAGTCCAAAGGAAGTGATAGGGTATACAACATGGAATGGGAGGAATTTAAGAATATAGTAGAAAGGAAATTCTGCCCTCCCAATGAAAAGGAACAGATAGCAAATAAGTTTCTAAACTTAAGAATGACCGGGGAAGATAGTAAGGGTTATACTACCACATTCTTTGAATATGCTAGAATAGTACCTACCCTTGCATCACCTGAACCGGTATTAATCTCTAGTTACATCTGGGGATTAATTGGAGAAATTCGACATGTAGTCAAGGCAGCTAGACCCCAAACTATAGAAGAAGCTGTAGAACTAGCAAACACCTTGACAGATGAATTAATTCGTACTAGAGAAGAAGACCATAGGAGAAACCTAACCCAAAGGCTTACCCAAGAATTCCGTTCTGGGAATTACAACCGTAGGAATATGGGTTCTACCTCTGCACCATACTGCAAGGTCTGCAAGAAAAAGCATTTAGGAAAATGTTCCACTCACTGCAATTTCTGCAAAGCACTAGGACACAAGGAAGAAGATTGCAGGAGAAAATCCAGTAATGGACTATGCTTCAACTGTGGAGAAAAGGGTCACATCAAGCCAAACTGTCCAAAACTAGCTCCAGCTACGAACAACAAGAACACTAAAAATGCTAGAGCATTTGTTCTGACTGCAGATGAAGCCAAAATGATTCCGGACGTAATAGTCGGTACGTTTTTAGTTAATGATGTTTTTGCTAAAGTATTATTTGACTCTGGTGCAAACCAAAGTTTTATTAATACTTCATTTTGCAAACTTCTTAATCAACCATTAACTAAACTCTCACAAGAATGTCTAGTCGAGACAGCAAATGGAGAAACGGTTAGGATTTCTGAAATCTTGCAGGGAGCAAGAATAGAATTTTTAAACCAAAAGTTTATTGCAAGCCTTTACCCAATGAATCTGACAGGATTTGATATCGTATTAGGAATGGATTGGTTAATCGCCAATAAAGCTAATATTTTATGTGATCGAAAGTCAATTCAAGTAAATTCACCAAAGGGTGAAAAGATCACAATTAAAGGAAATGAACCCTGTAGATCCACGAAATTCATCTCTGTGATGAAAACTGCAAGCTATATAAGAAAAGGATCTATAGTGTATTTGATTTCCATAATCACTAACACTAAAGGAAAAGAACTAAAAGACATTCCAGTAGTGTCTCAGTTTTCAGATGTATTTCCAGAAGAATTACCAGGACTACCTCCGGACAGAGAAGTTGAATTCAGAATTCATCTACTGCCAGGAACAGCACCGATTGCCAAAACACCTTACCGCTTAGCACCCGCAGAAATGCAGGAACTAAAGAAACAGTTAGATGAATTATTAGAGAAAGGATTCATACAACCAAGCTCATCACCATGGGGAGCGCCGATACTGTTTGTTAAAAAGAAGGACAGATCAATGCGTATGTGCATTGACTATCGTTAATTAAACAAGGTCACGATTAAGAACCGGTACCCATTACCGAGAATCGATGATCTGCTCGATCAGTTGCAAGGAGCTCGATTTTTCTCAAAAATAGATTTAAGATCAGGATATCATCAATTAAAGGTACAGGAAGAGAACATTCCTAAAACCGCATTTAGAACAAGGTGTGGTCATTATGAATTTACTGTCATGTCATTTGGTTTAACCAATGCCCCAGCCACATTTATGGACATGATGAACCGAATATGTAAGCCATATTTGGATAAATTCATAATTGTCTTTATAGATGATATTCTAATTTATTCTAAAAGTAAGGAAGATCATGCAAAGCATTTGTACGCACTTTTAAGTCTATTAAGAAAGGAAAAGCTTTATGCTAAATTTTCAAAGTGTGAGTTTTGGTTAGAGCAGGTACAGTTTCTTGGACACTTAGTCAATCATGAAGGAATTCATGTGGATCCAACAAAGATCGAGGTAATTACTAAATGGAAAACCCCTGAGTCACCAACCGAGGTTAGAAGTTTCTTAGGATTGGCCAGTTATTATAGAAGGTTTATTCAAGATTTTTCTAAGATAGTCATTCCTTTAACTAAGTTAACCTGTAAATCCATTAAGTTTGAATGGGGACCAAAGCAAGAAGAAGCATTTAGAATTCTTAAGCAAAGATTAACCCATGCACCCATATTAGCGTTATCAGAAGGAACTGAAGATTTTGTAGTATATTGTGACGCTTCTAAGTTAGGTTATGGATGTGCGTTGATGCAACGCCAAAAGGTTATAGCATATGCGTCTAGACAACTTAAGAATCATGAAGAGAATTATTCAACCCATGACTTGGAATTAAGAGCTATAATTTTTGCCCTTAAGATTTGGAGACATTACCTTTATGCTAGTAAGTTTACCATATTCACTGATCATAAAAGTTTAAGGTATGTTTTCGGGCAAAAGGAATTGAATGTGAGACAAAGACGCTGGATGGAGATGCTTAGTGATTATGATTGTGATATCCAGTATCATGAAGGAAAAGCAAATGTAGTTGCTGATGCTTTAAGTCGAAAGTATCATGAAAAGCCAAAAAGGGTACGTTCTCTTAAATTAAATATGCAAGTAGATTTAAATGATCAGATAAGAGAAGCACAAGAATCAGTAATCAATGAGGATACTGAAAAATTAAAAGGTATGATTAAAGAATTAAAACAAGGAACAGATGGAATTTGGAGATTCCATGAAAGGAGAATGTGGATACCAAAATTAGGAAACCTACGTCATCGTATATTAGAAGAAGCCCATAAGTCTAAGTATACGATGCACCCAGGAAGTGATAAGATGTATCAGGATTTAAGAAAAAATTCTGGTGGATAGGAATGAAAAAGGACATAGCATCCTATGTTTCTAAATGTTTAACCTGTTCACAAGTTAAAGCTGAACACCAGAAACCCTCAGGTCTGTTGCAACAGTTAGAAATGCCAGTGTGGAAATGGGAATTGATAACAATGGATTTTGTCACTAAATTACCCAAAACAAAGAAAGGTAATGATACAATCTGGGTGATTGTAGACAGACTAACCAAGTCAGCTCATTTCCTACCAATGAAAGAAACTTTTAGTATGGAACAGTTAGCTAAATTATATGTAAATGAAATAGTTTCATTACATGGAATTCCTTTATCAATTGTTTCTGATAGGGATAGTCGTTTTACCTCTCATTTTTGGGCAAGTTTCCAAAAAGCAATGGGAACCAAGTTAAATCTAAGCACCGCTTATCATCCTCAAACGGACGGACAAAGCAAAAGGACAATTCAGACGATGGAGGACATTCTTAGAGCTTGTGTAATTGATTTCAGGGGTAATTGGGACGATCACTTACCTTTAATATAATTTTCTTATAATAATAGTTATCACACAAGTATCAATGCTGCACCATTCGAAGCACTTTATGGACGAAAGTGCCGAACCCCAGTCTGTTGGGCAAAAATTGGGGAGAAGCAACTATATGGACCTGAGATAGTACAGGAAACAACTGATAAGATCATTCAAGTCAAGGAACGACTGAAAGCAGCACGTGATTGACAGAAAAGTTATGCTGATAACAGGCGAAGACCATTGGAATTTCAAGTAGGAGACAAAGTATTGTTGAAAGTCTCTCCTTGGAAAGGAATAGTAAGATTCATAAAAAGAGGGAAGCTAAGTCCCGGGTATATTGGACCTTTTAAGATTATTAAAAGAATAGGACCTGTAGCCTATCAGCTACAACTGCCAGAGGAAATGGCAGGAATACATGATGTATTTCATGTATCTAATCTCAAGAAATGCTTAGTTGATGAATCTCTGATGGTACCTCTTAAGGATATAGAGGTAAATGAACAACTCAAATTTGTAAAAAGGCCTCTACAGATTGCAGACAGGAAAGTCAAAAACCTCAAGCATAAGAGATTAGTTCTGGTCAAAGTGAAGTGGGACTCCAAAAGAGGACCTGAGTATACATGGGAGCTTGAATCTGAAATGCAAAGGAAATATCCGCACTTGTTCCGGTAGATCTCGAGGACGAGCTCTAAAACAAGTTGGGGAGGATATAACAAATCTAAACCGACACCCTCGAATTATTTCCGACACCCTAAAAATATTTAAAATATCCCAATATGTCCTAAAATACACCCCATACGTAAAAACAGGGCCCGAATACCTTAAATATTATCAAAAATCAATTTTTGGGTTTGCCGCGGGCCGCGTAGACCCCTTAGGGATCTTACGCGGGCCGCTAGAGATCAAAGGTGTGGCGCAGCCCGGTGTTGACACGTGTCCGACTCGTGTCGAACCTATAAGCTGACCCGGATCACCTACGCCTTTGACTGGGTTTGACGCGGGCCGCGTAGCCCTTTGTTAACATTTACGCGGGCCGTGTAAAAGTCGAGATGTGGCACTATATATAGCAGGCATCGGGTTTCATCAAAACTCGCTCAAATCTTTCTTTCTAAACGTAAATCTCTCACAGTAGGCATTATACTCGGGTCTAATACCCCCCCCCCCCTAAATAGCGAAGTTCTGCTCCGTTATAAGTATCATAACCCCTGGATACGTATTAGTTACTCTGCCCAATTGATCTAGGGTTCCGTAACGGCTGTCGTGGTTCTGCCAGACGTAGTCGTTGGAATGCCGTCTCGGGGAGGGTATTACTAATGTTAAAATGGGTTATTATACTAACACGTGTGCTTTTGTGTAAATTATAGATAATTCTCAGGAAACCCTAAAGGATAATCTAAGACAGCAATGTGAGTTGATCCGCTTTTTGTAAACTTTTTGTTAACTATTTTTACAAAACCTCATACAATTAAATGTATATTAAGCAGTTATTGAGTATTTGTAAGAATACAATTATCGTGGGTATGTTGGGGTTTTGTATACAAAATTTGTTACTGGAGGGGTAACGTTTCCACAAGTCGGGTCTGACAATACCACGGGTGATAATTGATATGACTTGGAAACAAATATAATTGCGAGATCGCCCTCAATACTGTACAATAGTTTTTATTTAAACTTGATTAAACTGGGTTTCACTCACCAGTATTTCCCACTGACAAATGTTTTTAAAACGCGTTTCAGGTAACAAACTGTGAAAGCCAAATAGAAGCCAGGTGGACAGCACTGAAGGCTTGGAAAAGTGGTAATAAAGTTACCTAAAATAAAATAGATGTTTTTATTAAATAAAATAGGATTTATTCATATGAAAATGTGTGTATTACAAACTTGGGTTTTATCCCATGTGTTTAATATTATGAAAATATGGTATTTTACTCTGATAAAATATTTCCTAACTACGGTCCTGATGAAAATTCCGCTGCCAAATTAGACATTACGCGATACCACCGAAACTGGCCGCGGCCGCCCGTCCCTGTCTTTGTATATGGGGACGGGAGTTGCGACAAATACCGTGCAACACGTATACATTCATTGGCACACCATAATACCGTGCAACGCGCACACATTCTTTTGAATCATTTCCGTTGGTTTGTTTATTGTTTGAGGTTATGTTATGAGAGTTGACATGTGACATACCACATATTTACTTATAATGGTTAACGCACGTTTTCTCAATAAACCAAGTTTAAACATATTGTTTTCTCAATAAACCAAGTTTAAACATATTATTTTCTAATAACAATAAGGTTCACTCACCAACCTTTGTTGACCCAAAATCTATTTTTACATATTATACAGGTGAACAGGTTTAAAGAGAAGATTGGACATAGGATGAACCTTAGTTAACAATAAACGGATTAGTGCAGTTTATTTGTTATGAACAATGCCATGTGTTTGTAATTGTTTATTTGAATTATTTGTTTTGTGAAACATTTGTTATGAATTAATATTTTATTTAAAATGCATAATAGCAAGTTATAAGCTCTCAAGTCAACCTAGTCATTCCTCGATCACCTATTTCGCTGCGAGTCGGGGTGTGACAGGTTTAAAGTTTTAATAGTAATTTATTTATAAAGGATTAAAGCCGTTCTTACTTCCCCCGATTTGATGCTATCTACCTTAAAGGAAGTCTTAATAATCTTGAATTAAGTCCTCGCAGAATTTATACGCTGAACGAGACAAGAACTTTACCCATACCACCCTTCTAACCCCCTTCCAAGCAGTTAACGTGCTTTATATAGACCGTAAAGACACGAATGAGTGAATCAACGAAACATGAAGAGATGATAGAATAAAGTTCAATTTCAATATAAAAAAACTAGTTTTTAAAGTCATTAATACTGTAAGACCCTTAATTTGTTTCTAGGAATTTGAGTATAAATATCTACTATAATCACGTTTATAGGATTACACATACATTGAAAATACGGTTTTTCTCAAAACATTTAAGAATTTAGACAATTCAACTTAATATACAAATATTCGTCGTTTAAAAATAAGACGACGAGTTGAATCGCGGAAGCTTGTATCTTGCTCGTGTTCGGTTCTTCTGCTTGCTTGATCATCATCTGGGAGTCTTATAACATTTACCTATAATTCAACCACCATAAACATCAGTTATGACAATTGAATAATGCTTTTAACAAGTTCTCAAAGCTGAATAATAAAAAAATAACAAATTTCAGGATTTTATACCCGTCGCGTGGCGCGACGGACTACACCTCTTTTGTTGCGTGGCGCGACAAGCGTCGCAGACCGCAACCCTTATATCGTTTGGTTGTCGCGCGACGCGAGCGCTTTTTTCGAAAGAATGTTCACTTGGCTGGTTCTGCACATACCCAACTCCATTTTCTCAAACTTAACATATACAAAAACATACATAACTTTTGAACTACATGTCTGTTTTACGATCCGTTTCTTCCTACATGATCGTAATTTAATTCTCCATCATATGGAGTTAAAACCTGACACCTGAATGCACAAAATTCTAGATTTCAAGCTCTCGGCTTGAAATTCAACTTTAACACTTTTGACCTGTTTAGTAAATTATTAACTAAACTTGTTTCTAAATTATCATAGCGCGTACATCAACGTACTTTACTCAAAATATTTAGCTCAGGTTCATAATTTTTATGAATTAAGCGGTCCATTTTCATGCTATGTGCATAATTCATTTTGACCCGTTTAAAGGATTTAAACCTTTAAGTTTAAATTTCGCGCTTACGCTTTACACATCACATCTCCATTTATAAAATATCTACTTACGTTCCGCCACAACTATTTTTATGGCGGTTTTAAGATAATAAACCAATTATTCCAAATTTCACCCTTCGTTTAGTCATTTTATGGAAAAAACTCATTCTTAGGCATTTAACCCATAAAGGTTTATGTCTACGACTTTTACACTTTTTAAAGTGTAAGGACCTTCAAAAATGTCCCAAAACGACCCATAAGTAAAAAACCCGGACCCCTAAAACCCTTTTGTGCTTGAAAAATCAAGAAATCAAGGTTTTTGGGTTTCAGGCGGGCTGCGTAAGCCATAAGGGAAGCTTACGCGGGCCGCGTCAAAGTGTGTTTGACCGGATAAGCGTTCAGGGCCACGTGGCAGACCTAGGTGTGACACGGATGCCCTAATCTACGCATAGGGGGCTCTCGCAGGCCGCGTAAGAGTCTGTTAAGGCTTACGCGGGCCGCGTAAGACTCAAATTTCAGCTATAAATAGCTTGGATCGTGAGCAGTTCAGTGGTGTCGAAAACAATTCTCAACAACGAAATTTCACTGCTCAAATTCGAAATTTAAGATATTAAGGCACTGCTACGATACAGGGTATTAACTCGATCGCTGCTACGATTCAATGTCCGATCGATTGAAACTATCCGATGGATGTTTAAGTGCTGCCCACATTAGGGCCATACTTTGTCATTCGTCGTGAATTCGATGGATGTTTAAGTATTGCACTTTGGCATTCGTTGTGAGGGTTTTAATCTCGTGAGTTATCGTAAATACTGTATTAGTTACTGACCTAGTTCGTGTGCATTGTTATTTAAATTAGGTTACAAGGTTAATCAGTAGGCTAAACTCTGCCCGTTTAAATCTGCAATGTGAGTCATTCTCTTTTATCAATAGTATTTTACAATACTCCAATTATTTTCAAAGGTTATAATTACAGGGATTAAGTCATGGTTATCTTAATCACTGGCTAGTGGGGTATTGTGCACATTACTAAATTTCTCACGGTTAGGCTAATAAATCCTAACAATGATAATCATCACTACTTGGGTGAAAGGACCCAATAGTGGTACGACCATCATCACCAGGAGGTGACACGGCGCCAGATAAAAATAAGATAGAAGCCATTGTAATCGCTCTTATGTTGTAATTTATAACTATGTGTCATTTTATCAAATTTGAATGACTCGTCAGTATTTCCCCGCTGATAAAATATTTTCAAAACATGTTTCAGGTGACTACTGCGAACCAAGGAAAAGTGCTACGGAGCACAAACAAGCTTGAAGTAGTGGCTCGGTTAAATAAATAAACATGTGTAAATCAGGAAATTTACTTGTGAAATTCCTCTATTGTAAATTACGGGGTTTATCCCGAATTATGAAATAAAATAATCGGGCATTTCAAGTTTTAAAAGATCCTGTAAACTCTTCCGCTGTCAACTCAATTAATAAATACAACGGGTTTCTGTCCCGCGGCTCCTGGACCGGGTAAAACCAGGACGGGGGCCGTGACAGAAAAAGGTGGTATCAGAGCCACTGATTTAAGCCAATTAAGTATTTAGAAATACTTAATACCATTTTGTGACTATGTGTTTTATTAACTGGACCGGGTAAAACCAGGACGGGGGCCGTGACAGAAAAAGGTGGTATCAGAGCCACTGATTTAAGCCAATTAAGTATTTAGAAATACTTAATACCATTTTGTGACTATGTGTTTTATTAACTGACTACTTGTTAGTTACAGTATGGGTAAGCAAAGAATCTCGAACATCTATCGTCAATTAGATAGTACACCAAAAGATAAGGGAACCTCATCCCAATCAAATTCCTCAAAGTACTCAGCAGATACTGAGGAAGGAATATTTGTTCGTAAGGCACAGTTTGAGAAACCACTTACCCCTAATAAAAGAAGTTGGATTATTAGAAAAAGTCAAGAGAAAATAAAGAAGTCACAACCAAAAGGAGTGATGAGTAATAAGGGAACTCAGGGAATAGGCAATAACCCACCATGGGAAGATGAATTAGATGAAAAATGCGCAAATCTCTATATGTTAGCCACTACAGCAGTAAATGCTAACTTATAGTTAAATCGCCAAACTAGTACCAGCACTTATATTATCCATAAGCCCGAAACTTTAAAGAAACTTGCCCATTAGATAAACAACTTAGTAAGAAAAGATAGAATAAAATAAATTATTAATGTACAATCCCTAGTATATTTTTAATTTTCAATTGTAATTTGTAATATATATATAATCGCAATATTTTCATATTTTATTAATACTTAATTTTTCTGATTGCCATTCTGTGATTATGCTAAAATTCAAGTTACAAACTTTTAACCTAGAATGTTGTGTGTTTCTTCATATTTGCTAAACAGCATGAATGAGTTGTCTGAAGCTCTTCAAAATCTCAATCTCTATTCTGTTAATGTGGAAGTTTCCAGAGACTTTACCGGTTATTGTGCCAACATGGAGGAGCCTATGAAATTTCAAACCCAGCCTCCGGAGAAACCAAAGCCAAAGAAGAGAAGAAGATTAGTGGGCTGGAGACGTGTGCGCAGGAGGAAACCAGCAACACGGAAAGTTATAAAGACGGAGGATCCTAAAGGTAAAGGCAAGGAAATAGAGATTGGGGAAAGTTCCAGGCAAGACCAGGAAATGCCACCCTGGGAGGAGTTGGATCATAAACTAGCACTTAGTGACCTCATCGGACCTGCCGGTGAAAACCTTTTTAATTACTCAGCGAAAGCACAACTTCCAGTTGATCTAGAGCCTTATATCCCAGATCCCATTATCCACTCCCAACCTCTACCAGCAGAGCTAGAAGACTGGTGGACCACCGACTGGCAGTTTCAAAATCTCCTAAATAACCCTAATACCTTTTTCCCTCAATTTGACCCTGAGCCTCCACTACACCCACCTATGAGCTCAGAAAACTTGGCGGAACTCCGTCATTATGGCGAGGAGCTGATTGATACAGGAAATCGAATTAGGGAAGTAGGGGAAAGAATATCTTGGAAATACGATGAAAGGGAACGTCGTTTCTAAGATACCAGCTGACGAGGATGGTGTGACTGTGGTTGTGTGGTTGTTGGAATATGTGTTTAATAATAATATAATAATAAAATATAATTATGTGAAATAACTAAAAATAAAACTTTTGTAAGATAACCAGTTTGTACGGATGCCTATTATAATATATAAAATATCGAACGTTGAAAAATCAACAACTTTGGTTATACTTGTTGACATGATTATGTGCAATTATTTTATTACGTTTGGTTGATAATTATTGGTGCTAATCGCTTATATAAAATAATTACCATATGGAACACGCTGGTAATGAACCCGTTAATGAAGTTAATCAAACTGGGCAAAGCAATGAAGATCAATTTCTGAATAGGCAAGATATCGAGAATATCGTTGCTCAGGGAATAGCCAATGCTATTCCAGCAATCCTTGCTGCTGCCCGAAATCCAGTTGAACCTCAACAAATTATTCCTAGCAAACGTACACACGGTGGCAATTTTAGTAATAGTGTAAACGGAGGCGGCAACCATACTAATAACGACAACGATGGAATGCAAGCCCCACTCCTTAAGAAAATGAAAGCTGCAACGCCTGGTTGCACTTACAAGGAATTTATTGCCTGTAAACAGGTTGAATTTGCAGGCAACGAAGGGGCGACTGCTGCGCTGCGTTGGTTAGAGAAAACCGAGGCGGTGATTAAAATAAGTAAGTGTGCTGAGGAAGACAAGGTCATGTACGCGTCGCATCTTTTTAAAGAAGGGGCGCTAGAATGGTGGAATACGGTACTCCAAGCCAAGAGAAGCGATGTAGCCTATGCCATAAGCTGGGAAGAATTTAAGCAGTTAATGGAAAGAAAATTTTGTCCCGAATATGAGAAAGAACAAATGGCAAATAAATTTCTGAACCACCGGATGGTGGATGTAGATTGTCGAGGGTATACTTCGACATTCTTCGAATATGCGAGAGTGGTACCAACCCTGGCTTCGCCAGAGCCGGTACTTATTTCTCGCTATATTTGGGGATTGATTGGCGAAATCCGTGATATCGTTAAGGCTGCGAGACCCCGCACTATTGACGATGCTGTGGAATTAGCCAACACTTTGACGGACGGACTAGTATGTACGCGAGAAGAAAATAGAAAGAAGGAAGTGGCCCAAAAGATTACCCAAGGATTCCGTATGGGTAACCGTAGTAATTTCAAGAAAAAGGGAACCGGGCAATCTTCCACTGTTCCATTTTGCAATGCCTGTAAAAGGAAGCATTTTGGAAAATGCAAAGGATATTGCAATTTCTGCAAAATCCCGGGGCACCAAGAAGAAGATTGCAGGAAGAAGAAAGCAACAATCTGCTATAACTGCGGAGAAGCTGGACACTTTAGGCCAAACTGCCCGAAATTGGCCAAACCAGCTGATAACAAAGCCAAACCTGCAGAAGGAGCTACCAAGAAGAACGTAAGAGCCTTCCAGTTGACTACTCAGGAAGCAGAACTAATTCCTAACGTGATAGCTTGTACGTTCTTAGTTCACAATGTTTATGCAAAAGTATTGTTTGACTCTGGTGCAAACCAAAGTTTTATAAATACTTCATTCTGCCAAGCTCTTAACCTACCCTTAACCAACCTTAGACAAATTTTTACGGTAGAAACGACAGATGGGAATTCTGTTAACATAGATAAGGTTTTGCGAGAAGGAAAGATAGAACTCTTAGGCCATAAATTTTCTATAAACCTGTTACCTATGAATTTAGCCGAATTCGATGTGGTATTAGGAATGGATTGGTTAGTAGCCAACCATGCCCGAATTCTTTGTGATAAGAATTCCATAGAAATTCATACACCCACAGGAGAATTAGTGGTGATTACAGGAGATAAGCCATGAAAGCCACTAAAATTCATTTCAGTAATGAAATTGGCCAGTTATTCAAGAAAACAAGAAGCGGTGTATATGATTTCAGTAATCATTAACACGAAAGGTAAGGAACTTAAAGAAATTCCTGTAGTAGCAGAATACCCAGATGTAATCCCAGAAGAACTACCGGGGTTACCACCCAATAGGGAAGTCGAATTTAGAATTCATCTAATTCCTGGAACTACACCGATAGCTAAGGCACCTTATCGGTTAGCACCCACCGAAATGCTAGAATTGAAAAAGCAATTAGATGAATTTTTAAGCAAAGGATTCATACAACCTAGTTCATCCCCGTGGGGAGCACCAGTGTTGTTTGTGAAAAAGAAAGATGGTTTGATGCGAATGTGTATCGATTATAGAGAATTGAATAAGGTTACAATTAAGAATCGATACCCATTACCTAGGATTGATGACCTTTTCGATCAACTTCAAGGAGCTAGATATTTTTCTAAGATAGATTTACGCTCTAGATATCATCAATTGAAGGTACAGGAAGAAGACATACCTAAAACTGCTTTCAGAACTAGGTATGGTCATTACGAGTTTACAGTCATGCCCTTCGGACAAACAAATGCTCCTGCAGCATTTATGGACATGATGAATAGAATCTGTAAACCGTATTTGGATAAATTTGTAATTGTCTTCATCGACGATATACTTATTTATTCCAAAAGCCAGGATGAACACCGTCAGCATCTGCATGCACTCTTAATTTTGTTAAGAAAAGAGAAACTTTACGCCAGATTCTCGAAGTGTGAATTTTGGCTGCAAGAAGTGCAATTTTTAGGACACATGGTGAATCACGAAGGTATTCACGTAGATCCCTCCAAAATAGAAGCGATCACCAAATGGAAGGTTCCGCAATCAGCTATAGAAAGTAGAAGTTTTATAGGGTTAGCCGGATACTATAGACGATTTATTAAGGACTTTTCCAAGATAGTTGTACCATTAACTAAGCTAACCTATAAAGCAGTTAAGTTTGAATGGGGACCTAGGCAAGAAGAAGCCTTTAAGATTTTGAAGCAAAAGCTAACAAACGCTCCAATTCTAGCCTTACCAGAAGGAACCGAAGATTTTGAAGTTTACTGCGATGCTTCTAGGCTAAGATTAGGATGTGTGCTAATGCAACACAAAAAGGTAATTGTGTATGCCTCGAGACAATTGAAAAAGCACGAAGAAAATTATACGACTCGTGACTTAGAGTTAAGAGCCATAATTTTTGCCCTTAAGATTTGGAGACACTATCTGTATGGAAGTAAGTTTACTGTCTATACAGATCATAAGAGCTTAAGATACATATTTGGGCAAAAAGAATTAAACATGAGACAAAGGAGATGGATGGAAATCCTAAGTGACTACGACTGTGATATTCAATATCACGAAGGAAAAGCAAACGTAGTTGCTGATGCTTTAAGTCGTAAGTATCATGAGAAACAACGACGAGTTCGTGCTCTTAGGTTAAGTCTACAATTAGACTTAATGGAACAACTAAAGAACATTCAAGAAACAGCAATCAAGGATGATGCTGAAGGAATGAAAGGACGAATAAAGGAATTAGAGCAAGGAAGTGATGGAATTTGGAGATTCCACAAGAAAAGGATTTGGGTACCTAAGCAAGGAGAATTAAGAAATAAGATTTTAGAGGAAGCCCATAAATCTAGATATACCATGCATCCTGGTAACAATAATATGTACCAAGATTTAAGGAATAACTTCTGGTGGATAGGAATGAAAAAGGACATAGCTAGATATGTTTCTAAATGTCTTACTTGTTCACAAGTTAAGGCAGAACATCAGAAACCCTCAGGTCTACTACAACAATTAGAAATGCCTGTATGGAAATGGGAACTTATAACCATGGACTTTGTTACTAAGTTGCCCAAAACCAGAAAAGGTAATGACGCAATTTGGGTAATTGTGGATCGATTAACCAAGTCAGCTCATTTTCTACCCATGAAAGAAACCTTTAGCATGGAAAGGTTAGCAAAGTTGTATGTAGACGAGGTAGTATCCTTACATGGAGTCCCACTCTCCATTGTATCGGATAGGGATAGTCGTTTCACTTCCCACTTTTGGACAAGTTTCCAAGAAGCAATGGGAACTCGACTAAATCTAAGTACTGCATATCATCCTCAGACAGACGGACAAAGTGAAAGGACAATCCAAACCCTGGAGGACATGCTTAGGGCATGTGTAATAGATTTTGTGGAAATTGGGATGACCACCTACCCTTAATTGAATTCTCCTATAACAATAGTTACCATTCAAGCATTGAAGCTGCCCCGTTCGAAGCACTGTATGGACGAAAGTGTAGAACTCCCTTTTGTTGGGCAGAAATAGGAGAAAGCCAATTATCAGGTCCTGAAATTGCTCAAGAAACTACCGACAAGATCACTTAAATCAAGGAAAGATTAAAAACGGCTCACGATCGCCAGAAAAGTTATGCAGACAATAGGCGTAAGCCGTTGGAATTTCAAGTTGGAGACAAGGTACTCTTAAAAGTTTCTCCTTGGAAAGGAGTAGTTTGGTTCGCTAAGAGAGGAAAGCTAAGTCAAGATACGTAGGACCATTCCCAGTAATACAGCGAATAGGACCAGTTGCTTATCGCTTACAGCTACCAGGAGAGTTAGCTGGAGTACATGACGTGTTTCATGTATCCAATCTCAAGAAATGTCTATCGGACGAATCTCTGGTAGTACCTCTTCAAGATGTAGAGGTAAATGAAAAGTTAAAATTTGTAGAGAAACCACTTCAAATAGAAGACAGAAAGATCAAGTTTCTCAAACCCAAAAGACTAGTATTAGTCAAAGTCAAGTGGGATTCGAAAAGAGGACCCGAGTACACTTGGGAGCTGGAATCTGAGATGAAACGAAAATATCCTCACTTATTCCAGTAAATCTCGAGGACGAGATTTTAAATAAGGTAGGGAGGATGTAAGAACCTTCAAAAATGTCCCAAAACGAACTATAAGTAAAAACTCGGACCCCTAAAACCCTATTGTGCATGAAAAATCAAGAAATCAAGGTTTTTGGGTTTCAGGCGGGCCGCGTAAGCCATAAGGGAAGCTTACGCGGGCCGCGTCAAAGTGTGTTTGACCGGATAAGTGTTCAGGGCCACGTGGCAACCACGTGGCAGACCTAGGTGTGACACGGATGCCCTAATCTACGCATAGGGGGCACTCGCGGGCCGCGTAAGAGTCTGTTAAGGCTTACACGGGCCGCGTAAGACTCAAATTTCAGCTATAAATAGCTTGGATCATGAGCAGTTCAGTGGTGTCGAAAACAATTCTCAACAGCGAAATCTCACTGCTCAAATTCGAAATTTAAGATATTAAGGCACTGGTATTAACTCGATCGCTGCTACGATTCAATGTCCGATCGATTGAAACTATCTGATGGATGTTTAAGTGCTGCCCACATTAGGGCCATACTTTGTCATTCGTCGTGAATTCGATGGATGTGTAAGTATTGCACTTTGTCATTCGTTGTGAGGGTTTTAATCTCGTGAGTTATCATAAATGTTGTATTAGTTACTGACCTAGTTCGTGTGCATTGTTATTTAAATTAGGTTACAAGGCTAATCAGTAGGCTAAACTCTGCCCGTTTAAATCTGCAATGTGAGTCATTCTCTTTTATCAAAAGTATTTTACAATACTCCAATTATTTTCAAAGGTTATAATTACAGTGATTAAGTCATGGTTATCTTAATCACTGGCTAGTGGGGTATTGTGCACATTACTAAATTTCTCACGGTTAGGCTAATAAATCCTAACAGTGATAATCATCACTACTTGGGTGAAAGGACCCAATAGTGGTATGACCATCGTCACCAGGAGGTGACACGGCGCCAGATAAAAATAAGATAGAATCCATTGTAATCGCTCTTATGCTGTAATTTATAACTATGTGTCGTTTTATCAAATTTGAATGACTCGCCAGTATTTCCCCGCTGATAAAATATTTTCAAAACATGTTTCAGGTGACTACTGTGAACCAAGTAAAAGTGCTACGGAGCACTAACAAGCTTGAAGTAGTGGCTCAGTTAAATAAATAAACATGTTTTGCAAATCAGGGAATTTACTTGTGAAATTCCTCTATTGTAAATTATGGGGTTTATCCCGAATTATGAAATAAAATAATCGGGCATTTCAAGTTTTAAAAGATCCTGTAAACTCTTCCGCTGTCAACTCAATTAATAAATACCACGGGTTTCTGTCCCGCGGCTCCTGGACCGGGTAAAACCGGGACGGGGGCTGTGACATAAAGGTTTACATTACCATAAAACTTATTTCCAAACGGATCATAAGGACCGTTTGCCGGTTTAACGCTCATGGGCGTTTTGGTCAACCCTAGTCTCTTCTTTTCGACGAAGGACTATCAACAATATACTTGACCAAAATCACACCTTTTTGCCATAATCTTACTTATACGTACCTGGCTTGGATCATAGCATTGACCCGTTTAAATACCTTTTTCTTTTAATTTTCTAGTTAAAAGCAATACAAACCGTATGTTATTTCCTGCGATCACAAAACTCAACAAGCGGTCATCAGTTATTATTGTCAAATGGTATTTACACACCATTTGAGCCGCTTAATCGAAATGACCATTTATCCACATATGATGGTATTTTAATACCATCTCGCCCCTTGAACCTATTCCGGTTTGCACCGTGAGTTCCTATTACTTAAAAGGCATTCCTTGAATTATCTGACCCGTTAAGACTTACATTAAAAAGGTTGTCTTTTCAAATCTTTTATCTATCCGTCAACTCATGTATGGATTATTATTTAACCACTTTTACCCATTACGGTTCACTCCATAACGTGATGTTCAAAATTCCTTATTGGTTAGTCTTCACCCGACTAGTCTACCATTTTTACCCTTGTTACCATAGTTTATAGTTTCTTACCATTCTTACTTATTCCGACTTGCATTGTATCGCGCTGGGACATCGTATTACAAATACTTAACATAATTCTTAATCAATACTCACAAGTAAGTGTATTGTAATAAAACGAGGGGTGTAAGCTTAACTTACCTTGCATCTGGTTATGCTCTTTTTCCGCATACTCGATCCGTTTGACCCGCTTCTTTCCCAAGCCTCCACCTAGCTTGTCAAACGTCAAACTATCATCATAATCCGTAAGATGGTTAGATTAGTCACTATCACTTACGACTATTCCATCTTACGAATTCTATGTCGAAACTATTATTCGACTTCATCATTGATTAGTTTAACTTTCCAAAAGTTAACTACCTTTAATCATATGATATGTGCAATTAATTTAAATCAACATCACGATTAGAATCCATATTATCACATATCACCCGTAATTAATAAAATTAGGCAATTACGCGTTTCACTCATAATTTCGACATATGAACATTCATTTAGGCATTTTAACAAACACCTTGCGGGCATGATTTGTATACTTCTTTTATCAAATTTTTTATTAACTTTTTAATCAAATTTCAGCATCAATATCACACCCTTATGTCTAGTGTTTATAAACTACAACTAGAACTTGCATTACTTACATCAATGTTCATACATTTTAACACTCTAATTCTAGTGTTCATCATATAGTTACAAAACTCACTTAGCACCTACATAATTAGTTAACCGTAATACTAATTTATGGCGCTAAATTAACGAGTTTACATCTAGGGCTTGTTCTTAAACTTGTACTCATATCAATTGCACTACAACATTCATCATTCATAACAGAATTTCATTCTTGAATGTTAATCGAAATTTCAAAGTTTCACCAAATAACAAAATTCAACATACCTTGCGATTTCCTAGCTTAGGTGGTCACGAATTTATTAACAGCCCCAATTTTTAGCTTGTTTTATCTTCGATTTTTGTTGGATTCTTGTGAGTCTTAGGGCTTTGTGAGAGCCCTTTCTTGGCTTCTGGAAATCACAACCAAACACACACTAAAGTGTGTGTTTTGGTGTCTCAATTCTTTTAATTTTAATCATGTTTCACTCTTGGCCCCTTTTAGTCCCTATAATTTCAAGGATTTATAAAAGGTTTAACTTTTTCAAGTTTCCTTTATTATTCTAAAAAAAAAACACATAACTAACTAGGTTAATATTCCTAGTTACTTAGTGGGTTCGGGGAAGTCATAACCCGTTTCATTCTAAGTCCCGTTAACTCATGCCTCTTATGAACTTTATTCTTCAAAAGCTTTTTTTCTCTTTTTATTTAATATTAGGTTTATTTATTTAAATCCTAATATTTACCGGGTAAATATTTTATCTCTAACGGTATTTTACCTGCTCGATAATGTTAACGTGGTTTGATTACCAAACCTGTTTTCGGGGTGTTACAAATACATACAAGTTTAAAAAGTTAACCAAAGATTGGAATCAAAAGTAATACATAAATGACTTATCTTCACCAAGTGATATAAGAAATTAGCCAAGCATGGCCTTTGTTTGACAAAAACTCTTACGATCAATCTTGGATCCCCGAGACTACTACACACACTCTAGAGATGGATGATGGATGAATGTGGCGGATGATTCCAAGCAGTTAACATGCTTTATATAGACCGTAATGACACGAATGAGTGAATCAACGAAACATGAAGAGATGATAAAATAAAGTTCAATTTCAATATAAAAAAATAGTTTTTAAAGTCATTAATACATACCCAATTAAAAAGTTAACCAAAGATTGGAAATCAAAAGTAATACATAAATGACTTGTCTTCACCAAGTGATGTAAGAAATTAGCCAAGCATGGCCTTTGTTTGACAAAAACTCTTACGATCAATCTTGGATCCCCAAGACTACTACACACACTCTAGAGATGGATGATGGATGAATGTGGTGGATGATGGTGGTATTATGGTGGTGGAGTGGTGGCAGGTGTGAGAGAAGTGGTTTGCAAAGGGATGGCTTGCTATTGAACCAAGCACCCCTATTTATAGCTAAAAACAAAAGCTTTATATGGCCCCGTGCCTTCCTTCTTCTCTGTCTTCATTTAATAAGCTTGTTAGTCCAGATGCTCACATAGCCCCGTGTGTCAAAGGCACGGCCCCGTGGCCATTGTACTTGTTGTAGTATTCAGGATTTGCATATCTGGGAGTTGACCACGGTCCGTGTCCATGGGACACAGCTCTGTGCCTCTTGTATGCTTCTATTTGTCTTTTTCTTCCTGGAATCTTGGGTGGGGCACGGCCCCATGCCCGGCAGGCACGACCCATGCTTGTCTTCTGATTTGTTATTTTTTGTCTTCTGATTTGTTATTTAAAACGGGTCAAGTCTCGTCAAGTAGGGTTAATCCATTCTTTCCTCGATCGATGGCTGGGTTGTCTTCTAATCTGTCATCTGCACAGTGAAAACACACTGTGACTCGCAACAAGGAGAATGGGGTGGGGGTTGCTCCTTGTTACCACACTCCGGCGTGAGAATAAGTATTTGCTTTGGAAGGAAGATAAGTGTTGAGTAGTAATTGTGAGTGAGCAGATTAGCATTACCTCAAACCTGGTTCGAAGCGAGTATTTATAGCCGAAGAGTGAAGGAGAAGGGCCAATGGGCCGCTTGATGGGCTTTGGGCCTGACAGACAACCTGCAGCTTTTCCCAGACCTGGCAGGAGTGTGGGTCCCGGAGGTGTCAGGCGCGCAACGGAGATGCCGCCACGTGTCCTGCTGTATCAAACGCACGAAGGATTGGTCGCCACGTGGTCCGCAGGGGTTGTCAGTCTTTTTTACCAGCTTTGTGCAAGTGGATTGGGTAGACGCGTATTGGGCGGTCAGCTGACCGTTGTTGTCAGCGTAAAGTCATGTCGGTTGTCCACATAAGTCAAGGTGATAGTTCCACTTGCATTATTATAAGATGTTGCCCATGCGCGTGCGCCCTGCGGGCTTACACAAGTTCGTGACATGCGGTGGGTAAGTTGTATATGTACAAGTCCACACATCTATACATTACTCTGCACTTCCTTCGCTATTTCACACGCGCCCGTGCAGGACCGTAGCATGGGTATGTGTTTGACAGAAAGTGAATGTAGTTAACACGACAGTTGTAGAAGATATGAATTCAGATGATAGTCGCAACTATCATCTTTAGTAGCAATTACCGCATTCCATGTATGTTGCCGAAAACAGCCATTTTCATACACAATGTGAGATTCTCATCTTTCCCCGAGTGGGAAAGCAAACCGGATTCGCGCGTGCCCGCACGAAATGAGGCAAGTTCTTTGTCGATTGGGACAATAAGCCGTGTGATGGTCACTCGCGCCCAAACCTGGTGTAAGATTTGAGACTATACCCCTTCAATTACATTACATTACATGAAATGAAATGTTTAGAACCATAGAGGGCCTAATTAGCCAACACAAAAGCTAATGGGTTAAAGTTTAAAAAATGATGGTCTCGCTTTAACCAACATTTGTATTGATTAGAAACGGGTACAAAAATTCTATGGCTCCCAAAACAAATCTATCATAAATTCTTGTTTTTATTATTTTATTTTAACAATATGCTATAAATAAATAAATCGAAGGGTCGATGATTTTTTAGTTTATCTCATGAACATATAATTTCTCTCTTTATTGAACTTAAACGACTAAACAAGAACAACCAGAAACGAACAATGAAGATCTGTTGCCATGGGCGTAGGATAGTGGGGGCGGGAGAGGGCGGCTGACCCCCCGAACTTTTCGCTCAGTAGTGTAGAGTATGTAGTTTTTGTATAGAAATTTTTGGGTATATACGTTTTTGACCCCCCGTTTTATAGAAATTTTTGGCAGGGCCGACTCTGAGAATTCCTGTACCCTGTTCGAGCTCGAAAAAACGTGCCCTTAGGTCTTAACTAAATAAAAAAATTAAACTAGTTCGAGCTCGAAAAAACGTGCCCTAGGAGCCATTAACGCCTAAATAATCGACAAAGTTTGTATCAAATTAAGTTAACGCCTAAATAGTGATCGACGACATAAGTTAACTGAATTCGACATAAGTTAACTGAATTCGACATAATAACTGAAATCGTAAATCATAAGTTCACTGTAAAAATTTTACAGATCTCACGAATAACGTGTGAGAACTGTAAAACGAAGCCTAGACTTTACAGACAACAGCGAAGAAGCGACTTGTGTATCTCTCACAGCAACTGTACAGCCTTTGTTATATAGCCAGCCACACTTCACCAACTTGCATAAGTCTGAGTCCACCAGCCCATATGTTGCAGCTACCACTTCAGTCCATCAGCCCATATACGCCAACAGCCAAGAAGCCCAACTCCTTTAAAGACTGCTCCTTATATTCAAAGCCCAGTTCTCACAAATAGCAAAATAAACATATTAAAAAACAAATTTTTTTTTGAAAAGTAATTATATCTTTTTAACAGTTTAGTAAGCAGGAAAAGCTTTATCTTTTGTCTTTTTTGTCATGTTCAAAACTTCGAAAAAGATCTGAATAAATAAGTGTTATTAGCTAGGACCTTTAAATTCAAACTTAAGAGAGAATAAACACACTTGTAAGGATATTCAAGAGTTCTAGAGGCTGGGAATCTCTATATTAGTATATTCAGTTACGATATGGGTAATCGGGTGGGTATCACCTAATATATTATATATATCATTAAACTCCATAATTAATCTCATAAACTGGAGGGTGTGGTGATGGAGCCCCTGGGGGCGCTATAGTGGCTGAGTTGGGCTGGAGGGTGTGGGAGCGCCACCCCCGCCACCTCAGCCACTATAGCGCCCATATGGGCTCCATCACCACACCCTCCAAGTGAAGAGGGGGGCGCCATACATCTCTCGCCACCATGGTAACGCCAGAATTTAAGGATACAGGTGGGGCTCACAAGTTTTAAACCAATGAAACTTTTTTTTTTTAATTTTGTCTAATAGGGGCTCCATCCACACCATGTAAATTAAAGTGGGCTCCATAGGTGAGGTGGATCTTAGGTGGCACAGACATGGACTTGATAAAGCCCCATGGGGCTCCAACCACACCCTATAGCCTAAGGGAAAGAGCCCCTATTGGAAAAAAAAAAAATATATATATATATATATATATATATCATCACTACGTTGGAAAACTATTGAAAGATGCTTCGGATTTATACGATTGATTGGAAGTTGCATAGGAATCAACAGGGGCGGATCTATAGAGGACCAAGGGGTAGCTTACGCTACCGCTTGGTCGGAAATTTTTTGACGTTTTTAGTGTAAATTTTGAAAAAATTTAACGTTTTTTCGATTTCGTTACCGCTTATTTATAAAACGTTCCCGCTTGGTCGGAATCCTAGATCCGCCACTGGGAATCAATCATTGGTAAGTGGTGAGTGAGCATGAGGTTTTTTTTTTTTTTTTTTTTTTTTTAAACTGTCAACTAAATCACTAGATAAGCATCCTGGGATGTACTCAATCGAGCAAATGTATCCCCTCCTTCATAACGGTTAGAGTTGGATGCATACCTGAGCCACCAGTTCCCGGGAAAACTCACCCGCCTGAAGGCCCACTGCGGTAAAACCCGGTTCGGCTAGGTTTCGAACCGGCGACCTTCATAGAGGCCTAGTTCTAAACTTCATTGCCACCACCAATGTCCTTCAAAGTAATGCTAGTGGGAGTTGAATTTAGGAACTCAAAGAAAGAAACCAAGTAATTAACCACTAGAACAAGTGATAGATTTAACATTAATGCTAATTGATCATCAATCGTAACAATTTGTCAATAGTAACTGATCATGTGTAGTAATTGTGATAAACAACAACTTGAACCATCGGCCAAACAACTACTTGGTCCATTAATAGCAATGTTGGGTGTACACAATACTACATGCTTGATTTAAACAACACATGCACTCGTGATTGTAGTAAATTTTAGGGTTGAAAATAAATACACTATATCTTAGGGATGAGCTTGGTACCGGTATCGAAAGTATCGCTACAGAAAGTTGTCAAAATTGGGTACCGGTATCTAAAAGTAAAATGCCGAAACTGTATCGAACCGAAAGTACCGGTATAAAAAACGTCAAAAATTAGATTTTAGTTTGAGTAAAGTGCCATTTTGGTCCCTGTGGTTTGGCCAGTTTTGCCATTTTAGTCCAAATCTCAAACTTATTACATCTGGGTCCCCGTGGTTTGCATTTTGTTGCCATTTTAGTCCAAATTTCAAATTTGGTCAGATTCCCCACTAATGACCCTGCTATTTTGTCTTTACCCTCAGGGGCATTTTAGTCATTTTGGAATTATTATACCCACTTCTTCTACCTCTTTCTCTCTGCACATACTCTCTCTCTCTCTAAAAACACCCCTCTGTCTCTCTCTCTCTAAAAACACCCCTCTGTCTCTCTCTCTAAACACCCCTCCGCTCCTTCATCTTCCGCCTCTCCTCCTCCCTCCGCCACTGTCCAACACAAGCAAATTATCCCACTTATTTCACCAACATTTCAATCCAGTCCAACACAAGCAATCAAAATATGCAAATTCATATTCTCAGAGCAAAAAAAAATCTAAATAATATGTGCATACACAACAAAAACCTAAATCAATCACTCTTCTCCACCAATCTACAACATAAATCAAACAATTTCTAATCACCAAATTATAACCTAAACAAAAACGAAAACAATCAAAAACTGTAAAGCTCCTCGAAACCTGATGAGACCTGATTTAATCCTGTTCAGGCGATTCGAGAAGATGATGTTCCGGTGGCTCAGCCCAAGGATATGGGGTTTTGGAGAACATGATGTTACAGTTCTAGGTCTCATCACCACCACCACTGCCCCAAGCACCTCCGCCGCCGCCGCCGCTTCCCTATACTTCCCCAACCACCTCCTCCGCCGCCGCTGCCCCAACCACCTCCTCCGCCGCCGCTGTAAAATGGCAGATCTAGATGAAATATGCAATAACCCCAAATCAATATATGTTGGTAAAAATGACGGTTTGGTTGATTTTAGGGAACAGTTTTGAAAGTCTAGGGCTATTTTGTAGAGTTGTTCAAGAGGACAGATGAATGGAGGAACCAATTGCAATTTCATGGGTCTGATTTCGAACGAGAACGAGAATGGGGGTTCAGGTGTGGTGGTGGCTGAGGTGTGGCGGTGGTGTAGAGAGAGAGAGAGAGGTTGGTGATGGTGGCGGTGGTGAGAAGGGGGAGGAGGTGGCGGTGGTGGTGGTGCATGTGGCGGCAGAGTGGTGGTGGTGGCGGCGGGCTGCAGATCCGGAGGTGGGGGTGGTGATGGTGTGGTGGTGGTAGTTCAGAGAGAGAGAGAGAGAGCAGAGTCTCTGTATGTGTGTGTATATATATATATATTAATGGTTTTAGGGTATTATAAATATATATATATATATATATATATATATATATATATATATATATATATATATATATAATTGAGTTATAATAATTTCAAAATGACTAAAATACCCCTGAGGGTAAAGACAAAATATCATGGTCATTAGTGGGGAATCCGACCAAAATTGGATTTTGGACTAAAATGGCAACAAAATGCAAACCACAGGGACCCAAATGTAATAAGTTTGAGATTTGGACTAAAATGGCAAAACTGGCCAAACCACAGGGACCAAAATTGCAGTTTACTCTTTTAGTTTTGATGGATGGAATATAATATAGAAAAGAGTGAGTTACACTAATAATCCTGTAATAAGTTGAAATGTGTGATGTATTAAAAACACTTAGGGTCATACGCATAATTTCTTAAAAGAAAGCAGGGACTTATGACAGAGTTGTCTGTATAATTTACTCAGAATATAAATTGTTTAATAATAGTAACAAGAACGCTAATGAGGTAGTGATAGAGTGGTTGGGGAAAGAACTGGGTTTTTTGTGACCCAGGTTTAATTCGCACTCTCCTCATTATTTTCTGCGGCATCCAGGTGAAGAGCGAATACGGATGATGCCGATTCAACTTGGATAGGAGGCGATGTTTTACATTTTATTATACTGTCGTTGCCGTTCAAAAAAAATAGTAACAAGACCTTTTTTATGTCAATTCCTTGAGCAAATATTTATGTCAATTACTTGAGCAAGTTTCTCATACATTAACTTTCATCCTCCATCTTTGCTCAAACATGTTGTCTATACATGGCTTATCGGCATACCATAGAGGCATAAATCCTAGGCCTAGATTAATCCATATACAAATTCTTCTCATTTGCTTTATTGAATTTACATATTGTATCTCATATTTGTGTTGTTATCTCACATTTGTAAAAGTTGCAACTTGTCACTCCTTAGTCCTTATCCTATATGTTGTTTTGCCCTAGTTTTAGGAAAGTCGGATGACCTAATATAGACTTTAGAAGATGTCATTTTTCTATTTAAATGTGAACCTATATAACAAAATTTATTAAAAAATGTTAAAGAGTGAAAACGTATGATTTTATAATCCATATAAAATGTATCCCTTAATAGCACTTTTCAGTTTAGCTTTTTACGAATATGGTGGTAAAGTTATATGTTATCTTATTGATATTGTGTAGAAAAAAGGTAACACTGTTATATTAAAAAAAATATATGTTAATGATATTTATCTACAACGTACATGTGTGTAGAATATTTGCTAGGGCTGTAAATGAATCGAACGTTCAATGAATAGTTTGTGTACCGTTCGATGAAAAGTTTGTTTGATAAATGAACAACATGAAATTTCATTCGTTTAGTTAAGTAAATGAATATGAACATAGGTCGTATTCGTTCATTTATGTTCGTGAACATTCGCTGAAGGTATAATATGGGGTGTTCCCGGTGAGTGGGTTCCCCTTGCGGGCACACCGCCGCCAACCTAGTTTACCACGTGATAAACTCACTAATTCAGTGGGTAGTCACCGTGCAAGGGAAGAGGAGGGAGAGGGGGTTAATGGTGTGTAACGCCCGGCTTTTTCATACTTTCCGTAATTAGAAAACCCGCCTTGTAATGCTATTCTTGGAAACCTCGTATTCTTCGTAACCGTCTTTTCGTTGTAACCGTTGTAAAATCCGAGACTTGGATCATAATAAAATTCGTATTCCTTTACATTCATGTTATACACATTTCATAGTTGTTCATACGTTCGAATTAATTAAACTTGTGATACTTTATTCATGGTTCATGCAAAATACGTTAAACTTGTACACACGTGACTTATATGCTCGAGTTATGCAAACACGACACGTATTCTCGACATCCATACTTGCTTACACTTGTTTTATAATTGTTTTTATGTTTCAATTACATTTCGCACCTTTACTTATGATATTTTATACCTAAACTACCTTAAAACACATTAAAAACAACGAATATGGAACTATAGGGACCTTTTGTGCCAACAAATCAAACAAAATCCTTTAGCCAGGCGGCTCACCGGCCCGCAGAATACTAAATTAGCTTCATCTATTGGCGAGTTTAGTGTGTTTTCTTTGTGTTTCTTGCATTGAATGCTCACCAACACTTAACCTAATTCATCCCCTATAAAACCCAAGTCTCCTCCACACTTTTTCCACTTTACAACTCACTTAAAACACACTCAAATCACTCTCAAATCAGCTGGAAATCAGAAGATAATCAGATTCGTAATAAGTTACTAAAGTGAGCATAACCTCACTTCTACTTCACCATTTTCATTGATTTTTCTTTCTAATCACTTGGAACAACCTTAAGTATGTTTCCACAAGTTTTCCATGGAAAACCAAGGCTGGAATGTCACCATAAAAGGCTTCAAAGTGCAATAAACTTCTTGATTTGGTATAAACACTTGTTTAACACATTTTAAATTCTGAGTTCTCACACATTCCTATGTCCTTATGCCACTAATCAAAACCATGGTTATGTGAGCTTAAAAACAAGGTTGTGACATTTAAATCCAGAGGTTTAATCCTCACAAACATTCTGTTTTGATAGGGTTTTAACCCACAAGTGATGAACAAGCTTAGAGCTTGAAGGTTGTGTGATTATGAGGTTAGTTTGGGCTATCCAACTCGAAAATCCACACATCACTTGATGTTTTCTTAGTTAGCTTGTAGTTATTTCATTCCTTATTGTATGTATTCATGACCATCCTTGTTGTCCATGACAATTTGTGCATTGGTGAAACACAAGAGGTGCCTAAATGGAAGATTCATATTTCTACCTCATGCATGATTTATATGATGTTCTTGTATTACTTGTTGGACTTAAACTAGGATATAAACTATAATATATATATATATATATATATATATATATATATATATATAGGATAGGGAGAAAACCCTTTAAATTGAGAAAACCTTGGAAACCCATCACAAGGCCTACAATTGGCCACGTGTCTCATCCATCTCCATCTTATCTTTTGCTTTTGAGGGCACATTTGTAAATTCAACATTATCATACCCAATTCAAAAAGATCTCTTGACCTTTTTTCTACTATGATTTGACAACATTTATTGCACACTTATATTCCCAATGTATCTTTCCTCACTCAATTTCTCTATCCTTTTCATTTATAATAAAGACCTCCATTAAAGACCTACATCTCTTCCTTTACCATATACTCATTCATTTCTTCCTTTCTCCATTAATGTCCATGGAGACAAATCCACCAACGAACGAGTTAATGTCGTCGGGTCATCTGCTCCCCAACATGTTCATTATCAGTGACTTCCCTACTGACGAGGAATTAAATGCTCAAGGTTTGTCTCTCTATCTAACTTAACGGAATCGTATATATGTTTTTTTTTATTTCACATTTTTTAATGGAATAATCCAAATATACTGGTCAATGTTCACATGTACCATTCGAAGCTTCTGGATACACTAACATGGCGGTTGATGGTGCTGGATCATCTCAAGTCCCTGTTAGATTACCGGATTTTCTGATCTCCAACAAGTTCATTAGCAGCGATTTCCCTACTAACGAGGTTATGGATAATGATCAAGGTTTGTTTTTCTACATACATGTTACACTCGTTTTATTTTTTTTTTCTTTCCCATATATGGCATAATGCAAACATATGGCATAATGTTCACATGTAGCATCCGAAGATTCTGGCTACCCTAACATGCCGGATGCTGGTTCTGGATCATCTCAGGGCCCTATTGTGTTTGCTGAATCATCTCACGGGTCGTTAGATGGTTGTTATTTTCCATGGGAGCACACTTTATACTCATATACTAGATTTCTAACCTTTCGTTTTCTCATATACCAGATTTCTAACCTTTCATTTTCTGATGCAGGGCCAATGCATCCATACTTCGTTTTTGATACACCTCAGGGAACCCGCTACTGGATTCCTACCGTCGCTGATAAGTTCTTACCAGTGTGTGGGAAATCTTATCCGACTTTTTAGGCTATTCTCTCCATGTATGAACTTTATGCGTTTGAAGCTGGTTTTTCAGTTAAAAAAGGCCAAACTAAAGTCTGGTGTGGAATTCCCACACACAAGTATCTTCGCTGCTCAAAATACGGGAAACCACAACCAAAGAGGACTTTTGACACACTAGATGAATCTTCTGTAAGGCCAAGGAGAACCAACTTCACATTGTGTGACTGTAAGGCAAGCATTCTAGTCTCAATCTATAATGATATATACACTATAATGATATATACACAGTACTGAGTTTCAATGATATTCATAATCATGAATTTGTTGAGAATTACAACCGTGATCTTAGCAAGATATCACAGAAGCTGTCATTCACCACCAAACAATTCATTCAAAATATGAGTCTAAACCGTATCGGACCCGCGAGAGCTTATAGATGTCTTGTAGCTTTAAAAGGGGGGCATCACAATGTCAACGGGACTCCGGTTGATTTTAAAAATTTTAGCCAACAGTTGCGAATTTTTATTGGTGAACGCGACGCACAAGTTTTCCTTGAACGCTTGCGTGAGCGCTTTGACAACCTACCCGACTTCTATTTTGATTACACGGTTTCAAATGGAAAGATGTCTTCTGTATTCTGGGCTGATGAAATTTCAAAGCTAAACTACAAAGCTTTTGGCGATGTCCTCGCCGTCGACGCTACTTACAGCACTAACAAGTGAGTTCCCCCTTAACATGTGTTAGGCCTGATATCAAAGTATACAAACCTAACCAAAAAAGTGTTACATTTTGTTAACTTCAAATCCATTTTTATTCATAGGTACAAGATGGTTTTTGTGCCATTCACGGGTGTGGATCATCATTTCCAATGTGTTACATTTGGTGCGGGTTTGATATCAACCGAGTCCATTGAATCTTATGTGTGGTTTCTTAAGGCTTTCTTGAAAGCACACGGTACTCAACCAACTCTCGTGTTGAGTGATCAAGACCCATCTATGCTTCAAGCTGTTCCTCTGGTCTTTACCGAATCACGCCACCGGCTATGCATGTGGCATATAATGAAAAAACTACCCTCCAAGGTTAGGTTAAATCGTTAGCCCTTAACATGTGTTATTCAACATCACAGACTTGTATGTCTTTTTCAACTGTTTAATCTAACATGTGTTAGTAACTCTTAAAATTTACCAGATCTCTGCGGACCTTCTTGATAACACTAATGTTCGGGCCTCCTAGAAATTTACCAGAAACGTTTGAGTCCCGCTGGCATGACCTCCTAGAAACATTTGGCCTACAAGACCACACTTGGTTGAACGACATGTACAACATCAAACATCTTTGGTTTCCAGCCTACTTCAGGGAACTGCCAATGTGTTGCTTGATGAAGACCACGTCACGCTGCGAAAGCTCAAACGCTGCCTTCAAGGTCAACTCAACAAGTGCAAACACCCTTGTACAATTTCTGATGTGCTTTGAAAATAGGGTAGACAACCAACGCTATCGGCAATGCGTATCGGAGTACAAAACCTCATCCACGGTTTTCAAGGGCACTACTGATTTAGCGATAGAACAGGACGCGTTCGCCATATACACAAACGCTGTTTTCATGCAAGTTCAAAGGGAGATACTAAAAGGGAAGTTTTTATGCTACATCACAAACCAAACCGAGTCCAGCAATACCACTCTTTTGCTAGACATCACTCATTTGGACAAAAGGAACAATATCACAAACGTCTACCAGGTAACACATGTTAGGCAAGTTCATTATTACCACTCCACTAACTTACGTTAGATATAAATGCCTTTTTGCTCCTTCTGTCCCCAACAGGTTACATATAACACTGTAGACCTCTCCGCCAGTTGCTCATGCAGGAATTTCACACGTATCGAATATCTGTGTAGCCATGTCTTTTGCGTATATTGATTGAATAATGTTGCAAACATACCACCCCAATACATAAATGATAGGTGGCGCCGAGATGCCCTCCCAAAAGAGGTTTTTTCACTTTCCAGCCGATACGGCGTCAACGCACACGCACCGTCCGTTATGTGGAATGAAATCCTCTACCTCGTTACTGAATGCGTTGATGTGGCCAGAACCGATGAGGATTCATTGTCAAAATTGGTTGCCCAACTCCGGGATTTCAAGATCAATGTGCTTTCCAAGCAACCATTGGGTACAACTAAAAATGAAACAAACCAGGGTGAAATGGAAGAAACAGTTGGTCAACCAATCAACATTCTAGTCAAAGTTGCTAATCCATATGTTGTACGCAATAAGGGATGTGGTACACATACTCGCATTTCCGAACCTGGTGAGAAGGCAAAGACAAAACCACCAAAACGTCCAAAGCAGCTTCGTCTATGCAAGCGTTGTGGCATGTATGTCGACGACCACGACTCACTCAACTGCGTTAAGGTGGCCGCAATGAAAGCAGCAAAGGCAGCTGCTGAACAACAAAGGCAGACCGCCCCCGGTGCCTCCACCTCTGATTAAAATCGGTCTTTTCGTTTACTACTACTATGTAATGGGAGACTCTTCATTTTGGCCTTCTTACACACATGTAACAGTCTTTTAACATCCTCCTGCTTTTTCTGTTACGTGTGTAAGAAGGTGGAACTATTTTTATCCCATTTATCATTTCTAGACTTGTAGAAACTTTATGGCCTTCGGCACTTTGTGTTTGTTGGCCACCTTTTGTGGACCTCTGTTTGCTATTAACACAGCATTACAACAGCATTACAACAGATGCTTAACACACGTTAGCCCCCGTACTTGGGGTTTTTTTTACTGTAAATAACCAGTACACAACAAAAGGGGTTAACCAACCAATAGATTATATATAAAGACACATCAGGTTATAGAATTAAACTTCACAACTAGCCAACTTAACCACACATAATACTACTAGGTTACAACCGTAGATAAAACAACGGATCGGCTACCGAGCCGTTACATCAACACATCCCCACAAAAAAAAAGTAATTAAAAAACAAAAAATGACGTTAGTATGTCGTCTACAAACATAGGGTCAACAGGTTAACACAACTATAACCACTTACAACACCCCAACTACCCCGTCTTATCCTCCATCTCTACGAAGCTTTTCATCATGGTGTTTCAACATCTTCATCATGAAAGTACAGAGGAGACGGGCTACGCTCACTCTCCCATGGGTCATGGTAACACCAGGCCCTGATTGTTTCGGGTGAGTATGGACACAACGGGCAACCCCACAATTCATGGTCTGGATCCGTCAGCAACCTAACCAACTCCTCTGGTAGCCCCTTCAAAAATTTAGCTTTTGGTAAAACGTGTTCCGTACGGCGACTGCTAACTTCAGCTACATTGTTTGTTCCGCTTTCAAAAGCATCAACACCACTCGGGCCTCCAGTTTTCACGTCCTGGCGCTTCCTGTGAAACACTTTTCTTTCGTAGCACACCCTGTACCGACCCTCACATGCTTCTTTCCCCTTTTGCTTCAGCTTCTCCATGCCTGGTGGTGTAGCCGTTACCTTATTTTTATAAGTGTCCATCACATTAGCACACTTTGGAACCACTAAAAGTTTTTGGTTTATTGAAGTATTACAGAATATGACTTGGTTCTTCATTACACTACTTATAGAGATATATCAGGGATTCATTAATGTGGTTGTTGTGACTTGACTTTGATGTGACCATAAGGGGCAAAAAAGCAATGTTTCCTTTCCAATAAAGTTGTTTTATAGCCATCAACCCCTATGTTACTAAACTTCTGCCACCTACTTTCCCCAACTTCCAAGAATCCTACTACATTTTATAACAGTGGGCCCCTATGTTAGGTGATGCGTGTGAAGTGTGTATATGAATTTAAGTATATTTTAAGCCCTTTTACACTTTCTTTAGCCAAGTTTTAAATTTATAAAATACGATATTTACTAACACTAAACACACATATGGGCAAGTGCACCCATCGTGAGCGTAGTATAGTGTTGGTAAGATACCGAGGTCGTCCAAGGACACAAGAGCTTTTAGTACCGGTTTATCCTCAACGTCTAATCAAATCAAAAAGTTTAGAAAAATGGTTTTAAACTAAGAAAAATAAAGACTAACTAAAATGCTGAAAAATAAAAATAAAAATAAAAGAAAAAACCGATAGACAAGATGAATCACTTGGTTCCGACTCGTGTATAGTGTAACCTTTGATTATTTCTGCACTTTTGCACTTATTTAAGAGATTATCTTAGTTATTGTAGTAGGCCCCTATTTTGAAGGTGACGTTACCCTCAACCCAGTAGTTTGAGTCAGCAAGGATACAATCCTAAAGGGTCGGATTATTGAAAGATAATGAATTAAGTTATTAATGCAAATTATGGTAGGCCCCTCTTTTGGAGGTGACGTGACTAAGTAGTCTGAGTCAGCAGGGATACAGTCCTAAATAGCCGGGTTATAGTATTAATAGTAGTTTAACTTATGAGGGGATCAAAGAGTTTGGACCCCCGCCATCCAATACCGTTAAGTATTGAAGGAGGTCCTACTAAATTTGACCCAGGTCCATTGCAGGACCTCTAAACGCTGAACAATGGCAAGACTCTTACCAAACCGTTCCCTTAACCCCCGACCAGGTAGCCAACATACCTCCATATAGACCGTGGAGATATGAATGGTGAAAATCTTTTATTTTATATAGATAGTAAAATAATGCCAAGACACCATGTACAAACGATATAGAAGAATCACCTTCAACATAAGAAACTAGTTATTAAAGTCATTAATACAAAACCAAGTAAAAAGTGCGAAAAGATTAGAAATAAAAAGTATTACACTAGACACTTGTCTTCACCAAGTGATGTAAGAGACTTAGGCAAACATGGCCTTGATTCTCAAGAACTCTTACGATCAATCTTGGATCCCGAGACGACTCACACACTCTGTGATGGACAATGGATGATGGTGGTGGATGATGGTGTTATGGTGGTGGTGGGTGGTGGGTGAAGTGTGAGAGAGGTGGTGTGCCAAGGGATGGTTTGAGCTTGAGCCAAGCACTCCTATTTATAGGCTGAACAAAAGCTTGGGCACGGCCCCGTGTCCAGTGGGCACGGCCCCGTGTCCAGTGGGCACGGCCCCGTGTCCACATCCTCTCTTTCTTCATTAAATGCAGTTTGTCTTTATTAGTTGACCACGCCCCTGTGTCTGCTGAGCACGACCCCGTGTGCAGAAGAATCTTTGTACTATGAAGATTTGTCTGGATTGTGCGAATCTTATAGTTGACCACGGCCCCGTGTCCGCTGAGCACGGCCCCGTGGTGGGCAATAGAAGCTTCTACCACTTTGTCTTTTCTGCTGACACTTGGGCACGCCCCCGTGCTGGCTGAGCACGGGTCATGTTCAGTCTTCTGTCTTCTTGTTTTGCTTGGGAAGATGATGTCGTGGGGTCGGGCATGTCACTTTTGTTCCTTTTCTTGTATTTATGTTAGATTTTGATGTCTTTTTGTTTCTTTTGTTAATTTGAGCTCATTTAATCCTGAAAATACAAAAGGAAGACAAAAGCACACTTTTTCCAACATTAGTACTAAAAAAGGGTTAGTTTTATGCCACAATTGATGTAATTTATATGTTGCATTTTGCACACATCAAATACCCCCACACTTGAATCTTTGCTTGTCCTCAAGCAAAACTCTTTATAATGTGGCTTTACACTCCCAAATGGAATGGGTAGAAGAGAAGGTTTTTTGGGCTTGTCATAGAGTGTCGGGATTTCCAAGATTCTTTATTTAGTTTTATTTTTATTTATTTACAATTCTATTCATCATGATTTATTTAAAACTTTTCATAAGATAAATTACTTATTAGGGCATAACATGCCTCTTTAAAATTCTATTTATATACAAGTTCACATACCTCACGGGGATCACTCAACACTCGGCCGAAGATGTATTTTAGTGGATCACTCGAGAGCGGCATGGAACTTACTCCTACCATATGCTTGCCAAGCAATCATTCCTCCTCCTTTTTAACTTATATACCTTTGTAAATATCAAGAGGACTTTTTGGGTGAAGGGTTAGGCTTGGGTTAAAGGTAGGTGGTTGGGTTAGTGGTTAGTAGAAAAGGGCGAAAAGCGTAAAAAGCATCGGTTTTCGTAAGACTTTTTATTTTTCAACTTTTTATTTTTATGAAGCTAATTTTTCAAACAAAGTTATTTTTGATAAACTTGTTTGTTTATTTTCTTTTGCTTCATCATCAACAAATTTTGTTTTTTTTTTTTTTGAAAAGTCAAATAAAGAACCGAGCTAGTTACTAAAACAAAGGGTTAAAAATGAAAAAGGTTTTGGAGGGTGAAAGGGTGTTTGGTTTGGGTTATGAAATGAAAAGGTTTAGGCTCAAAGGGGCTAACTAGGGGGATTTTGGGTAGGTGGTAAAAAAAATAATGGTGTAGAAATAAAAAGGGTTAGTCCTAATGCCTCCATCATTTACTTACTCGGGTTTAAGTTGGTAAGGACCGGGAATGTATCATCATGGCAAGTTCTAGAGTCGTAAGAACCAAGCGGCTATTCACACAAGAAACGAAAAATGAGCATTTAATTTAAAGATATATATTTGTATGCTCAATAAAGGCACAAAACTCACTTTTGTGGGAATGGGTTTTTATGTGATCAAGTATATATAATCAAATTTTAACTAAGTTTGTCATGCCTTTTCATAATTTTCTTATGTTGGTTCTTTTTATCACTACACTATCGGTTGTAAATTCGTAAAAATATAACCTTTTTAGAACTTGAAATTCCCAAGTTAAACCTAGACAAGAAAAAAAAATGAAAGTTTTTGAAAAAAATTGGGGTGATTAGCGGTTCCAATAGAGTTTTGTGTAAGGCTTGTATTTAGAACTTGCAAGATTCAAGGTTTTAGCATCCCCCCACATTTAAATTACACATTGTCCTCAATGTGTCCCAAAAATAAGTTTTTAGGTTGATTGAATGTGTAAAAGGTGTGATTTAAGCAAAAATTTTGTGTTACTGGGCGCTGAACATGACCCCGTGTTGTCCGGGCACGGCCCCGTGTTCAAGTGCCAGTAACAAAATTAAATCAAGAGAAACAGAAGTCTGGACACGGGGGTGTGTTGGGTGAACACGGCCCGTGTCCAGTTTACCTGAACTGGGTATTTCTGTAGACTGTGCAGCACGGGGCCGTGTTGGGCGGACACGGCCCTTGCCGAACCTACTGTTAAACGAAGAAATTTTGTCGGATGGTCCTGTTTTCCTGCATGGGGTGCTGGTTCAAGCTTCCCTTGTATCATTTTCCATCTCAAGTGTGTTGTATTCATTTCAACACCATCCAAACACCAAATTAACTAAAACCACCATTCATTGACTTATAGAGAGAATTACATAATAGTCCTAAAATTAAAATATTAGATAGTTAGGTTAAAAAAACACAAGAAATCTAAACCAAGAAGTTCTAGCCTACTATTTATTCTACTAGCAAAATTTCCGAAAAGATAAATCTCTCGGTTAAAAGTGGCTTGACAATTTCTTTCTCCGGGTATGGGTTCCTCACACGTCGGCGAGCCATTCTTCGATCTCCCTAGGGAGAAGAAAAGCGGGCTCATTAGCATTGGTTTGAGGAGGTGCAACTTCCACCGGGATTTCTTGGAGTTCTTCAAGAGGAGGTTCCGCCGGAATATCGTCCCAACCGGTAGGATTGTGGATTCCAAGTGCTAGGTTCCAATCCTCTTGAGGGAGGATTGGTTCCATGGGAGGTGTTACAAGAATGTTTAACCTCAGGTGCAAGAGGTTTATTTCTTGAAAACTGTTTTCCAACCCCACCGAGAGATAATTTATACGGTCTATAAGGACCTCCTCTACCGAAGTCATCTCGTCAAGGGCTTCACGTAGCGCCATCACGTATCTTACGAGAGTTGCTTCAATCGATGGCCTTCTTTCCCTTTGACTGTTTCTAGAGTGCGCAGAAGAGGTTCCACTGTTTTGGCTAGACATTCTACGAAAACACACCAAAAAGTTTGTTTTAATGAAACAGTACCACGGACACGGCCCCGTGCTCAATGAGCATGACCCCGTGTTCAACTTTCTGCAGATTTTTAGAACAAGGAATCTTGGAGTTTCAAATTATTTTCCCAACTTATGAAGCTTTTTTGAGCAGAAATAACTTAAAACAATGTTTTGCAACTTATTTTTAACAAGATTCCTTGAACAAAAATTCAACAAACATCACAACAAAGCTTGAAATCAAGCTTTAATGGAGTTGTTTTTGCAAGAAAGATGAGGAAGAAGGTAATGGATAAAAGAGGAAAGGACAAGATGTTTGTTAGAACCTTCTTTTAGAACATACCTAGGATGGTAAGTTAGAAAATCCTTTCAAATCTCTATCCCTGGATGGTCCAAATGTGCAGGATTCTTGGCTGCATTTATAGAAAACGACGGCATGCTGGACACGGCCCCGTGTCGGCTGGACACTGCCCCGTGTGCAGGCAAGATCCTGACACGTTTTGTCCGTATTCTGACAAAAGTTAGAAGAGAATCTTTCGGTGGACACGGGGGCGTGTTGACCTAGGAACGGCCCCGTGTCGGAAGGCTGTTTTATGAAGTGTGTCTATATTTAAGGAACTTTTCCAGATCGGGTGGTTCCTTACTGGATGGAACAACCCCAAAGTGCCTAAAATACCTTAATTGCTCTAGATTAAGACGAGAACGCAAGAGGTTGTCGGTGAGGGTGATTCCTATGCTATATGTAGGTGGACAAGTCCAACCCTTTTCCGGGCTCTCGTTAAAGAAGGTGTATGTCGAATCGCTTAGGTCTATGTATGCATCGGATGAAGTCGATGGGGAGTCCTTCACGGCACAATCGACACAGGGACGACTATCGCTCAAGTCCTCACTAGAGTTAGAAGTATCGTCGGAAACAACGAAGTTGTTTGAATGCGGTTCCAACCCTTCTTCTTGGCTATTGTCCTGGAAAAGATCGTTGAAATCTTTCCTAAGTTCTTTTAACCAATTAAGAATTAGATCTTCTAGTTGAAATAATTCATCGAGAAGCATTTCTCCTAGAAAATCTGGTTTGGAGCATTCGAGGGAGAGATAGGGATTATTTTTACTTTTGCCCCTCTTAAGGATACTAGGAAACGATGGGTCTATATAGTGGGGCTTATAATTTAGAAAATAGCATTCTAATTCCTTATGGTTACCACCACATAATTGACACCACGTAGTACCATAAGAGTGCCGAAAGTAAAAAGTATCAGTATCACTCATGTTTGTGTCAGAAATTACCAACCGTCGGGATCTTACGGTTCTGTTTTCAGTAACTGAATCTTGGGCACGGGGGCGTGTTGAGTGGGCACGGCCCCGTGTTCAGCTTACTGTCTGACGTAAAATAGGATTGCCAGTTCCAATGATTGGGCACGGGGCGTGTTCAGCGGGCACGGCCCGTGCTGAGTTCTGCAGAAGCTGAAAAACTAAGAAAAATCCTAAAAAAAATTGAAAAATAAGAAAAACGATTAGGCTGTTGATTCCTAAGTTTCTTAAAATCCTTGTGTCCCCGGCAACGGAGCCAAAAACTTGATGCGTGTGAAGTGTGTATATGAATTTAAGTATATTTTAAGCCCTTTTACACTTTCTTTAGCCAAGTTTTAAATTTATAAAACATGATATTTACTAACACTAAACACACATATGGGCAAGTGCACCCATCGTGAGCGTAGTATAGTGTTGGTAAGATACCGAGGTCGTCCAAGGACACAAGAGCTTTTAGTACCGGTTTATCCTCAACGTCTAATCAAATCAAAAAGTTTAGAAAAATGGTTTTAACCTAAGAAAAATAAAGACTAACTAAATGCTGAAAAATAAAAATAAAAATAAAAGAAAAAACAGATAGACAAGATGAATCACTTGGTTCCGACTCGTGTATAGTGTAACCTTTGATTATTTCCGCACTTTTGCACCTATTTAAGAGATTATCTTGGTTATTGTAGTAGGCCCCTCTTTTGAAGGTGACGTTACCCTCAACCCAGTAGTTTGAGTCAGCAAGGATACAATCCTAAAGGTTCGGATTATTGAAAGATAATGAATTAAGTTATTAATGCAAATTATGGTAGGCCCCTCTTTTGGAGGTGATGTTACCCTCGACTAAGTAGTCTGAGTCAGCAGGGATACAGTCCTAAATAGCCGGGTTATAGTATTAATAGTTGTTTAACTTATGAGGGGATCAAAGAGTTTGGACGCCTGCCATCCAATACCGTTAAGTATTGAAGGAGGTCCTACTAAATTTGACCCAGGTCCATTGCAGGACCTCTAAACGCTGAACAATGGCAAGACTCTTACCAAACCGTTCCCTTAACCCCCGACCAGGTAGCCAACATACCTCCATATAGACCGTGGAGATATAAATGGTGAAAATCTTTTATTTTATATAGACAGTAAAATAATGCCAAGACACCACGGACAAACGATAAGGAAGAATCACCTCCAACATAAGAAACTAGTTATTAAAGTCATTAATACAAAACCAAGTAAAAAGTGCTAAAAGATTAGAAATAAAAAGTATTACACTAGACACTTGTCTTCACCAAGTGATGTAAGAGACTTAGGCAAACATGGCCTTGATTGTCAAGAACTCTTACGATCAATCTTGGATCCTGAGACGACTCACACACTCTATGATGGACAATGGATGATGGTGGTGGATGATGGTGTTATGGTGGTGGTGGGTGTTGGGTGAAGTGTGAGAGAGGTGGTGTGCCAAGGGATGGTTTGAGCTTGAGCCAAGCACTCCTATTTATAGGCTGAACAGAAGCTCGGGCACGGCCCCGTGTCCACATCCTCTCTTTCTTCATTAAATGCAGTTTGTCTTTATTAGTTGACCACACCCCCGTGTCCGATGAGCACGACCCCGTGTGCAGAAGAATCTTTGTACTATGAAGATTTGCCTGGATTGTGCGAATCTTATAGTTGACCATGGCCCCGTGTCCGCTGAGCACGGCCCCGTGGTGGGCAATAGAAGCTTCTACCACTTTGTCTTTTCTGCTGACACTTGGGCACGCCCTCGTGCTGGCTGAGCACAGGGCGTGTTCAGTCTTCTGTCTTCTTGTATTGCTTGGGAAGATGTTGTCGTGGGGTCGGGCATGTCACTTTTGTTCCTTTTCTTGTATTTATGTTAGATTTTGATTTCTTTTTGCTTCTTTTGTTAATTTGAGCTCATTTAATCCTGAAAATACTAAAGGAAGACAAAAGCACACTTTTTCCAACATTAGTACTAAAAAGGGTTAGTTTTATGCCACCTTTTGTGGACCTCTATTTGCTATTAACTTGCTTTTCTTATTATCTTATGCATAGATAATTGTGGTTTTGGTTTATATTTTACAACTGCATTACAATAGATGCTTAACACACGTTAGCCCCCTGACAACAGGATGGGGCATTTTCATTTCCTTAAATTTCACACCTGCCAATATATAATTTAAAACATTATCAACTACATCAATAACATTCAAACACATGCAAGATTTCTATGTTGTCAGTATTCTTCAGAGTCTAAAATTACCAAGTTAATAAATATCAGTTTTACACAGACAGCTTTTACACAGTCAGTCTATCCCCAAAAGAGAATAAGTTTAAAGCAACATCTACAAAACAAAATACATGCTACACCCAAAACAAAGTCTACATAAACATATAATAGGTGTCCCCAAAAGAGCTGGCACACTTAACGCTACACCTATCCCACAGTAAATACCATTCACCCCCTAACACACGTTACTCTAACCGGCAACCCTGTTGGATTTTAGGAAGCAGCACATTCACCTCCGAACATAACATGTGCGCAGCATACCTCTTTCTCAACTTCCGCACCTCGGACATCTTCTTTGGCCCACTCATGCTGAACCCACAATTAAAACTTTTGTTTTTGCTCATGTAGCACTCCATGTGCCGCATCAAGAAGACCCCACAATCAGTTATGTTTCCTGTCGTCGCCCAACTAACCGGCATACGCTGGATGTTGCAGTCGTCAATGTCATCGGCTCGTGGATTCCCAACCTCACGAAGGTATTGCACAAACATATCTTTCTGCATATACAGATTCTAGCCATGCTCAATTAAATAACACATCTTGAATACAAAACCACTTACGGTACAACATGGGTCATTTTAATAACTTACAAACTTATACGGTGTGTCCTTGTGGAGGTAGTATACACTGTCTTCTATCGGCTGAGCTTGTCTGGCTTTGTCATTATCAACAACATAAATTCTGGGGTCCCGTAACTCAAACACTAGCAAGTAAAAATGTTTTTGCTCCAAGATCGGGAACAAAACAATGTCGTGCTTTCTCAAATCAGGAACCTTTTCAGCGCTGTTAACCGTACCTTTTATACCAGCCCAAAACTTGTACATCCGCGCCTCGACTCCACCTTCCTCAGTTGTTAACATCCACGGAAACTTTCACAAAAGAGAAATTAATAAGGATAACCACTCGCCACACCCTAACTACTTTTCCACAAAAAAAAATATCAATCTACACAAATCATGTCTATACAAAACACTCACCACAACTTTAGTACCAAAGAATAACCTACTGTAAGCCCCCATTGATTTGCGTTTCTCTTGGAAGTTTAGCACCTCCGCCCAACAGTCGATAATACCATCGGACACCTCCTTGCCAACGTTTAAACTCTTGAACATAGCCCGAGACGCTTCTACATGGGCAGGGCTTCGAAACAGCAACTCCCTGGTTTCATA
This sequence comes from Helianthus tuberosus, assembly GCA_030545235.1. Classification (NCBI taxonomy): domain Eukaryota; kingdom Viridiplantae; phylum Streptophyta; class Magnoliopsida; order Asterales; family Asteraceae; genus Helianthus; species Helianthus tuberosus. The sequence goes on along the minus strand of CM060410.1, from coordinate 47,125,806 downwards.
TGTACAGATAAAAAATCTTAACACACGTTACAGTAATTTAACTCATTTTTTAACAATGTCCCCCGTACTTACACAGCCATGTGTATCGGGCTATCTACATCATCAATTGACGACGTACCCTGTTCATTCCTGCGGCAAAAAATCAAAAAATAACCAATTAACTAGATCCATTGGGTTCATGGTTTACACGCTATTATACAACAATAAACCCTGTAGTAGTTCTACTTACTTGTTTGCCTCCATTGCCCGCTTCCTACGACTATGCCCATTTAGCAAGTGCGTCGGGGATTCATCAGCGTATGTGTAATCCCACAGATTCGCCTCCTTCTTAGTGATTGGATGTCCCATGTCAACAGACCTTATATAGTAAGGTGATCTATTTGGTTCCGCTGCCACTTTCTCTCTAAAAGGGAGCTTCCTTTTTTAGGCCCCCAATTCAGCTAACACACATACACGGTGTGCTAGCGACAAATTGTCCTCCACCTCATTCGCATCACCACCAAATAATTCCAGCCCAGCTTGCCCCTTGTGGATTGCAACTGCGGGGTCATATGAGGTAACCGCTTATGCCATTATAACCATACTCAACTTTGGGGTAGTCTCCACATCGCCTAAACACGTATAATAAAAATAATTCACGTTACTCTGTAACCAATATAACACTTTCACAGTAAACGAAAATAGTAAAGCTTACCGGAACGTTCGGGCGTTGTTTCTGTCCCAACCATCTCATCTACCTTTGCACTTGTGCAACCTGCATGTTCGATGCAAATAAGTATATTTAAATGACTCCCACTAAACCAACAATCCTAATCATTTTAATGCACCTACGTACCGGTTTGTTGTGACTCGTCAAATTCACCACCAATTTGTGTCATTCCAAGACTCCAATTAGGCTCATCGAAACTACATTTATCAATAAACGTATCGCTCCCGCCCACTGTTCATATGCTTAACACATGTTAACCCACTAAATGTTCCTAATAGGGAACTATTTAACACATGTTATAGAATGAAAAGCTTTATCGTTACAATCCGGATGCCACTCCTCTTCCGCCGCTTTGCCTTTACCATCCATAACCACCTCCTCAGCTTTATCGAAAGCATCTCCTTCCACACAGCCAGCCACCACGCCACCACCCTCTTCCTTATTTACGACATTTGAATCTACAACGTCATGCTCAGTCTTACTATTTGAAGCTGCATAAAACATTCTTATCACATCTAATGCATAGGTTACTATTTGAAGCTGCATAAAAAATTTACCGTTACAATCACGATGACACTTCTCTACAGCCGCCTTGCCTTTGCCATCCAAAACCACCTGTTCATCCTTATCGATAACATCACCTTCCACAGAGGTAAACATGACACCACCACATTCTTCCTTACTTGCATCAGTTGCATCCACAACTTCATGCTCAGTCTTACTATTTGAAGCTACAAAAACATTCTAGAATTAATTAGACATGGCTAAACATGGTGCGTCTAGAGTTTTTACGACCCTACAAATAAAATGGTTTTATGAAGATTACCTTCATTGTCATTCCCTTCAACCTGGTCAGTAAGCTTAACATCCATCTCAACAATTTTGGCTACCTCTTCAGCACAGCTAAACCCCGGTTCAGAAATCTTATCCTTCTTTGCGTCATTCGCTTCTAAATCGGTGATCTGCAGATCATCGTCCTTCTCATCCTCATTATTGACAGGTGGAGGTACATGTCCTGCTGCCTCCACACTATATGTATCTTGACCAACCAACTGCATGCCAGAGCCACCGGCAACTGTCAAAGCAACATAACACATGTTAAAACAGAATAAACTAGTAAAGCACACTATAAAAACAAATAATCTGAAATGGTACGGAGCACTACCAGGTACACCCTGGACCGCTGCTGCTTTAAAACGTAGTATCGCACGCATTAAACCCAACGGCTTATGGACTTTTTCAACATCACTTTTATCCCCGCTCCATTGTCCTTCAACATGTTCCACCCCACCCATACTACAGTCACCTCCAGTTGAATTACCAGCCTCATGAACAATCTTATCACCATTGACTCCTTGAATTGCTTCGTCCCCAACTTCACTACACCCCCATTTTCTTTCGTCGTGTTGCTTCTCAGTCTCGTTGCACCCTATAACATCACATTAATTTTCCGGGTTGAGACACGTACGCATATTACAGGGACATAAACTTTGTCGACCATCAAACAACGCGTCACCATCAATGTGTACTTATGTTTTCTTCGTAGGTTGCCATCTATACACTTAACTGTAAACGTACAATGAAACTGGTAACACATGTAACACTTTACCTGTTTCGTTGCCACCATCCGTGTTTGGCCCATCAAACTTGTGTAAACAGAGGGTTGACTTGTAAATCACATGCCAGTTTATACGTTAATCTTGGTAACTAGGTGATGTGTGTAAAATGCAACATATAAATTACATCAAATAAGGCATAAAACTAACCCTTTTTAGTACTAATGTTGGAAAAAGTGTGTTTTTGTCTTCCTTTTGAATTTACAGGGTCAAATGAGCTTAAACGAACAAAAGGAACAAAAATACAGCCAAAACCAACATAAATACAAAGAAAAGGAAGAAACGTGGCATGCCCGACCCCTCGACAACAACTCCCAAAGCAAAAACAAGAAGAAAGCTGAGCATAGGGCTGTGCCCAGCTGAGCATGGGGCTGTGCCCAGCCCGACACGGGGCGTGCCCAGCCCGACACGGGGCATGCCCAGCCCGACACGGGGCGTGCCCAGCCCGACACGGGGCGTGCCCAGCTCAGCACGGGGCCGTGTCCAGAATGGTCAGCCCTGGCACAAAAGACAAACCTATAGAAGCTTCTATTGCCCACCACGGGGCCGTGTCCAGTGAACACGGGGGCGTGGCGAAAGTACAGCAGGCGCATTAATTGTAATTGCGAATTACAATTAATGAAGAGAGAGAATGTCAGACGAGCACGGGGGCGTGCCCAGCGGACACGGGGGCGTGTGGAGCTAATAAAGACAAACTGTATTAATGAAGAAAGAGAAAAGGGTGGACACGGGGCCGTGTCCAGGCTATAAATAGGAGTGCTTGGCTCAAGCTCAAACCATCCCTTGGCACACCACCTCTCTCACACTTCATCCACCACCCACCACCATCACAACACCATCATCCACCACCATCATCCATTGTCCATCGTAGAGTGTGTGAGTCGTCTCGGGATCCAAGATTGATCGTAAGAGTTCTTGACAATCAAGGCCATGTTTGCCTAAGTCTCTTACATCACTTGGTGAAGACAAAGTGTCTAGTATAATACTTTTTATTTCTAATCTTTTGCACTTTTTATTTGGTTTTGTATTAATGACTTTAATAACTAGTTACTTATGTTGAAGGTGATCTTTCCTTATCGTTTGTCCGTGGTGTCTTGGCATTATTTTACTGTCTATATAAAATAAAAGATTTTCACCATTCATATCTCCACGGTCTATATGGAGGTATGTTGGCTACCTGGTCGGGGGTTAAGGGAACGGTTTGGTAAAGGTCTTGCCATTGTTCAGCGTTTAGAGGTCCTGCAATGGACCTGGGTCAAATTTAGTAGGACCTCCTTCAATACTTCACGGTATTGGATGGCGGGGGTCCAAACTCTTTGATCCCCTCATAAGTTAACTACTATTAATACTATAACCCGGCTATTTAGGACTGTATCCCTGCTGACTCAGACTACTTAGCCGAGGGTAACGTCACCGCCAAAAGCGGGGCCTACCACAATACTGCATTAATAACTTAATTCATTATCTTCCAATAATCCACCCTTTTAGGATTGTATCCCTGCTGACTCAAACTACTGGGGTGAGGGTAACGTCACCTTCAAAAGAGGGGCCTACTACAATAACTAAGATAATCTCTTAATTATGTGCAAAAGTGCGGAAATAATCAAAGGTTATACTAGATACGAGTCGGAACCAAGTGATTCATCTTGTCTATCTGTTTTTCTTTTATTTTTATTTTTCAGCATTTTAGTTAGTTTTTAATTTTCTTAGTTTAAAACATTTTTCTAAACTTTTATTTTGGTTAGACGTTGAGGATAAACCGGTACTAAAAGCTCTTATGTCCTTGGACGACCTCGGTATCTTACCAACACTATACTACACTCAACGATGGGTGCACTTGCCCATATGTGTGTTTAGTGTTAGGGAAATATCGTGTTTTATAAATTTAAAACTTGGCTAAAATAAGTGTTAAAAAGGGCTTAAAATATACACCTAATATATACGACACTTACCGCACATCAAGTTTTTGGCGCCGTTTCCGGGGACACAAGGATTTTAGGAAAGCTTAAAATCGACGGCCTAATCAGTTTTTCAAAACCTTTTCAAAACGGGCCCACATTTTTCTGCATTTTAGTTTAGTTTTGCATTTACAGTAGGTTGAACACGGGCCGTGCTGCATATTTTTCATAAAACACCCAGTAACAGAAGCTTGAACACGGGCCGTGCTCACTGAACACGCCCCGTGCTCAACGAAATCAGTAAATTTAATTAAAACGCCCAGATACAGATCCTGAACACGGGGCCGTGCTCACTGAACACGGGGCCGTGTCCAGCCTCTGTTTCTGTTTCCGTTTTTATTTTTGTTTTTTGATCTCGAGACTTGGTTGTGGTCTGCTGAGTGATCCTTATGGATCAATACTCAGGAGGTTACAACTACACCTATGATGAGGATGATTATAGGGGTAATTATTGCACTAATTGTCGTAATGCACGCTCGGTTCAAAATAATCACTCATATCAACCATCCAATTCATACACATACTATGAGGAGCCCAGGTACGAGCCATCAACTTCATACACATCCTATGAAGACCAAAGGTATGAACCTCCTCCCTCATACTCATATTTTGATGAACCAAGGTATGAACCTTCTTACTCATACTTTGAGGAACCAAGATATGAGCCACCACCTTCATATGCTTATTATGAGGAACCATGGCGTGAACAACCCACCTCATATGAGTATTATGAAGAACAAAATTACGAACCTTATCCATCATATGCTTACAATGAAGAACAATGGTGTGAACCATCAACTTCATATGGGTATTATGAGGAACAAAGGGTCGAACAACCGGATTCAAGCTTAGGAAATAATGATTCTTTTTCTATAACCGAAGTGACCGATAGGATATTAGAACACATTAGAGTTATCGATCGATGTATAAAAGAAGCTCGCGCAAGGGAAGAGGAATCCCGCGCAAGAGAAGAATTAAAAAAGGAAGAGATAACCGAAAGTGTAAAAATGGAAGAACAAATAAGTGAAAAACCGACACATGAGTTAAACAACGAAATAGGTGAGTCCGACAACGTTAAAATTCAAGAAGAGTCTAATTTTGAAGAAATTAATCTCTTGTCACCTTCTTTTGAAAATCATTGTTTAGTACCCACTCATGCTAAGTTTTTAAAAGAGTTGAACACTAACACTAAAATTGACGAAACGGTAAGTGTTAAGTTAACTAATGATCAAACGTCACTAATAAAAGAAGACCCATTTGAAATTAACATTACACCGGTTCCATGTTTCTTTCAAAATTCATTTATTAGTAATGTCACAATCGATAAAGATCTTTGTGTTAACGTAATGCCTAACTACATTTTCGAAAAATTAAGTATTAGTGATTTTTCTCCACTTCAAATACCCATTTTTCTATCCAATCGGAAAGTAATAAAATCAATCGGTATAGTTGAGGATGTATTGGTTCAAACAAATCAAATGGTAATCCCGACCGATTTTGTCATCCTCGATGACGCTCCTCTAGTGTTGGGACGACCATTTGTAAAAACTCACGAAGCTTTGAAAAACCGGAAGTTCAACAATCTACCTCTTCAATTAGGGGCATTTAAAAGAAGTGTCGATCTTGAGCGATCAATGAAATATCCATTCGGCAATGACGACCCCCTAATTGAAGATGAGCCAGAACCACCCGATAAGGTGGGTCTAGCCAAGGACCCTTATAAACGTGGCGCACCACGGAGGCATTCCGCGGAACTATCCGTAGTTTTAGTTTAGATTAACTTTTACGTTTTCTAGTTTAGTTTTTAATTTTCAGGAATAAAACACACTCGGGATGGTGAAGGATGATGAGGGAAGCTTGAACCAACACCCCATGCACAAAAACAGAGCCTCTCGACAATTTTTCTTCATTACAGCAAGTTCAGCACGGGGCTGTGCTCACCTCAACACGCCCCGTGCCCAAGGTTCTATAGAAAATGCCCAGTTCAGGTACCTGGACACGAGGCCGTGCTCACTGGACACGCCTCCGTGCCCAGCCTTCTGTTTACTTTTGGTACTGGCAGTCTGGACACTGGGCCGTGCTCAGCCAACACCACCCCGTGTTCAGCTACCCAGTACCATAAAATCTTGTTTTTAACCCATTTTTACACATTTAATCAGCCTAAAAACTTATTTTTGGGACACATTGAGGACAATGTGTAATTTAAGTGTGGGGGGATGCTAAAACCTTGAATCTTGCAAGTCCTAATAACAAGCCTTACACAAAACTCTATTGGAACCGCTAATCACCCCAAAAAAATTTCAAAAATTTTCAATTCTTTTTTTACTTGTCTAGGTTTAATTTGGGAATTTCAAAATTCTAAAAAGGTTATATTTTTACAAATTTACAACCGATAGCGTCGTGATAAAAAGAACCAACATAAGAAAATTATGAAAAGGCATGACAAGCTTAGTTAAAATTTAATTATATATACTTGATCACATAAAAACCCATTCCCACAAAAGTGAGTTTTGAGCCTTTATTGAGCATACAAATATATACCTTTAAATTAAATGCTCATCTTTCGTTTCTTTTGTGAATAGCCGCTTGGTTCTTACGACTCTAGAACTCGCCATGACGATACATTTCCAATCATTACCAACTTAAACCCGAGTAAGTAAATGATGGAGGCATTAGGACTAACCCTTTTTATTTCTAGACCATTATTTTTTTTTTACCACCTACCCAAAATCCCCCTAGTTAGCCCCTTTGAGCCTAAACATTTTCATTTCATAACCCAAACCAAACACCCTTTTACCCACCAAAACCTTTTTCATTTTTAACCTTTTGTTTTAGTAACTAGCTCGGTTTCTCATATGACTTTCAAAAAAAAAAAAAAAAAGTGTGTTGATGATGAAGCAAAAGAAAATAAACAAACAAGTTCATCAAAAATAACTTTGTTTGAATAATAGCTTCATCAAAATAAAAGTGAAAAAAAAAAAAAGAAAGTCTTACGAAAACCGAAGTTTGTTACGCTTTTTGCCCTTTTTCTACTAACCACTAACCCAACCACCTACCTTTAACCCAAGCCTAACCCTTCACCCACAAAGTCCTCTTGATATTTACAAAGGTATATAAGTTAAAAAGGAGGAGGATTGATTGTTTGGCAAGCCTATGGTAGGAGTAAGTTCCATGCCGCTCTCGAGTGATCCACAAAAATACATTTTCGGCCGAGTGTTGAGTGATCCCCGTGAGGTATGTGAACTTGTATATAAATAGAATTTTACAAAGGCATGTTATGCCCTAATAAGTAATTTATCTTATGAAAAGTTTTAAATAAATCATGACGAATAGGATTGTAAATACATAAAAATAAAGCCTAATAAAGAATCTTGGATTCCCGGCACTCTATGACAAGCCCAAAAACCTTCTCTTCTACCAATTCCATTTGGGAGTGTAAAGCCACATTATAAAGAGTTTTGCTTGAGGACAAGCAAAGATTCAAGTGTGGGGGTATTTGATGTGTGTAAAATGCAACATATAAATTACATCAAATAAGGCATAAAACTAACCCTTTTTTAGTACTAATGTTGGAAAAAGTGTGTTTTTGTCTTCCTTTTGAATTTACAGGGTCAAATGAGCTTAAACGAACAAAAGGAACAAAAATACAGTCAAAACCAACATAACTACAAAGAAAAGGAAGAAACGTGGCATGCCCGACCCCTCGACAACAACTCCCAAAGCAAAAACAAGAAGAAAGCTGAGCATGGGGCTGTGCCCAGCCCGACACGGGGCGTGCCTAGCCCGACACGGAGCGTGCCCAGCCCGACACGGGGCGTGCCCAGCTCAGCACGGGGCCGTGTCCAGAATGGTCAGCCCTGGCACAAAAGACAAACCTATAGAAGCTTCTATTGCCCACCACGGGGCCGTGTCCAGTGAACACGGGGGCGTGGCGAAAGTACAGCAGGCGCATTAATTGTAATTGCGAATTACAATTAATGAAGAGAGAGAATGTCAGACGAGCACGGGGGCGTGCCCAGCGGACACGGGGGCGTGTGGAGCTAATAAAGACAAACTGTATTAATGAAGAAAGAGAAAAGGGTGGACACGGGGCCGTGTCCAGCGGACACGGGGCCGTGTCCAGGCTTCTGTACAGGCTATAAATAGGAGTGCTTGGCTCAAGCTCAAACCATCCCTTGGCACACCACCTCTCTCACACTTCATCCACCACCCACCTCCATCACAACACCATCATCCACCACCATCATCCATTGTCCATCGTAGAGTGTGTGAGTCGTCTCGGGATCCAAGATTGATCGTAAGAGTTCTTGACAATCAAGGCCATGTTTGCCTAAGTCTCTTACATCACTTGGTGAAGACAAAGTGTCTAATATAATACTTTTTATTTCTAATCTTTTGCACTTTTTATTTGGTTTTGTATTAATGACTTTAATAACTAGTTACTTATGTTGAAGGTGATCTTTCCTTATTGTTTGTCCGTGGTGTCTTGGCATTATTTTACTGTCTATATAAAATAAAAGATTTTCACCATTCATATCTCCACGGTCTATATGGAGGTATGTTGGCTACCTGGTCGGGGGTTAAGGGAACGGTTTGGTAAAGGTCTTGCCATTGTTCAGCGCTTAGAGGTCCTGCAATGGACCTGGGTCAAATTTAGTAGGACCTCCTTCAATACTTCACGGTATTGGATGGCGGGGGTCCAAACTCTTTGATCCCCTCATAAGTTAACTACTATTAATACTATAACCCGGCTATTTAGGACTGTATCCCTGTTGACTCAGACTACTTAGCCGAGGGTAACGTCACCGCCAAAAGCGGGGCCTACCACAATACTGCATTAATAACTTAATTCATTATCTTCCAATAATCCACCCTTTTAGGATTGTATCCCTGCTGACTCAAACTACTGGGGTGAGGGTAACGTCACCTTCAAAAGAGGGGCCTACTACAATAACTAAGATAATCTCTTAATTATGTGCAAAAGTGCGGAAATAATCAAATGTTATACTAGATACGAGTCGGAACCAAGTGATTCATCTTGTCTATCTGTTTTTCTTTTATTTTTATTTTTCAGCATTTTAGTTAGTTTTTAATTTTCTTAGTTTAAAACATTTTTCTAAACTTTTATTTTGGTTAGACGTTGAGGATAAACCGGTACTAAAAGCTCTTGTGTCCTTGGACGACCTCGGTATCTTACCAACACTATACTACACTCAACGATGGGTGCACTTGCCCATATGTGTGTTTAGTGTTAGTGAAATATCGTGTTTTATAAATTTAAAACTTGGCTAAAAATAAGTGTTAAAAAGGGCTTAAAATATACACCTAATATATACGACACTTACCGCACATCACTAGGTTTGCCATGTGGATTGTTCATTATCATTGTTATACTTATATGCTACTACACAAAACTTGTATACTTGCCAATACTTTTGTATTGAACTACGCTTTTAAAACATGTTGCAGGTTTAACGATGATGTTGACGATGCGTGGAATCTAGTAGGATGCTTAGATACCCACGTTAAATTTTGTATACTTAGTGTATTGTAATTCCTTTATTCAAGTTGTTGTATTTGATTTCTATCTTTGTAATTGACTCTTTGAAATGAAATGGAATTCGATCATTTAAATACTTGTCACGAATACTAGTGTTATGATGTCTCGAGCAATCTATTTCGTCTCACTCCGATGTTTCCGCCATCGGTTGGGGTGTGACAGATTGGTATCAGAGTCATAACTATAGGGAATTAGGAAAATTGCTATGCTTTTGAACTAGTCTATAGTTAAGTACCAAATTCGACCATACTTGATTCATATGTTGATTATCCTTGAGATGTCTTTATGTGTTATCCTTGAAATGTCTTTTATGTGCTCATGCTTGTTTATTTATTTCATAACATACGCCTTTCCTAAGGCATTTCACTCAATTGTACAAAACTCGAAAACACTCGTAATACACAAACGAGACGACTTCACAAAAATAGGCGTGAAACCCACAATTTGGTGAACGACCCTCAATCCACCTATTCTTTTTACACGAAATTCGCCATCAAGTTAGGAGGAAAATCCTCACCTTGATGGAAAATTTCTATTTAAATTCTAGTGGACCCTCGTCAAAGTGTCGAAACTAAATTTTAACTGGAAGGGTGAATACCGTTAACTGAAATTTCGGCGAGAGTATTTCAACTGTTAGGCCATAGCATGTTTCTCAAATTCAAAGGAATTTTCGACCACTTTGGTTTAGTCAAAGTTCCGTTTGGAACAATCCAAGTTTTAATCAAACCTATATTTTACTATCATCGATCTTATATGATGAAATTCTCTCTTTTCAAATTCAAATTCCTTTCGAGATTATTTTCTCATACACATATCATACTAAATCTTTTCATACACTTATACGTATTTCACATGCATGATTTCAAAAATGTCACCAACTAGATTTACATTTTGTAACCCCAAAATAGAGACATATCATCGAGATAGGAGTGATTTCCTTACTGTAACACCTCGAAAATTTCGTCCAATAGTGTATTGACACGTGTCATAAGCTTTGAACGTGTGAAAGAATACTTTTGAGGGACTAAGGTTGACAAACAAAGAAACTTTGTGAAAATAAGGGTTCAAAACGTCCACAATTGATAAATATACTTTACAATAACCCTACATGATGTTTATAACCTTAAACGAATGGATCATGGATCATACGAAGCGAATTGTGAAAGAAAGTGAGAGATTACAAACTACAGGGGTTAAATGTGTCAACATGTTAAAATATACCGCTGAGTGACCTTTTAGCAAACCCGAAGCTTTGTAACGATTAATTATGCTCACTAGAATGCACCATAAAAATTTCACCAAGTTTCGTTACCGTATGAGAAACTTATGATAAAATTCGTGTGTAAGGGTTAGAATCGTCAACATTGAAAATCAGGGCTTTTCGGGTGATCACAAAGTTACCCGAGGACTTGACAAAGATGGTATAAGTCTTAAAGCCCCTTTATGTCTATTTTAAAGCCTCAAAATGCAAGAATTATAATGATAGCGACGTTTAGAAGGATCAGGGACTGAAATGCAAATAAAGGAAACTTGCTTGGCTGGTCGTCAACACGCTCGCGTAGCGCGAGCATGAACACCCCGGCAGTCACGCTACGCGACTGCCTTGTCTGATCAGAAAACATGCACAGGTGTCCTGCAGCCCACTTAACCGACTCAAATGCCATTTTGGCATACCATGGGCTTTCCTATACTGGTATTTAGCTTATAGAGGACACATGTATACATCCTTGATCAATTGTAGACCCATTTGGCATCAATCTAGGATGATCAAAGTCACTATATAAGGCTTATGTTGCAACATGCAACCACACTTCAACTTCTGATCATTTGAGGAGCACAACAGCAGCCACAAGACCTTCCTAATCATCCATTAGACACGTGTAAGTACCGTTGACCCTTCTTAACTAAGTTTTGATTAGTATTTAGCTTAAAAGTCAAACCGTCGTAACTACGGTTTGACTTAACGATAAAACACAAACGGTCCAGTGTTTTGCCGAAATGAAAGTTGTTATAAGTTGGTAATTATGTGGGCTTTAAATCCTTAAAAGGGCACCCACTGATTTCCATCCTATCTAGGTCGTTTGTCGAGTCAACGGTAATTAGAAAAAGTCAACAGAATCATTAAGCGCGTAATTAGCGATATAGAAGGCGTGTAACCTGTTTTATCATTCATATAACTTGGTAATAAGTGTACGGACTTGTCTAAACTTGTTTGATTCGACAACTTTCTGTTTTGAACCGATTCGGAACCGAAAGACGCAAAAGTTTGACTTTTGCTTTGACCTCAGTTCTGACCTGGTTTAGATAGGTTTAGACATGCCTTAAAGTTCCATTAGGACCTAGTTACATGTGTGTATAACCCTCTGCGTTTATACCACTTAAATCCTTAATTGTCCGACGTTTCCGTTAATCGCCTAAATATTGACCGTAATGCCCTTATGACCATAAAACGAGAATTTTGGAAATGTGAAAGTACAATAATCTTAGTTACTGATTATTAAACATGTCTGTAAATTTTCACATCAGTTGGAGGTCTAGATTAGGAGTTATGCTTAATGACGTAATTAGAACGCTTCTTAGTAATTAAACGGCGTCATTAGCGTAAAGCCTATCTAAACCCAATTTTTGGCACCAAACCTTTTACCCACTGATGTAATATAATATTTTGGGATTTTTGAAGATTTTTAATTATTTTTAAACTGATCATAAGCTAGGATTAGTGCCTTGATTCGGTAAATACCGAATATACCCTTTTCGGCCATAAAATGAGTTTTACAAATCCTTTTGACACCAATCCAATTGCTACTGATTTCAAATAATAAATGGAGTATTTTGAACCTGTTGAACTGATCAGAAAACTCAGAATCCTATATTAACCCGTAAATCGCTTAAAACGACATTATACGCATATTAAACGCATAGTTAGGGTTTAAAACTATTTTGGCATATAAGACTTATAACCAAATGTTATAACCTGTTAAAATAAGTTATTTTACTGATTTATTCAGACCCGGATCACAGAAGATAAATTAATCCCTTTTATAATCTTTAAAATGACCAAAATACCCCTACGGGGCTTAATATGAGATTAAACTCGTTTTGGGCATAATGGAAGATATCCTACTGATATCACAACGTATTTAAGGCATGTTAACTTAGGAAACCTGTTTAGGACTCTTATGGTTACCCGTTACGCTTCATGCGCGTTCGGTTCGGTTTATGTAACTAGTTTACATAAATTAGCCGAAACGGGTCAAACCTTATCGGTTTTATCTCAAAATCCAGAATGTGTTTAGATTACCCCTATTATACAAGTCTTCAAACTTGTCGGGTCTAAATCACCTTCTATTCTGGTCTTCGCCTTATCACGCGTTTGAACCGTATCTTCCTTTTGGAAAACTAATCGGTCTAAGTCAAGGCTTAATTAAAGACCCGTTAGGATTCTAATAGGTTATTAAAAACTTTCGTTCTAGATTTAGGAGCCCAGTAAAAGCTATCTGTACTTGCTGATTTGATACGGCTGGGATTGAATTTATATTTAGCTCAGGTAAATACTCTTAACTTATTTTCTCTTATACGGGCTTGGGGTACGGTATATAAAATACCGCTTGGTCGGGCATTCGACCTTAATAGTTTTGGGGGTTAAGTATTATCGAGATGACCGTTTAAATTGTTTTGTTTGCTTAAAGCCTTTGGGGGTTTAATGACCATGTCCCGGATATCCCTGGCATCATTTTACGAAATGGCCACGACCTTAGCACTCAGGTGTAGGCGTACACCTGTCAGTGTCTCATTTACATAATGTGGTGAGTCTATTGATCTTTAACCCGGCTCGATCCGGCTAGTGAACGCATAAGAAACATGTAAATCCTTTACAAGTATTATATTCAAATAATTATCCCAAGTTATAAAATATTATTTGTGCCATGTGCATTCAAATCAATCATTTTAAAAACATTTCAAAAATGAGTCAGTTGATTGTATTTACCAGTGTAAACTGACGTATTTTCCAAAAAAATAGGCTAAGTGCAGGTACTAATCGGAATCGGCTGGCTACTCCTAGCATCATTAAAGAGTCTCGCAAGCTTAGATGCCTAAAGTCTGTTGAACAGTGTTATTTTATTTTCGATCCGCCTGTGGATCCTTTACTTCCGTTGTAATACTTTGATGTTACCTTATTTCGGATTGTAATATATTTATCCTTTTGCTTCCGCTGTGCATTTATATATTGTGTTGTTTGACTATGATGTTACCAACCACGTCACGATACTCCCCTACCGGGCCCACCGGTAATACGTGGAAATTTGGGGTGTGACAGGTTGGTATCAGAGACAACATTGAGTGAATTAAACACTAGCTTTTTGTGTTTAATCTCAATGACACATTAGCACATTCCTTGACCTTCTGAGTCTAGACTTAACATAGGAATATTCTCAATCCTTTTCTGGAAATTCTGCTTCCAATTTTTTTTTATTTTGGATACGTCGCAAAGCGAAGAAGCCGTAATAATAATTCTCCACACCCGGAGCCTTGAATTGCTGACCTTCGTACAGCGGCTAGGACGAAAAGCATTCAGAAATAAAATGAAGAAGAAACTCCTTTTGCTAAAGATCGTTTCCTTAATAGTCCTTCTAAGGACATATTTTTTTTTTCAGTCCCTTCTAGGACAACATTATTCCTTTCAAGTCCCGTCTAGGGCACATCTGTATTTTTAAATTTATAGTGGAATAATTAACTTTAATTTTTTTCATTCAAACATTCCTTTTATAAGATCTACCAATATTATAAAAGAATCTTAAAGGTAAACCTAGCCTATATGAATCTTAAAGGTAAACCTACCTTATTAACATTTCAAGTTAGGATTGTTCTGCGTTAAATATTAAAAGAATCTTAAAGGTAAACCTAGCCTATATGACGAGGCCAAGATGGTAGGACCTATTCAAGAGATTCAAATCCTTGTTAACACCTAAGAACGTGTTAGCACTCTTAACAGATGTGATTCGAGAAAATCACAACAGTCATTCTTATTATTGGATTCTTCAAAGATTCCTAACCCAATTTAATGATCTCTGAATCATGGGTTCAGATCATCACTTGAGATGATCATATTTTGACCATACGTGGTAATATAGCGCCTACGGGCCCTGCTCATTTCCATATGAGCCAAAAGACAGTGGTAGCGATGACTCCCTGTCAGATAAAGGTAATAAACTAGGTTTAAACCTTCATGCTTTGATTCTATGAAATCATAGCTTATAATTTATAATTGTCCTTGCGACTAGGCCATTTGTGCTATCAGTAAAACCTTAATGCCTCGATTCTCTCAAATCATGGATTATAAATTAAACTTGTCTACGCGACTAGGCCATTTGTGCTATTATTAACTTATAAATTAGGATTATGATAAAAATCCTGAATAAAAATAAATATTATTCCTTTCCTGTCAGTATAATTATTAAAAGAGAATCTTAAAAGGTTTGACCTAGCTTGAATGTCATTGAAGACCTAGCTAAGATGGTAAAATCTGTTTAAAAAGAGATTCAGATCCTTGTTAACATCTGAAAATGTGTTAACACTCCTGACAACCGTGATGCGATAAAATCACACTTGTCATCCTTATAATAGGAAGTTTCCAAATCCCTTAGTTAGCGTTAATGATCAATAGGAATCTTGGCTGGTAGACGTCGAAAATGATGTACACATCAAAACATCCATTTGGGATGTATACCTACGGGAAAAGGTGTATACATGAAAAGATAGTTTTTATTTCATAAATTCTTGTCAAGACAATAAACTATGAAATTTTCCGATCCAAAGGAATCATCGATTATGTTTTAGATTTTTCCCTAGTGACAAGGCCCTGTGCCATCAAGAGTCCTTGGGAACAAGCTCTTGTGCTATATAAAATGTCAGTACGACATTGACAGTCGTGATTTATGTCCCCTGTCTAATAAATATGAAGGATTATATTATGTTTACACGCCAAGGATGGTTTATTTAAAAACCTAGGCAGAACATAATCAATTAACTTAAATACTATCTTTTGGCCTATATGGTTTATTTACACCATAACCATTTAATCAACAAATTCGACAATTCACTATATAATTAAATCAAATATTACTTCTGGTTTGTAGCCTTCAAAGCTTCACCATGGTTGATTCCTCTGAAGCTCACAATCATCCAGTTAATCAGAATGATGATACAAGACTGAATTTAACGGGCGCCGAGTTACAGGCTATGTTAGATACAGCTGTAAACAAAGCCGTGAACCGAGCGTTAAAGGATCACAAGCGAAAGTGCAATAATACCCCAAATCAAGGTTATAAAAAGGGTAAGACCGGTTCAAACTATAACCAGTCCAAGCCAAAGGAGGCAAAACCCGAATGTAAAACCTGCAAGAAGAAGCACTTCGGAAAATGCTTCTACGATCAGACCAGGGGATGTGTCATCTGTAAAGAGATGGATCACAAGACACATGAATGCAAGGACTTGAAGAACAACCAACAGTCAGGTGAAAAACCCAAATGTAAAATCTGCAAGAAACAGCACTTCGGGAAGTGCAGGTATGAATCGAACTCGCATACAAAATCGAGAACTTTTGCATGTGGGATATGCAAGTCCAAGAGGCATAAGACCTTGGACTGCAAGAAGATGGAGGACGCAACCTGCCATGGTTGCAATGAAATAGGGCACATCAAAACTAATTGCCCTAATAAAACCAAGAAGTCTGGCGAGGCTAAGAAGACCAAAATCGGAAACTCTCAAATGGATACTCAAGAGGCTATCCAAGATGACAAGGTCACAACAGGTACTTTCTATATCAATAACGCTCATGTTAGAGTATTATTTGATTTAGGTTCAGATAAGTCTTTCGTAGACAATAGATTTTATAAATCATTAAATCTGTCTGCTAAAACTCTAAGCGTTAAATGTAAAGTAAAATTGACCGATAGTACCTCAGAGACTGCTTCAACAACATTAAATGGATGTTTTATATCCATTAGGAATTACCCTTCTCCGCTGTCCTTGTTTCGTAAATAGAGAGGACTCGATATAGTAATAGGAATGGATTGGTCGTCTTGTGACCAAGCCCATATTGCGGGTGATAAGAAGCAATTAATTATCAAAACTCCTTATGAGTCAACCCTCATAATTACATGTATCCGTACGATTAATTAATATTAAAGAATATATAAATTATACCTTACATACCAAAAAAAATGGTGGAAACGGCCGTCCCCGGAATCGAACCTGGGTCTAGGCCACACCCTTTCACGCGCCTAGCCAACCGAGCTAGGTGCCTAGTTTGTGAAATTTCCATTTTGATTAAATATAAACACATGTACAATGACTTCCTTACTTCTTACTATAAGTCACCTACTTATCCTCCTTATGTTGACTAAGTATTAGAATCCAAGATTTTACCTCTATGTTTTAATTACTCTTGGCTTGCTTATGTTGACTAAACACTAGAAAGGATGAAGTAGAAACCATTAAGTATATCAGTGGTTATGCTAGAAAGGACATGGTAAGGTATACATCACAGTCATTCGATGGCAATACTCTTAATTAGTAAGGACATTAATGAAATCCTCAAGAAGGATCCTCTTATACATTGTGGAATGGTCCAAGTTTTAATGAACTTATTAGAAAAACCTAGTATCCGTTTCGCGAAAAGGGAAAAGACGAAATAAGAATTTCTGACTCTCGCCATAAAAGTTCTAGACTGTCGACAGTAAGTCGCAAATTTTAATTCATTGGCTGAGTTAGTGCTCTATTCAATTTTCCCAAAAATCTAAGCTTAATGCAAATGATTATTAATGGTTAGCATTGGCAATAAGAGGGTACACTAAGGTTTCAAAAACCTACTCATTATAACTCCATTATGGATCTACCTCAGCTACTCACGTTATATAGATTAAGAAACGACCAGTCAAAGCTGAGACTGCCCTAAATTGTCATAGATTTTGCAGCTAAGTTTGAAAGGATTAAGAATGGAGGCGCTTAACCCTCTTGTTGAATGATTAGAGGCAATTCACGTTAATAATGACAACAGAAAAATAATAGTGCATCATAATACAATTATATAAGTTGCTACCCGGGAGATACGTTTGGGTTCAGGTGCTGCTAAGTCTCTCATAAGATCTTAAGCTTAGCAAACTTTTAGAAATTTTTCCTTGTAAGAACCCCAGATGTTAAGTGTAAGGTAGAACCTTCAGGCAAATCATATAAACCATTTCTTCTGTTCTTGTCAGAAACCTTTAGGCATAAAATTTTAGAAGTATCCTCTCTCTAAGAGGAAGTACAAAAGCATATATAGTTGATATCTCTTTAATCTCTAACGATTCCGAATACCAGATGGTTTGATAAAAGCGCCATGTGAGGATTGGTGTATCTTAATAAGTTCCATAGATTGCTTCCATGCCTGATCAGTATGGAGGTTTAATGCATGGGACCACAAAGATATTCCGAGAGGTCATATGGTACTAAAGTCAGCTAATGGTATTCAAAGGAGATGTCCAAGTTGGAATTGTCCAAGTAAATCTTCCTGATTAAGGAGTTCTTGGACTCATAACATAAATGTGTCACTTAATTGACACAAACAATGGTGGATGAATTGGAGCCTGAGATTGGTAAAATCTCTGTAACCTCCTTGTACCTTGATTATCTTCTCCTAATATTACCTGTTTACCCCTGAGAGGCAGGTAGAGTTAAGGTTTATATCCCATTTAAGGCTGTATTATTGTGAAATCTCCAAGACGACTTGTACCATCATTGGAAGAATCAAAACCCTGATTAACTAAGTTTTAAAATAGAGGGTTCATATAGCCTAACTCAATATCCTGAGAATTCGGTATAGTTCATGATGAAAGACGGTTCATTTTGCTTATGCATTATTTACCGCAACCCTAATTAGGCAACGATTAAGAACCGCCATCAGCTGCCCAGGATCGTCGATTTGTTCGACTAACTGTAAGGATTAGCCGTTCCTTAAGATTTGTATTGAACAGTGATTGGAATAACCATCTCACATTAAGATAAGCTTTTCTATTGTAATTGATATGTAAGTATTAAGGCTACTCCTTTGGAGACCTTGTATAGATGGAATGTTAAACATCTATTGTTAGATAGAGAATTGGTAAGTCCAATTATCAAGATCTGAAAGTTGCCTGGGAGACAACAAATAAGATCATACAAATCCATAATCGATTGTAGGTTGCCAGTATATGGCAGGAAATCAAGGAGTTATGAAAATAGCAAACTTCCTAAGTTCTTGTTAAGGAATAAGGTTTAACAAAAGATATCACCCAGGAAGGGTGTACCAAATTTGTTAAATTATCAGGCTAGTTAAGCTCTGAATATATGGAAATCATTCGAAGGAAATCGAATGTATCAAGATCAAGTAGCTTGTAAGCTAAAACCTACTTAAGGAGCTTAGCGAAGCTCGCAATACATTGAACACTAGTGACTGAAGGATGTGTTTCGTCAATAATTCAAGAAGCACTATCACAATATGGTATGCGGATTTATGATGTGATGAACATCCTGTATCGATTGAGGATCGACAGGTTAAGAAGCTCCAAAAGGATACATGTACCTAATATAAGAGTCACTTTGGGAGCTTGGAAAGACTCCAGATATGTCATAGAAGTTAAGTCCATTATACTTCCATCATTTTAGCAAATCTAGAGGTCGAGATTTCTTTTAAGGGGGTGAGGATGTAACACCTCGATAATTTTGTCCAATAGTGTATTGACACGTGTCATAAGCTTTGAACGTGTGAAAGAATACTTTAGAGGGACTAAGGTTGACAAACAAAGAAACTATGTGAAAATAAGGGTTCAAAATGTCCACAATTGATAAATATACTTTACAATAACCCTACATGATGTTTATAACCTTAAACAAATGGATCATGGATCATACGAAGCAAATTGTGAAAGAAAGTGAGAGATTACAAACTACAGGGGTTAAATGTGTCAACATGTTAAGATATACCTCTGAGTGACCTTTTAGCAAACCCGAAGCTTTGTAACGATTAATTATGCTCACTAGAATGCACCATAAAAATTTCACCAAGTTTCGTTACCGTATGAGAAGTTATGATAAAATTCGTGTGTAAGGGTTAGAATCGTCAACATTGAAAATCAGGGCTTTTCGGGTGATCACAAAGTTACCCGAGGACTTGACAAAGATGGTATAAGTCTTAAATCCCCTTTATGTCAATTTTAAAGCCTCAAAATGCAAGAATTACAATGATAGCGACGTTTAGAAGGATCAGGGACTGAAATGCAAATAAAGGAAACTTGCTTGGCTGGTCGTCAACACGCTCGCGTAGCGCGAGCATGAACACCCCGGCAGTCGCGCTACGCGACTGCCTTGTCTGATCAGAAAACATGCACAGGTGTCCTGCAGCCCACTTAACCGACTCAAATGCCATTTTGGCATACCATGGGCTTTCCTATACTGGTATTTAGCTTATAGAGGGCACATGTATACATCCTTGATCAATTGTAGACCCATTTGGCATCAATCTAGGATGATCAAAGTCACTATATAAGGCTTATGTTGCAACATGCAACCACACTTCAACTTCTGATCATTTGAGGAGCATAACAGCAGCCACAAGACCTTCCTAATCATCCATTAGACACGTGTAAGTACCGTTGACCCTTCTTAATTAAGTTTTGATTAGTATTTAGCTTAAAAGTCAACCCGTCGTAACTACGGTTTGACTTAACGATAAAACACAAACGGTCCAGTGTTTTGCCGAAATGAAAGTTGTTATAAGTTGGTAATTATGTGGGCTTTAAACCCTTAAAAGGGCACCCACTGATTTCCATCCTATCTAGGTCGTTTGTCGAGTCAACGGTAATTAGAAAAAGTCAACAGAATCATTAAGCGCGTAATTAGCGATATAGAAGGCGTGTAACCTATTTTATCATTCATATAACTTGGTAATAAGTGTACGGACTTGTCTAAACTTGTTTGATTCGACAACTTTCTGTTTTAAACCGATTCGGAACCGAAAGACGCAAAAGTTTGACTTTTGCTTTGACCTCAGTTCTGACCCGGTTTAGACATGCCTTAAAGTTCCATTAGGACCTAGTTACATGTGTGTATAACCCTCTGCGTTTATACCACTTAAATCCTTAATTGTCCGACGTTTCCGTTAATCGCCTAAATATTGACCGTAATGCCCTTATGACCATAAAACGAGAATTTTGGAAATGTAAAAGTACAATAATCTTAGTTACTGATTATTAAACATGTCTGTAAATTTTCACATCAATTGGAGGTCTAGATTAGGAGTTATGCTTAATGACGTAATTAGAACGCTTCTTAGTAATTAAACGGCGTCATTAGCGTAAAGCCTATCTAAACCCAATTTTTGGCACCAAACCTTTTACCCACTGATGTAATATAATATTTTGGGATTTTTGAAGATTTTTAATTATTTTTAAACTGATCATAAGCTAGGATTAGTGCCTTGATTCGGTAAATACCGAATATACCCTTTTCGGCCATAAAATGAGTTTTACAAATCCTTTTGACACCAATCCAATTGCTACTGATTTCAAATAATAAATGGAGTATTTTGAACCTGTTGAACTGATCAGAAAACTCAGAATCCTATATTAACCCGTAAATCACTTAAAACGACATTATACGCATATTAAACGCATAGTTAGGGTTTAAAACTATTTTGGCATATAAGACTTATAACCAAATGTTATAACCTATTAAAATAAGTTATTTTACTGATTTATTCAGACCCGGATCACAGAAGATAAATTAATCCCTTTTATAATCTTTAAAATGACCAAAATACCCCTACGAGGCTTAATATGAGATTAAACTCGTTTTGGGCATAATGGAAGATATCCTACTGATATCACAACGTATTTAAGGCATGTTAACTTAGGAAACCTGTTTAGGACTCTTATGGTTACCCGTTACGCTTCATGCGCGTTCGGCTCGGTTTATGTAACTAGTTTACATAAATTAGCCGAAACGGGTCAAACCTTATCGGTTTTATCTCAAAATCCAGAATGTGTTTAGATTACCCCTATTATACAAGTCTTCAAACTTGTCGGGTCTAAATCACCTTCTATTCCGGTCTTCGCCTTATCACGCGTTTGAACCGTATCTTCCTTTTGGAAAACTAATCGGTCTAAGTCAAGGCTTAATTAAAGACCCGTTAGGATTCTAATAGGTTATTAAAAACTTTCGTTCCAGATTTAGGAGCCCAGTAAAAGCTATCTGTACTTGCTGATTTGATACGGCTGGGATTGAATTTATATTTAGCTCAGGTAAATACTCTTAACTTATTTTCCCTTATACAGGCTTGGGGTACGGTATATAAAATACCGCTTGGTCGGGCATTTGACCTTAATCGTTTTGGGGGTTAAGTATTATCGAGATGACCGTTTAAATTGTTTTGTTTGCTTAAAGCCTTTGGGGGGTTAATGACCATGTCCCGGATATCCCTGGCATCATTTTACGAAATGGCCACGACCTTAGCACTCAGGTGTAGGCGTACACCTATCAGTGTCTCATTTACATAATGTGGTGTGTCTATTGATCTTTAACCCAGCTCGATCCGGCTACTGAACGCATAAGAAACATGTAAATCCTTTACAAGTATTATATTCAAATAATTATCCCAAGTTATAAAATATTATTTGTGCCATGTGCATTCAAATCAATCATTTTAAAACCTTTTCAAAAATTAGTCAGTTGATTGTATTTACCAGTGTAAACTGACGTATTTTCCAAAAAAAAAAGGCTAAGTGCAGGTACTAATCGGAATCGGCTGGCTACTCCTAGCATCATTAAAGAGTCTCGCAAGCTTAGATGCCTAAAGTCTGTTGAACAGTGTTATTTTATTTTCGATCCACCTGTGGATCCTTTACTTCCGTTGTAATACTTTGATGTTACCTTATTTCGGATTGTAATATATTTATCCTTTTGCTTCCGCTGTGCATTTATATATTGTGTTGTTTGACTATGATGTTACCAACCACGTCACGATACTCCCCTACCGGGCCCACCGGTAATACGTGGAAATTTGGGGTGTGACACTTACCTTGATGATTAACTCTGCTCCTTCTTTTCTGAAAACGACCTCACCAACGAGTTCGGGGTGATACCCTTACCTAGGTGATCGTTACCAAAATTTTCCTTCAAAATACTATTATACAAACAAAATCATGTTTTATACCTAAATCGTTTATCATTTGTCAAAATCCTTACTTATGCAAATTTCAAAATTCAATGTTTTATTAAACGGATATTTTATCCCATAATCTATTTCACATAAACCGCATACACGAAATACTTAGTCATACCATAAACGTTTTGTTTCCCGATTTTCAAAAATTTGACGAAATGCTACCCATCAACATAATCGGTCTACTGAATATCTTGCCCCCAAATTTCATGCTTAATGTAATCACTAAACCACACTCACATTATATCATTGTACTAAGGACTTTTATTCACAATCGAAAATCAAATCAACCTTTCTCACATGCCTATAAGATCTCATAGATATTATAAGATCATTTTACTAAAACTCTTTTCAAAATCAATAAATCATTTTACTAAAAACACTTTTCAACGATCACTAGGTTCATTATGCTAAATTTCTTTTTAAGAATCAACATTTTCACGAGAACCTCAAAATCCTTTTATACATACACCACTCAATACTTCCTTTCAACTTCAAAACACACGGGCAAGAAAACTTCATAGGGACCGACCATTTTCGACTTACCTAAATTCTTCTAAAACAAAAGTAGCATTTCCGTTCTTTACAAAATACGTCACGCATAACCAGTAAATACCTTATACTCTTTTTACATGCACCAACTAAAATCCTCATATCATCATATACGTTTTAGTCGATATCTCGCGACAATTACATTTATACCATTTGTTTTTACATACTCAACCTTTTGATTGTTTTTATATGCTTAAATTCGTTATGCTTCAATTAATACGATATACGCAATCATTATCATTCGTACTCACACTCATACTCAAATTCATAACAATACGTTTTATGCTTATAATTATACTCATACTACTCATGCGTTTTATGTTTATACTTATACTTACATGCATATTCATACTTAAACTTATACTTATGCTCATACTTTTATTCATACTCATATTCATACATTCGTACCTATACGTGAGCGTAACCTGAGGGATTCGCTTACGTGGGTCACATACATACTTACACATGAACATGCTTATATACTACATTCTTATAGGTACACATTCTTATTTTCCAAATTTATGTATACCCTGATTCATACACAACTAGTACAAGCTATGCGGATCATGCAACGATCAAAATAATCGCGGGTGCACACGGGATTATAGTGATAGGCGCATGAGAATTATAGAGTGTACTACTGTGTATGGTAAGACACGGAACGTAACATGACCAAATACGAAACAGACGTAGCATGGTAAAAACATGGTGGATACGCCACTGGTACTTCCTATATATAAGTGTTTTCACCATGTTACCAAACTCTCGTAAAACGTGCCATGAGAAATTCGTTTTTTTGCAGACCTATTTAGACCTAAAATGCAAACTTTAATAACTCACAAACGCATTGCTAAACAAGCAATATAAAGATTGAACCCATGGCCTCTTGTTGGTAGAGAGGGGGATTTACCACTAAACACGCAATATCCGATTATCCACGACAAGACCTCATTCCTAACACAACGAGTTCGTTTGTCTAGCACACATGTCATTCTTATACTCATATTTGGTTATTAGATCGATCATTCACTCTCGTACCTTCATTCTTCCCCCTTATCCTTTGTCCTTTTATACAAACCTCATTTACAATCAATCGGTTTAAATATTCGAAACCTAAAATACTTTCTTACTATCTAAAACTAATTTTTCCATCCTTCATTTAAATGCAAACAAACTTAGTTGGCCGTCACCTCCAAAATCGTTTTAATTAAAATACCTAACTTTCTCGTTCTTCATCAATGAATAATTTCCTACAAACATGTGAGTTATGATTCCTCTTTAAAACCAATGAAACTTTTTACAGTGCGGCCACACTTCACATCGATATGCTTACCGTTTCATACGAAAGTTTTACTTCTTGTATATCATATTTTAAAGATACCTCTTCATTTTGAGTTATCCAAACTTGTTTAAACTCATTTGCCTATGCGCACACATGCACGTTTTACTTATGCTTAAACGCCTCAACTCATTTTACTCAAACAAACTCCTTTTACAAAACCTATCCTTCCGTCCTCCAAAATTTCATACTTTTCAAAACGTTTCAAAACTCCCAAGTCTCGATTCTTTTAGCCAAAATGCTTTTTCTCCAAGGTCTTCCTCTTGAATAAATTTCGGGACAAAATTTCCTAAAGGAGGGGAGACTGTAACGCCTTGCTTTTTCATACTTTCCGTAATTAGAAAACCCGCCTTGTAATGTTATTTTTGGAAACCTCGTATTCTTTGTAACCGTCTTTTCGTTGTAATCGTTGTAAAATCCGAGACTTGGATCATAATAAAATTCGCATTCCTTTACATTCATGTTATACACATTTCATACTTGTTCATACGTTCGAATTAATTAAACTTGTGATACTTTATTCATGGTTCATGCAAAATACGTTAAACTAGCTTATATGCTCGAGTTATGCAAACACGACACATATTCTCGACATCCATACTTGCTTACACTTGTTTTATAATTGTTTTTATGTTTCTATTACATTTCCTACCTTTACTTATGATCTTTTATACCTAAACTACCTTAAAACACATTAAAAACGACAAATATGGAACTATAGAGACATTTTGTGCCAACAAATCAAACAAAATCCTTCAGCCAGGCGGCTCACCGGCCGCGACTCGCCCCAGCCATATGGCTCGCGACCCGCGAGGTCGTTCCAATCCGTAGAATACAAAATCAGCTTCATCTATTTGCGAGTTTAGTGTGTTTTCTTTGTGTTTCTTGCATTGAATGTTCACCAACACTTAACCTAATTCATCCCCTATAAAACCCAAGCCTCCTCCACACTTTTTCCACTTTGAAACTCACTTAAAACACACTCAAATCACTTTCAAATCAGCTAGAAATCAGAAGATAATCAGATTTATCACAAGTTACTAAAGTGAGCATAACCTTACTTCTACTTCACCTTTTTCATTGATTCTTCTTTCTAATCACTTGGAACAACTTTAGGTATGCTTCCACAGGTTTTCCATGGAAAACCAAGGCTGGAATATCACCAAAAAAGGCTTCAAAGTGCAATAAACTTCCTGATTTTGTATAAACACTTGTGAGGTTAGCTTGGGCTATCCTACTTGAAAATCCACACATCACTTGATGTTTTCTTCGTTAGCGGGTAGTTATTTCATTCCTTATTGTATGTATTCATTTCCATCTTTGTTATCCATGACAACTTGTGCATTAGTGAAACACAAGAGGTACCTAAATGGAAGATTCATCTTTCTACCTCGTGCATGATTTATATGATGTTCTTGTGTTACTTGTTGGACTTAAACTAGGATATAAACTATAATATACTAGCCGGAACCCGCGCGATGCGGCGGCAAGTAAATTGTATATCATTTATAGGTGGCAAAAAGGCCTCTGGTTGGTTAACTTCTAGCAGGGGCAAAACACTCAACTACACAAACAGGTTAGGGTTGACCCTAAACAAGTTTTGGTTGTAAACGGGTCAACACCGCTAGCCCCTTGTAGTTCTAGCTAACAAACGATACATAATCACATGATAAAAAACACAAAAAACTTTCATCAAACGAAGGACTATGAACAACAAAAGGTCGCCATTAGAATAATATACAAATGTCGCCTAAAATACCCGTCATAAATACGTAAATGTAGTTCATCATATCTACTTTTTCACAAAAGCATGGGTTGATGACTATATATCAAAATAACAAAAAACAAAAATAAACAACAAATCGGAAAGAACAAAGATTCCTTCACCTTTTAAAAAAAATGTTCATCTAAATTGTGGTTTAAAATGTGAAAACGTAAAGTAAAAATTTTGAAAGGCAACTTGCCATTCTTTCAATTAGCATTGCAAGCTTTCTTGCAAAGAACAAAATATATGAATCCCTTAATGAATCTGAATATGTATTTACATCGTAAGAACTAAAGAATTCTTTCTTGACACGATACAACGCCAAATACATTAAAACAACCCTGGACTAAAAACACGACCTAAACATTAACCAATAAAGCAGGGTTGATTTTCCGTCTCTTAAAACTTCAGTTAGCTGTCCGACCCATATGTTTTTATCAAAACGGGGCAAAGTAGACTGTGGACATAACTAAGCTTTAAAATTATATATGAATATAATGTTGCTAATGTAAAGTTTAGTTGAACTGTTCTTGAAAAGGAAAGTATTTGAATAAATTTCCGAAACAAATTTCAAAGGTGGTAACTTCAACCTGTTCATATGGTAAATGGCGTATTTGGGTTGTGTGTTACTATCTCATATGGGTCGGACAGGCCGGTTACACCAAGCTTAGCAATTGAAAACAAATCTTCAAGATCCAACTACAGAACAAGAACATATAATTACATAAAATGTAATTAACCATCTTGATAATTCAGAAAAATAGCCATAATAATAACAAGATAACACACCTCCATTTTGAGCTTATTTAGGAATTCAAATCGAGGTAACTGATCATCTGCAGCAGCAGTAGCATCATCGTTAACTTCAAATAGACGAAATCCTCTAAACCTGTTATCTCCTCAGACTGACCTTCGTTGACCGGCACCTCATTATCTGTAGATTAGTAGCTGATAGCGTCTAGTTCATCTTTGACATTGGTTCACCTCACTTTATGTTTCCACAAAAGTTGGTGCTTCTATTTTATAGATGTGTAGTTGTAATAGCATAAGCCTGTAAACCAAAACATGTAAGATGACACTATCAGAAGTATTGAAAAAATTCTAGTTTTGAGTATACATATTCATATATGAATCTTTGTATATTTAAATTTAACATTGATTTCTATAGTTATTGATCTCAAATTTACCACCGAATCTATGACACACGAACGGAGCATGTCTTCAAGGGTACGAATCGTTCTCTCAGTCTGACCGTCGGTTTGAGGGTGGAATGCGGTACTTAGATTAAGTGTAGTACCGAGAGCCGTTTGAAACGTTTCCCACAGACGTGAGGTAAACCGAGCATCACGGTTAGAGATGATGTCACGAGGCATCCCATGTCGACAAATGATCTTATCGGTGTAGATTCGGGCTAATCTTTCTACCTTGTAGTCTTCTCGTATTGGCAGAAAATGAGCAGATTTGGTCAAACGGTCAACGACAACCCAGATGCTGTCGTGACTTGATGGCGTGCATGGAAGTTTCGTTATGAAGTCCATAGCTATACTCGCCCACTTCCACATAGGGATCGGGGGTTTCGAGTAAGCCAGAGGGTCTTTGATGTTCAGCCTTAACTTTCGAGCAAGTCAGGCACTTCCCAACGTAGAGAGAGATATCCCTCTTCATGCCCGGCCACCAGTACTTGTAGCGAAGGTCCTGGTATATCTTATCGGCACCGGGATGAATAGAATATCGGGATTTGTGGGCTTCATTCATCAAAATCTGTCGTAAATCGGTCTGCTTATGGATCCAAATTCGGTCTAGATAATGGAATATCCCATTCGACTTATTAACAAGATGGGCTCCATCGTGGTAAATCTTTTCCTTCTTCAAAGTGCGTTTGGTAAAACACGCATGCTAGGCTTCGCGGATGAGGGTTTCGAGATGATGTTGGGCTGGAACATTACGAGCGCTATGCAAATAGCTTCGTCGACTTAGAGCATCGGCAACGACATTTGCTTTTCCTAGGTGATAACGGATCTCACAGTCGTAATCGTTGAGAAGTTCTACCCATCGGTGTTGACGCATATTAAGTTCCTTCTGGTCAAAGATGTGTTGTAGGCTCCTTTGATCGGTGAAGATGGTACACTTGGTACCATACAGGTAGTGTCGCCAAATCTTTAACGCAAAAACAACTGTACCTAGCTCGAGGTCGTGGGTTGTATAGTTCTTCTCGTGGATCTTGAGTTGACGAGATGCGTAAGCGATAACCTTGTCTCATTGCATGAGAACACAACCAAGACCAAGGTTCGAGGCATCACAATAGATGATAAAGTCATCGTTTCCGTCGGGTAAAGCGAGGACGGGAGCATTGCAGAGCATGTGCTTGAGGGTTTGGAAAGCAGACTCTTGTTCGGTTCCCCAAACAAAAGGCTTGTCTTTATGCGTGAGGGCGGTAAGCGGCACAACGATTTTATAGAACCCTTCGATAAATCGACGATAATAGCCCGCTAGTCCGAGAAAAGAACGGACTTCAGACGGGTTCTTCGGTGTAACCCAACTCTTAACTGCTTCAATCTTCGCGGGATCAACGTGAATACCTTGACTATTGACAATGTGACTGAGGAATTGAAC
This sequence comes from Helianthus tuberosus, assembly GCA_030545235.1. Lineage (NCBI taxonomy): Eukaryota > Viridiplantae > Streptophyta > Magnoliopsida > Asterales > Asteraceae > Helianthus > Helianthus tuberosus. The sequence goes on along the minus strand of CM060410.1, from coordinate 47,096,457 downwards.
CTCCTCCAGCCAAAATTCTCACTTGGAGAACTTGGCATAGAGTCGATTCCCTTGGAGTAGCTCGAGAACCAAACGTAGATGTTGCACGTGTTCGGCCTTCGACTTGGAATAGATCAGGATATCATCGATGAACACGATGACGAAGCGGTCAAGAAATGGTTTACACACTTGATTCATCAGATCCATGAAAACTGTGGGTTCGTTGGTTAAACCAAAAGGCATAACAATGAACTCATAGTGGCCGTATCGAGTGCGAAAAGCGGTTTTAGGTATATCCTCCTCTTGAATGCGTAGTTGGTGATAGCCTGAACATAGATCGATCTTCGAGAAACACGTAGCACCTTGTAGCTGGTCAAACAAATCATCAATTCGGGGCAGGGGATAGCGATTCTTGATTGTCAACTTATTCAACTCCCGATAGTCGATGCACATCCTGAACGACCCATCCTTCTTTTTGACGAAAAGGATTGGTGCGCCCCATGGAGAGGTGCTCGGGTGAATGAAGCCTTTATCAAGTAGTTCCTGGAGTTGACTTGAGAGTTCACGCATTTCGGACGGAGCGAGTCGATAAGGAGCTCTAGCAATAGGGTTGGCTTCGGGAATGAGGTCGATACGAAAGTCGATATCACGACTTGGCGGAAGTCCGGGAAGATCCTCAGGAAAGACGTTAGGAAATTCTCGAACCACAGGAACATCTTTCACTCCTGTCTTTCCTTTCTTTACCTCCTCCGCTACTACAATGTTAGCCAAGAAAGCTCTGTATTCCTTGAGGAGATACTTGCTAGCTTGGGCAAATGACATGAGCTTAAGACCTTTCGAGGGAGTTTCACCATAAACACATAATACATCACAATTCGTGAGCGAGAATCGAATCATCTTATCGAAGCACACAACTTCAGCATGGTTTCTACGAAGAAAGTCCATGCCTACTATGATGTCAAAACTTCCGAGCTGCATCGGAATAAGATCAATCGGAAAGATGTGATTGTTGAGCTCAAGAGTACAATCACGAAGAACGGAATTAACGGCGACGGTTCTTCCGGTGGCGACTTCGACATCGAACGTCGAGGGGAGATGGGAGTGCTTACGATTTAGGAGCTTCTCGAATTCAAACGACATAAAACAGTTATCGGCTCCAGTATCAAACAAACACGAAGCATAAATACCATTCACGAGAAACGTACCATTAACCACATTGTTGTCGGTCTGGGCTTGGCACGCATTGATGTTTAAAGTTCTGGCGCGGGCGGCTTGTTGCTGTTGCTGCTGAGGCTGTTGCTGCTGCTGTTGCTGAGGCTGCTACTGGGGCTCTTGTTTCACAACCCTGTTTAGGCACATGTTCGCGAAGTGGTTGGGATCACCACACGCGAAGTAGACTCTGGCGTTGATCACGGGTGCCTAAACCACTTGTTGGCCTTGGGGAGCTGGAAGTAGAGCTTGATGAGTAGTAGCATGAGCTGGTGCTTGTCGAGGACCAGTACGGCAATTAGCGGTGAAGTGGCCGTACATATTGTAGTGCACGCAAAATCGGCAGGCAATACCCACCGGGTGATGATAAGTACATGTCGGGCAAGCAGGGTGGGGGCCAGTGTATGCACGCTTTGCAGGCGGTGCATAGGTAACTGGTGCTGGAGCTGATCGGTGCTGAGTTTGCTGCTGAGCCGGTACGGCTTGAGGCAGGGCAGCAGTGGTAGTGACATCACAGTTCTTGTTGCTGGAGCTGCTGTTGTTGTTCTTCCTCTTACGACAAGAGGACGTGGATGATTGAGGAGCGGCGGCGGTGTCGGCAGTTGGTGCGGCGGTAGCTTGGTGCAGGTTCTTGGTGACTTTATCCTAGTAGCCAGCTTTGACTCGCTTGTTGTTGATCTCAGCGGCAAGCAGGTAGGTTTCCTCGATTGTTGCTGGCTTCGAGGCATGCACAAAATCTGCAACACAATCCGGCAGAGCGCGGATATACTTCTTGATTGTTATCACTACAAAAAAAGTGAGCAGTAGGGACTAAATTATCAGAGACTGATGTTTCAGTCTCACATATATCGTATCTGGGACTGATTTTCAGTTGCTGATAACATTGGGGACTAATGTGAGACTGATGTTTCAGTCTCACATTTTAGCGACTAATATTCAGTCGCTGATATATAGGTGCCTTATTTGAGACTAAATTTCAGTCGCAAATATATTTCCTATATAATGAAATATGGTACAAATGTATTTGAAACTATTCTTCAGTCTCTAATATAAAATAAATGTATTTGGGACTGAAAATATTCAGTCTTGAATGCCTTTAGATATAGGAAATGTTCAACGACTAATTTTCACTCTCTAGTTATGTTAATATAAATTCTACCATTTTATGAGAAGTATGAAGGACTAAAAATTAGCCTTAAAGATCTTTGTTTTGCAGTATTATTTGGGACTCATATTTACTCTCTGGTATATTATAGACTCAAGATTAGTCCTCACAATACTTGAAACAAACCATATCAGGTATTGAGGTTAGAGACTTATATTCAGTCTCTTGTATGTTGTGGTTAATTCAGACATTCTTAAAGAACAATAAAAGGCAGAAAATCAATATCTAAGATTAAAAGAGGTTAAACTAACACAAGACTATTTATGAAACCTATCGATTGTTAGTAATTGTCGAAACAAGGAAATTCAATAATAAATTGTTCAAAAGGTATATGCATTATAAGTTTAACATAATACATAATATGTCCAAATCAAGTCTAACAAAATTGCACAAAAGAAGTTCAAATTTCATAAAATACAAAAACAAAAAAAAACGTTCGCTAGCATCCAAATCAACTTGCACCGGCATCGTATCAACAACTTGTTTATGCCCAAGTAACACAAGCCTCTAAAATAAGTTCCTTCGAAATCCATCCTTATCGCATGTCTGAAAGATATTATCGTCAAATTAGTTAACCCGTTAAGACATAATTGCTTAAAAATTACAAGAATTTGTAAATTTCGAGTATTAAACTATTAATATTCAACAAAAACTTAAAATAGTTTTTTTTGAGTTTAATAGGTCGTGTTCATGTAAAACCGCAAAGGACCACTAATTATGAAACCCAAAAGAGCCTACCCAAAAACAAGTATTAAACAAAAAAAAAACAACCAAAAATGAAACATCATACATTTAAGCCAATTGCTTGACTCAACTTATACATAAATGAGCTAAAATTCACCTAGATTACAGTAAATTTCCTTAAAAAATACCTGAAATAAGACATATGCCTTTATCAATGAATCCAAACTGAACCAGAACGGATGATGTACCAGCCAAATTTGACAAAACTCTATTGAATACTACATGTGTTCCCATCCATAGTAATTCTACCATTACCTGCAAGCATAATATCAATGGATAATGTTAGAATAAGGTGAAACAATTCTACTTTTACATGTATAAGAATATTATTTGTAAAACTTAAAAATCAAAACTCTTACGGAATTTATTGGTTGAACATTACAAATCATCATCGTCAGACTCAACATTTTCAATCTCATGATTAGACTTATCAGTGTCTGAATCATCCAGATTTGACTCTGAACCAAAATCTTCCATACTGCAGTCAGAATCATCTATATCTTCATCAATAAAATCATCTGTAGTGTCACTAGGACCCTGTACATCAACATTTTCAACAATTTCTTCTGGAATATCTTCACGAAGAAGGTTGACATCTTCTAACAAATCTTCAGCATTCTTGTCTTCTGGAATATCCCACAAGTGCCTGTGGGAAAATCTTTCAATGATTTTCCATTGTGAATTTCTTTTAACTGGATCATCTATATAAAATACTTAAGGATCTTCCTTATAAGCATTACGAGACGTGTCTATGCTAATGAAATGAGGTTCAAATATCACGTGCTTTCTTCGACGATCAGTATCAAACCATGTGCATTTGAATAGAATAACACGAAAATCTCTTATGAATGATAATTCAATGACTTCGTCAAGATATCCATAGTAATCATCTTCGACATCATTATGAACGCCCGGGACCATAACTCCACAATTTTGCGTTCTCTTGCAGTCATCTCTTGACTTAACTCTAAATTTCACTCCATTCACTACATATCCCTTGTATGACGTAACTCGATGATCAGGAGGGCAAGATAATGCATATAACTCCTCATTAGTTTGGGATGGATTTAGCGAATACATATCTCGAATCTGTTCTCAATTTTTAACATAATAATCATGTTGTTAGAGTGCATTAGAATATCATAAAGTAAAGTAAGTAAAATAGAGTGTGATTGTTACCCGTTTTGCAAACCAATCCGGGAATGTAGACTGTTGCATCTCTGAAAAGTCTAATGCTTCAGGATGTTGCCTTCGTAAAGATTGTAAGTGTTCTCTGCCACGTGTTAATGAACTATAAATCTACTAAAATGTCACACTTAATACTAATTCACAACTAAAGATTAAAAAAAAAAACTTACTCGAAGTACGGTTGAAGTTGTTGACAGTTGCTGAAGATAAACCATATTGCTTTCTTCATAAGAATACTAGGAAGGATATGAACTTTTTTCTTCCCAATACCACGACCATTTAATCTGAAAATATCCAATGCAAAGCTTCGAGAATCACTAGAGCTTCTGTCACGTCTCTCAAACTTTGATTCAACACCTCGTAAATAGTGTGAACAAAATGTTATAGCCTCTTCAACAACATAACCTTCTGAAATCGAGCCTTCGGGTTTAGCTTTGTTTCCAACATATCGCTTTAAATGGCCAAGGTATCTTTCAATCGGATACATCCACCTTGATTGCACAGGACCTCCCAAAATTGCCTCTTCGGGAAGATGCACACACAAGTGCACCATAACTGTAAAAAATGATGGCGGAAATATTCGCTCAAGTTTGCACAAAATATTAACTATCTCTTCTTGCAACACTTTCAACTCCCTCACGTGTAATGTGGCTTCAGTAAGTTTCTTGAAAAACTGAGACAACTCGGCTAACGCATCACGAATTTGTTTTGTCAAAAACGGACGAATTGCAATAGGAATTATGCGTTGCATTAAGACGTGACAATCATGTGATTTAAGACCATGTACCTTACCTTGCTCAACAATCACATTTTTAGCTAAGTTTCCGGCATACCCGTCAGGAAAACGCACAGATCGAAGTAAATTACAAAAATGTATTCTCTCCTCTCGAGTTAAAACATACGAAGCATGTGGTTTAACCCAACAATCATCCTTCCTCACCAAGTGAAGCTCCTTACGTATGTTCATATCTTTCAAGTCTAGTCGAGCTTTGTCAGTGTCTTTCGTCTTTCCTTCTATGTTTAATAGGGTTCCTAACATGTTCTCACATACATTCTTTTCAACATGCATCACGTCAATGTTGTGACGAATTAACAACTTAGGCCAATATGGGAGTTCAAAAAAGATGCTTTTCTTCGACCAATTTAAATCAAGTGGATCTCGTGTTCTTTTTTTTCCGCAATAAGACTGATGTTTTCCATGATGATGTATAGTGAGATGTTCCAACTGACGTAAGCATTCCTCTCCATTCACTGGTTTAGGTGCAAGCCTAGTCTCTTTCTGACCATTAAAATCTCGTGCTTTCCTCCAAGAGTGATTTTGTGGGAGAAATCGCCTATGACCTACATACGCTATTCGGTCTCGTATACGTATACTGCTCGCATCGTCATTGCATATCGGACATGCCTTGTATCCACTCGTGCTCCACCCAGACAGGTAACCATAAGCAGGAAAATCATTGATAGTCCACAAAAGTGCGGCACGCATGTTGAATCTTTGTTTTGATTCGCAATCATATGTTTCAACACCCTTGTCCCACAAAAGTTTCAACTCATCTATTAGTGGACGCAAAAATACATCAATATCCTTTCCTGGTGAATCTTTTCCTGGAATCAGCAATGTCAACATAAATGAAACATCGACCATAGACACCAAGGAGGCATATTGTACGGTATGAGCACAACAGGCCACATACTATAGGAGAGACTTTTTGCCCCAAAAGGATTGAAACCATCACTGGCAAGCCCTAGGCGAACATTTCTAGGATCATTTGCAAAATCAGGAAAGATTGCATCGAAGTGTTTCCATGCCTTTCCGTCAGCTGGATGCCTAAGAACCCCCTCTTCTTTGGTTCGTCGATCATGCCACGTCATTTCCTTAGCAGTGTGTCTTGATGCATATAAGCGCTTAAGCCTACTTGTGATGGGAAAGTAACGTAATATTTTTACCGGTTTCTTCTTCCCTGTACCATTTTCTTCATAACGACTAGTACTACACACGGGACAATTTTCTAATTCTGCATTTTCTTTCCAAAATAATGCACAATCATGTTTACAAGCATGGATAGATTCGTATCCCAGTCCAAGAGTACGTAAATACTTTTTCGCCTCATAATGGTTCTTCGGCAAGTTGGCGTCCTTGAAAGCTCGGCTAAATAAATTCAGAATCATATCCATTGAGACATTTGTCATTTTACATGTTACCTTCACATTCATCAACTCAAGTAAGAATCCTAGCACAGAAAACTCATCACACCCCCGGTATAAAGGCTTCACCATATCAGCAAATAACTTATCCACATGTGGGTTATTACATGGACCAACACCGTCCCTTAAGTTTTCAGCCTCGGTTTCGCCACCATTAGGAAAAGCATCATCAAGTAATTCATCGACACCGTCATTTGATTTGTTTTCACTTTCTTCACACTCACTGTTTGTTCCGTCCGTTTCATAACCCGGTAGATGTTCGCCGTGATATATCCATACGTTGTATGATGGTTCAAAACCATTATGTATAATGTGAGTGGAAACAACTCTGGGAACATGCCTTCTTGCATTGACACATTTTCTACATGGACAATGTATCTGACCTTCACTATCAATGTATCTTTCACCCCTTTCTGCAAAAGCTAGCGCTCCTCTAATGAACGTTGGATCTAATTTATTAGTGATTTTAGTCCAGCTCTTATCCAAAGTCATTATGAATACCTAGTTAACAATTAATGGTATAAACTGTACTAATCATGAAGTAATGAAATTTCTTATAATGACATAAAAGGTACTGATCATGAAGTCATGAAATTTCTTATTCATCCTTATTTTAATCTTATAGCCTTACCTTTTAGTTATAGATTATTACGAACATTTCAATTAAAGACATAAAACTAGGGGTGAGCTTTTCGTTAAACTTAGGGGTGAGCATAAATACGTCCAACCCGACTAGAACCGAGAACCGAACCGAAAAGTACCCAAAATCATTGATAAAAATAAAGTTTATATTGTAACGTAAAGAGATAATGCAAAAAATCCATGATAAATAAAAATTTTAGGGTGATCGATATTAATTAATCACTCAGCCGTCCAAAAACATTCAGGCAGATTCGGTTCCTTTTTTTATGCTTTTCCGGTTCTTGGGTCGGGTTCTCATAGGGTCGGGTCAGGTATGGACATTTGCTAACCACTACGTTAAACTCGAACCAAACCAACCAATACCCGACTCAAACAGAAAACCTAAAAACTTAAAAAAAAGGACAGAAAACCGGACCTGCAGTAGGAGGTAATCAGTCTCGATATCGTTTTTAGAACACGGTTCAATGTGAAGACTTGCAGCAAACTCTAAAACATTTAAATGCCCAAAATACCCCTGAAATTCATTGAGAAATTTGCAGCAAACTCTAAAGTAAAAGACGTATAAGTTGACTTTTTTTTTTGTTAGTATGTATATTTGTAACTTGAAACTCATTGACTTGACTTAAGTTTTGAGATAATTTGATTCAGGTTACACATATTTGTAACAGAGTATTATTCTTCTATTCAGGTTACACATATAATAAAACATAACCGAAGTATATATAACAGAAAAATCACACCCTAATTCACAAATCTGAAATCAAAACACAAATGTGATCGAAAGTCGTTGAAATCTGAACAATACCTGAAGAAGCAAAAGTGATGGCCGTTGAAAGCAGCAGGTATTGATGATCAAAAGTCGTTGAAAGCTGTTGAAGATTGAAATTCAGAACTGGATGAATGATTATAGGTTTTGATGATCGATAAATTAACTGCCGTAATTAATAGGTATTAGAGTTTATGATCGATTAATTTGGATTGGGCCATTTTTACCAACAATCCAAGATTCGTGTATCTCGTTTTATATATAAAAGATCAGCTTCATTAATATAAACAGATAACTTCGTTTATTGGTTATCCTCATTTGTTCTAAGGCTTATAATATTGGTGTCTTGTGTTCGAATCCCTCTCCCCCATTCATAACCAAGGGTTTTTTTCTTTTTTTTTTGTTCATGTATTTTAGATAGCTTTGTACTTTAGTTCTTTTTTTTAGTTAATAAACAAATTTTCGAATGAAAAGTTATCATCTTTAATTTTTTTAACGTTTTATATTACGACGTAAAACTGAGCCGCCGCAAAAAAAAATTCAATTCACCACCCACACCGCACGACGTGTTTTTTATCTATATTTCAATTAGCATAACCAAGCCGCCCATACGCGGCCGACATACGACTACCAAAGAGCGACTCCCAACCCGTTTCGCACTGTCTCGAAGGGGTGTCGCGGTACAATCCTTGGAGTGTGTCATATGTGGGGAGTATAACGAGACTAGCGAACACCTACTCCTTCGACCAAACGGTTCGGAGTGTTATATCAATGGTGTAAAGCACAGCCAATCTTTGCATTTAGGGTCTGTTTGATTTCCATTTAAGTCTATCTAGACTCTTTAAAAATGTGGCTATTTCTTATTAGATATAACTATTATTGGCATTAAGCTAGTTGATTGTTTTGTGGATGAATTTCTAAATTGTTCTTCATAACAGTAGATTATGTATTAATTAAGAATTGTTTTCAACTCAAGTGTCATGATACTACTATTGATAGCGTTAGAATTGTAATTTTGTCATACATGAACTAGTTATTATTTAAATCGTATTTTACATGCAGAACAACCAGCTGATGCAGAACAACCAGCTGGTACAGAACAACAATCTGTTGATCCACCAAAGAGGCGCGGTCCGAATTTAAATCTTAGCGTCAATAGGACTCTAAAGGATTTGCCTGAGGGTTCTAAAATCCCTTTGAGAATGGATGAGCATACAATATCCTTTATTGGGACCTCAGCAACAGACTTTGCGACCGAGTGTGGAATCATTATGCGCAATTTTTGTCCGATGAACTATCACACATGGGAATCAGTACCGGAAGATGCAAAAACCTTGATGTATGAGAAATTAGAAGTAAGTTGTATTATTTTTACTTTTAAATATTTAGAAGCTATTATGATGTTACATTTTCGTTTCTATCATTAACAATGTATTCGATTCGATGTAGGGAAAATTCGAGTTATTGAGAACAAATACCATTTTTATGGAGTATGTGAATGCTCGACTACATGCCCAATGGAAACGCACCCGAGGTAAATGGAGTGAACATTGGAAGAAGAACGGAGGGAAAACCAATCCGCAACTAGCAAGATCTAAAAGGAAATCGGATTGCCCGATTCAAGAATGGAATCATTTGTGCGACTATTGGGAGTTAGAAAAAACTAAGGTATGCTATTTTTTTTTTACAAATCCAATACATATACGTGAATTATTTTCTTACTTTTCGGGTCTAACTTGTATGACGTTTTTTTATTATTTATAGAAATATAGTGATAAGATGGAAGCTAATAGAGCAAAACAAGTTAATATAAGCAGAGGGGGCTCTCGGTCGATAGCCAATCATACATTTCAAATGGTAAGATTTAGACTTTCGACTCATAGTGCAATATATTATTGATGTTAACGTAGTAGTAGAATTTGATGAGTTTTTCTTAGGCTTATTATATCTGTTATAAAAAGATTGATTTTACTCTTTTCAGAAAAAATCTAATCTTCATTATTATAATTTTTATAATGTTAGATAAATCACGAGACTCAGATGCCGCCTAGCCCGTTAGAACTTTATCACAAGCTGCATTTCAATGCCACGAAACAAGGATGGCTAAATGAAAATTCACGTATTGAATATGTAAGCATCTTCTTGTTAAAAACTTTTGATTGTGATTTTTTTGTCAAATATATATTCCGCGTTGCTACTAGTTTTAAATACTATTCTCTTACCTTCTATTATGATAGGAAAACATCATTGCACATAAGCAGGCAGCCTTGGATGAATTAAATTCTAAAGGAATAACAATTACCACTACTATGGAGCATCAACTTGAGAAAGAAGCCATAAAAAGTGTTTGTGGTAGGAAGAAAACAATACAATCAGCATGGGAGGTTGGTGTTGGGCCCGTGTTGAGGAAAAAAGATAGTTGGATGAAATCGGTAGCTGAATCATCTCAACGAGACTCAAGTGAGAACGAAAGTCTGAGAAATAAGGTTATTGCACTCGAGGCGAAACAGAAACGAGATAAGGAGAAATATGAAAGAATGTTTGAGTTCATTGGCACAAAGTTTCCAGACTTTGAAAGCACAATACCCATAGATGCAAGTGATGAAGTTGTTAGTGATAATACAATTTAGGTAGTTAGTTATGATGTTTATTATCTTTTTTTATCTAGTACTCTTTTAAACTTTAGAACCGATTATTTGGTGTTATTTTGCTTGGTTATTGTTATGATATTAGTGCTTGAATGTATTAGAATTTTGGGAAGCAAAAGCCAAATTTATGAATTATATTACTGTAATTTAGTAACTATATTTTAATATATAAACTAAAAAAATAGTCATTGCAAAACATATTAGAGACTGATTTAGAAGACTGATTTTCAGACCCCGATATAAATTTATTAGAGACTGAACATGATTGTTATCTTAGACTGATTATTAGACTCCACAAGTACATGTTGGAGACTAAAATAACATAGTATCGGATACTAATTTTTAGTCACTAAACTTGCCATATTAACGACTGAAATCGAGTCGTACCTGGGACTAATTCTCAGTCTTTAAAACAGTTTATTGCAGACTAATTTGATACGGAATCATGATGTAATGAAACCAATAGGGACTATATATACTTGTTTAGATAACTAATTTTCAGTCCCTAAAGTTACACAGAGGGACTGAAATATCATAGTATCTGCGACTGATTTGCAGTCATTGAAGATATGTTTTAGGGACTAAAATGATGTGGTACCAGGGCCAAATTAAGGACTGAACTTTTATGCATCGGAGACTGACTGTTAGTACCTGATGATATCATACAATGGGGACTGATTTTTAGTCACTAAAACCACTATTTAGGACTAGGTATCTGGTACTGACTGGGGACTGGCATATCAGTCCCTGAAAACCATTAGGAACTGATTAGGGAGTATCAAAGACTGATTTTTAAGTCCCGAATGCCAGTCTTTTTTGTAGTGATATCAGCAGTCTTCACTTGTTCAGGGCAGATAATACTGAGCTGCTTGAAGCGAGCAGTCAAAGCAGCGTTATCACCATCCTTCTGCTTCAGATGCCAGAATTCATCCTCCAGCTTTTGGCGCTCATGGGGAGGGCAGAACTCTTCGAGCATGACGTTCTTCAACTCATCTCACGATAGACCATAAGCTGCGTTATTTCCGTGTTTGTTCCTCTCGGCCGTCCACCAGTCTAATGTGCGGGACTGGAAGACGCCGGTAGCATTCAGAGTGCGGAGATTGTCAGGACATCCACTCTGACGCAGGGTGACCTCGAGCGAGTCAAAACATTGAAACGAGGCCGTAGGGCCATCTTCGCCAGTGAACTCTTTTGGTCTGCAAGCCTTGAACTGTTTGAAACTAAAAGCAGCTTTAGGGGTTTCCGTCCTGGACTCTTCGGAGGATTTGCTCATATTCTCGTATAGTTCGCTCACGATCTGAGGAACAGCCTTTGCCATTTGCTTGGCGACGAGAGCAGCAAGGCGTTTGTCTTTCTGGTTTTGGCGAGCAGCGTGCGAGTGACGGGATCCAGATGACGACATTGTCTGCAACAGACATCGCCATAGGACTCAAACTCAATATAATCGAATCTCACCTCACACGTCTAATACTACTAAAGCTCAGGAACACGTATAATCAGGTAACCACATAGTCACATAGGCACATAATCACATATTCAAATAAACACAGAAGCACATAAGCACGTAGAGCATAGAGACACAAAACACAGAAGCATGTAAGCACAAGAGGCAGTCAGAATACAGAAACCTATTATTCAAGGTCAGCGAGCGTTCGAGAATAGCGATTCCGATTAGCGAGTACACAGCGAGTAGTATAGCATGCGTATAATCCTCAATAATAACGATTTGTTAGCGTGTTGAGATAGATGTGCGGTGCGAGTCGAGTGTGTCGATCAAAGAGAAAGCAAAAAGAGAATAAATCACCAAAAATCGTAACACATAAATAGATAAAATCGCATAAATCACAAAAAATCCACATAAAGATGACAAATATCAGAGTCGGCAGTAGCGATCTCAGAATCGAAACACATAAAAATCGAGAATAGATTGTCTCAGGCTCGATAGACATTGACTACCTAAAGTGATCTGACTATTCACAAAGACTTTTGGTACACACTTTGGCCTTCGGGACTGTGCTCTCGCCTCGAATTTGGGCGATCGGCACGCATCCTTCTAGTCATACCGTGACTTTAAGTTGTTGGAGTCGGTCGAGAGTTTTGTAAAAACCAAAATGAGATCGGAACAAGTTGTCAAGGTTAGGGTTTCACCCCTGACTTAACAACTTCGTTCCTGTTTTTGATAAAATAAGGAAGAATTATGCGTCAAAGTAGGGATTTCACTCCTGATTCAACACAAGTTCTCCTGTTTATAGATAAAATGCGGGTCGAACAAGTAACTCAGTCAAGAGTTTGCGGTTTTACACCTAATCCCGACCCAATTGCACGTTCATTTTCGAAAATTAAAGTGCAGTGATAGTGTAGCGTAGGCGAGAATAGCGAGAAATAGCAGGTAAGCTCGTACATAATCCCTTCAGGACGTGCACAAGTCGGTCTGTTGGTACCCTACTATAGACTAGGTCATTTCTAAGACATCGAGCCGGACTAGGTCAAGTCTTGCCTAATTCCCTATAGTTATGGCTCTGATACCAATCTGTCACACCCCAACCGATGGCGGAAACATCGGGGCGTGTCACTGAGTGAAACAGATTGTCCAGAAGTTTCCATAACAACTATAATTACCAATTATTTAAAGCATCATGTCCCATACCATGACATAAAAGATAACATAATTATTACAGACAAGATCTAGTCAAATTGTTCTGTTCCGACAACTCAGATTTCAAATACAGACAATTCATTTATTTGTTTCTAGACCTTTCCTAGCTTCGATTTCACAGCAAGCCAAGCATATAAATATCCTAAGCACCTGCCACATACGTTAAAGTAAAGGTCAATACACATAGTGTAAAGGTGAGCATACAAGTTTAATAGATATAATAGAGTTCGAAATCGATTACGTATAACCAGCACGTACAAAGTGTGAAATGAAGCACGTTAGTTATCGAAATGAACCTATCGATACCAATGACTGTGGGTTGACTGCCCAAGGCAGTTCGTAATACACACTCACCACTGTGAGCCATGTAACAAATTATCCTTAACAACCCCTGAGTGAACAGGTGCTCAGTCCAAACTATAGTACTATCATTGCTAAGGCAGGTAGACAGCATTCCATGTGTAAACATAACAAACAAGCATTCATTAAGTCACGTATAACATGCAGTAACAGTTAACGTTAAAGTATTGCGTAGTGTATTTGATGTGATTTAGAATAAGTAACGTATGTAACACCCAAAAGTGCGTAAAGCAAAAAGGGGATCGAGTATACTCACAGCGACTGATGGATTGAAGGGAGCGCTAGAGAGTAAGGTTAGCCTGATCAGAACGATAGCATAACGATAAGTGTCGCGTAAAATGATACAAAGTGTCAGTGGATCGAACAGCAATCCGATCGGGTGGCAATCCGATCAGGTGACCGGTTGATCGGATGACGATCCGTTCGGGTGGTCGCTCGATCGGGTGGCCACTCGATTGGATGGTCATTTCGTTTGGGATGGATGTGTTTGTGTATGATGACTTGTCTTTTGAAGTTTTTGTTGTAGCATTTTGAAAATAGAGAAGTATCTCTACCCTTCAGGTCGGTCGATCGAACGGTTGTTCGATCGGACGGCAATCCGATTGGCGAGGCTTCTCAGGTTAAGAACAAGTTCACCGCAGGACGGTCACTCGATCGGATGGCAATCCGATCGGGTGGCAATCCATATGCATTGAACATGTTGAAAATTGTTTAAGTGTTGAAGTCAAACATCACATGGTCGAGTGGCAATCTGATCGGGTGGCAATCCGATCGGACGACAATCCGTTCATTGTTCAAAACCTCAAAATGTTGAAATAAAAGTTAAGTGTGGGACCCAAGGTGCAATCCGATCGGGTGGCACTCCGGTCGGGTGGCAATCCGATCGGACGGCAATCCGTCCCAGATGACCTGGTCGTCTTCTTCCTTGGTTATTTTGATAGTTTGTAGTTTTCTCAAGATGTTTTGATAACGTGCTAAATAACAGAAACCTCGTCAAGGCTTAGAGACCCGATCGGACAGGAACCACCCTAGTCCGACCAGTTAATTGTTCGAGACGGTGTTTCATGTTCAACCCGAAATCAGTATTCTCGTGGATAGAATCCAGATCTTGAACCAACACTTCGACAAGAAGGAGTAGAAGATCAGAACAAGCTTCGATTCTATCAGTTTTGAGTGCATTGAGTGTAAAATAGTTGAAAGAAAGTTGCAAAACCAACTTTCAATCCTTTTTACCCAGAATATGTTCAGATCTATGAAAGATCTTTGTTAATTTGTGTGGAAATCGTTTAGATCTAAGTTGTTCTTGGTGGATTGAAGCCAAAACATGAAGTTCATAAGAACACCATGATGACATCATCCTAGAACACCTCAAATCTAGTGATTTCACGGTTAAAAGTTAAGATTCAAAAGATAGAAAGGTGTAGGAGTGCGTGTAGATCAAGAAAGTACAAGATTTACGTGGAAAACTTACAAGAATCGTGAGAAATCTGAAGAAATAGCGGCTGGAGCGAGTGAGCAGAGAGAGAGAGCTGTCAACATCAAATGCTGTTGACATATGGGGTATTTATAGGGTTTCCATAAATGGAAAGGGGAATAAGTGGCTGGTCGATCGGGTGACAACCCCATCGGGTGGCAGCTCGATCGAGTGGCAACTCGATCGGGTGGCAGCTCGATCGGCTGACCACTCGATTGGAGTGATTCGCGTGATGAGTTTTGCGATTTCGATTCGCGTGTTAAGCGTTGCGATGCGATAGAGTTTCCTATTCAAATTACTTTTAATCCCAACTACTATATCAACATACAATCATCCTAATTTAACTTGCGTTTAGCGTCTGTGATTCGATTGAGATTGAGTTGCGATTGCGTTTCAATTAATCACCACAACATAATATAAATAAACATGCACAAGTAACACATAAGAGGCACACATGTAAAACAATATCCAGAACGCGTAATCCGAGTTGCGAGTGCGATTGCGATAGGCGATAAGCGGTAAAACATGCGATAAACGTCGATTAAACTTCGATTAGAAATTTACGAGTCAAAACAGGAATTGAGCAAGGAGTGAAAACAGGAAATACGTGGAAATATCAGGGTGTGACATTGAATTTGTTTTTGTTAGTTTGACTTTGATTATCAGATTTGTCTCGGATCAACACCGTTGATTAGTGGTTGAGACTAAAAGGTACATACTTTGTTAAGCCATTAAGGTGTTGGTGACTAAATAATTGGATCTGGATTTTCCTGTCAAGAATAATTTATTAGTTTTGTTTATTTTTTTCCCTTATTTTATATTATAAATAATCTTTGTTTGTTGCAGGTTTGTAAATAACTGGATCTGGATTTTCCTTCTTTTTTTTCCTTCTTGGTGTCGATTCGTGTAACACCCCGTGTTTTGAAAGTCAAAGTCAAAGTCAAGATTGAAGTCAAAGGGAGACAAGATTGCTAATTGGGATCTGTCACTCCTTGCTCAATTCCTGTTTTGACTCGTAGATAGTCTATTTTATGCTTTACGTTAGTTGTATTATGTGGGCGATAAGTGGCCCACCTTTCTGCAAAGCTGTCTGGACCCCTGTATGGCGAACCGTCTGAAATCTCTATGGGATGCGTGGGCGTCCCAGTAGGTGGCTCGGTAGCCTCTGGATCTGGATCCTCATCCATATCCATACCCTGGGCTTCTATAAGTGGTCCTCTGGTCCCAATGGGTTGTGGCCCATTGGTTCTTCAATCACGTTCGCCGGGTTAAACCGGCTCTGAAAGTACGGGGTCGAGTCCTGAAAAACCCGGTGTGAACTCGACCGTTGCAGTGGAAGGAAAGAATGGTGAGAATCATTGGGCTCGTTTTCTGATTGTGGCCCAAAGGATTGGTGATACGAGGGCGAAGATCTTAGCAAGACAGAACACCTCGCGGGTTCCAAATATGTCCTCCAGTCTTCTTGAGGACTAGTGCTCATAGTTACTGAAGGAGTTCGCCGGTGTGATGGCCCGGCCTCGTGGTCATGACTGGTGAAAATTGGGGCTTTTCCGCCTCTTCCTCTTCCTCTAATACGCGGCGGCATTTTCTTGTTCCTGCCAACACAAACAAAAGAAACAACAAAGGAAAACAATAAAGGACAAAAATAAAAGATTAGGATTAGTCCTAAGTCCTTTGCCTAGACTCGGAAGTCAAGGAATGTGCAACTGTGTCATTGAGATTAAACACAAAAGGCTAGTGTTTAATTCACTCAATGTTGGCTCTGATACCAACCTGTCACACCCTGATATTTCCATGTATTACCGGTGGGGAGTATCGTGACGTAGTTGATATCATCATAGTCAAATAATCACAGTTCAATGCACAGCGGAAGTCTAAAGTAGAAATATTACAAAACCAATTGAAAGTAACATAAAGTATTACACAACGGTTGTAAAAAGATCCACAACGCAGATCAAAGATAAAAAGGAATATTGTTCAACAGATTTAAGCATCAAAAGCTTGCAAGACTCTTTATTTGACACTAGGAGTAGCCAGCCCATTTCGCTTAGTACCTGCACTTAACCTTTTTGGAAAATACGTCAGTTTACACTAGTAAATACAATTAACCGACTCTTTTGAAAATATTTAAGAAAATTGATTTAAGTGCACAAGGCACAAATATTCTTTTATAACTTGGGATAATTATTTAAAAATAATCTTGTAAAAGAATTATATGTTTGTTATACGTTCAGTAGCCCGGGTTAGAAGTACCGGGTTAAAGATTAATAGACACACCACATAATATAACCCACGGCGAGTTATTCTCGAACAAGCGGGTATATCATTTTACATACGCACCGGCAGGTGTATGCCTACACCCCGTGCTTAAGTCGTGGCCATTTCAATGAATGAGCCGAGGATATTCGGGACATGGTCATTAACCCCCCAAAGGCTTAAAACAAACAAAACAGATTAAACGG
Organism: Helianthus tuberosus; assembly: GCA_030545235.1. NCBI lineage: Eukaryota > Viridiplantae > Streptophyta > Magnoliopsida > Asterales > Asteraceae > Helianthus > Helianthus tuberosus. The sequence goes on along the minus strand of CM060410.1, from coordinate 47,078,959 downwards.
GTTATCTCAATGATTTAACCTTCATACGATTAAAGATTCAATACCCGACCAAGCGGTATTATTAAATACCGTACCCCAAGCCCGTATAAGGGAAAATAAGTTAAAAGTATTTACCTGAGCAAAAATACAAATTTATCTCAGCCGTATAACAATCAGCACGTGCAAATATCTTTTACTGGGCTCCTAAATCTGGAACGAAGGTTTGAATAACCTATTAGATCCCTAACGGGTCTTACTTAAGTTTAAACTTAGACCGGTTAGTTTTAAAGAAAGGTTCACGGTTCAAAACGCAAGATTAAGCGAAGACCGGATTAGAATGTGATTTTGACCCGACAAGTATGAATACTTGTATAATATGGGTAAACTAAACACATTCTGGATTTTGAAGTGAAAATGATAAGGTTTGACCCGTTTCGGTCAATTTATGAAAACTAGTCACATAAACCATACCGAACGCGAAAAATGCATAACGGGTAACCAATTGAGTCATGTATAGGTTTCACAAGTTAATATGCCTTAAATATGTTGTGATATCAGTAGGATACCTTCCATTATACCCAAAACGAATTTAAAATCAATTTAAGCCTCGTAGGGGTATTTTGGTCATTTTAAAGTTTATAAAAGAGGTTAAATGACAATCTGAGGTTCTGATCTAAAATGATCAGTAAAAATATTTATTTTTGCAAGTCATAACAGTAAGATATTGTATATATGTGAAATTTATCATTTATGACCAAACTATGCACCGAATGGGCATTTTGGTCATTTCACATAAGCTTTAGGTCAAATCTAGAAATCCGAGTTTAAAAATTTTACCTACTGTTAAAGTATAAAAATTTACTTATAATATCAGTAGGTAATGGGTCTTAAATGTTAAATATAGTTTTAACCCATACTATGTGTTTAAAAAGCGTAAAAAGTCGGTATTTGATGGTTTTCGGGTTATATAAGGAAAGCTGAGGTCTTAATCAGTCCATAAGGCTTAAAATATTTTATTTAACATATGAAATCAGTAGAAAAAGGTTTGGCATCAAAATGTTATGTAAAACTCATTTTATTAGCAAAAAGGGCATAACCGTCAATACCGAATTTACATTAAAACTCTATGGTTTAATCAGTTTAAAATTCAGTAAAATTTCCAAAAATCCCTAAATATTATATTATGTTAGTAGGTATAAATTTTGGTGGCAAAATTTGGGTTTAAATAGGTTTTATGCCGATAATGCCGTTTAATTAATAAAAAATCTTCAATTTACGATATCGAGCATAACTCCTAATTTAGACCACAAACTGATCTCAAATTTTAAGGACATATTTATAAATCAGTAATAAAGATTTTGTCCTCTCACATTTTCAAAAATCTCGTTTTAATATAAAAAGGGCATAATGGTCAACTTTTAGGCATTTAACGGAAACATGCAACGAACTAGTATTTCTAAGGAACCAAGTTATATAACCTCAGAGGGTTATACTAACCTATATTATGGTCCTAAAGGAACCCTATGGCATATCTAAAACAAGCTAAATCGGGTCAGAACTGAAAGTCAAAGCAAAAGTCTACTTTTGCAACTTTCGGTTCCGAACCGAGCCTAAACTCAGAATTGTCGGGTTGAACATGCCTAGACATGTTCTTATATCATTTACCAAGTTATTTTAATGTTAAAACATGTTCCATAACCTCTGCATTGCTAGTTATGAATTTATTTGCAAAAATAGCTTCTGTTGACCACTTTAATATTAAGTTTGACCCGACAATTGACCAAGTTAGAGTGATAATCAGTGGGTGCCCTTTTAAGGGTTTATTACCCACATAATTACCAACTCATAGCCACTTTCAATTCGAATAATGGCTGGACCATTTGTGATTTATCACTAAGTCAAAGCTTAATTACGATGGCTTTGACTTTAGTCATTAAACTAATAAAACTTGAACTTAAGAGGCTAAGAACACTTACTAGGGTCCTTAGCACGAGAATAGAACAGAAGATGGCTCTCTTGAACTCCAGGAAGCTCCTGAGAAAGTGTTGTGAATAAAAATTCAAGTGAATGCAAGAACAATGCAAACAAGGGCCCTTATATAGGATTTCTAGAGCTCCAAGATTGATCCACATGCCCCTACAAATGATCCTTGATGATTCTAGGTGTCCCCTATGCATGAAAATTTGTTGGCTGAGTCCCTAGAATCAAAAACTAGCATGCAAAGGTGGTGTAACAGGCTGAACTTGCAGCTGTGCAGATTTTTCTGCATCTGGCACTCTTACGCGGCCTGCGTAAGAGTTGGCCTAAGGGTTACGCGGCCCGCGTGAAGGGCAATTTCCGGTAAACAGTTTGCCAACTTTGCAATTTCAGTCCCTGGTCCAATTAAACTTTATTTAACTTTCATTTATTGCATTTTGGACCCCCATAGTTAACTTTTAAGGACCTTGGGTCATAAACTAACTCCATTACGCACCTGGTTAGTTGTACGATCACCCGAAAAGTCTTGATTTCTTCGAAACCCCGCAAAATTAATATCCGACATTCTTGAGAACAAAATATATAATTATTACAATGCTTTTAGGTTCGTTAAAAGGTCACTCAGAGGTTACTTTCAACATGTTGACACTTTTAACCCCTATGTTTCGTAAGATCCATAATTTAATCACAAACGACTTTCTAAGTTCGATAAATTATTTGTTAAAGAATACGAACGTCGTGTGAGGTCAATCAGAGGCACAAGAATGGCATGTTGACACTTTGGATCCCTTTTACTAACATATTTACATTGTTTGACAATTTTAGTCCCTCCAGATCAATCTATTACACGTTTAAAGTCCATGACACGTGTCTTCATTATATTGGTCGTGATTTTACGAGGTGTTACATTCAACGAAAGAAAAATTAGGTCAAGATAGACTCACTAAAAAGAAAAAGACCCTGAACCAGTTACTGAGTATCTAAAAAATGTAAGATTTGACTTTATTACCTGAGTAGAAACCTAATGGCAACGACTTTAGAACTCGCAGGAGAAGTTCATCAGATTTCTCCATGGGAGAACTCAAAAGAAGAAGAGCGACAACAGGATACAAATTCGATAACAGATAATCTGGTGAATCCGGACCATTAAACCCATCATAAATCCCCACGAAAACCCACCTGTGCTCCTCCGAAACATGTACCCGATCCTCACCCGCTTTCCCTTGAGCCCATTGAAGATTCTGACTCTGATTCTGAGTCACCCGAGAGAGAGAGAAGGTCTTGTGAGATGTGCGATATGTGAGAGAAATAGAAGGTCTGATGAAGCTTTTATCCGTGTGAATTGAAGTGGACGGCTCCGCGATCCATGTGAAAAAGTGAGATAAATGGACGACTAAAGATGAATCAGTTAAAGGGTAAATTGTTTGTGTTTTCTTGTGCTTTAAATCTTGTACATTGTGCATTAAGTGTGTCACACCCCCAAAATCCACCTGCGGAGTACTACCGCTTGGAGGCGTGATTGACCAGGATCCAGCCACCAATCATATTGAACAAGCATAAGTAGTTATAACGTTCAACCAATACAATTGGTGTTCACACAAAACATAGTTAAGTTGCAAGCGGAAGCATAAGTCTTTAAATCAAAACATAAGTTTAATTGTTTCAAAGTTTAACATGGCACACAGCCGTCCATGTCCCACAACGACTCTCTTCCATGCAAGCTCCAGCTGAGTACCTATTGTCCTGCAAAGCATGTAGTAACGAGTCAACAACAAGTTGAGTGAGTTCACGGTTGGGTGTTCATTTTTAAGTTGTTTCGAAAACAGTTTCCTTTATCTGGCATCCTGCCGTGGGGGTTACCCCATAGTTAAAACGTGACTTGTTTATTCCCGGTTACTCTGGCAATCCAGCCGTGGGGGCTACCCCGTGTTAGTTATCTGGCATTTCGGCCGTGGGGGCTACCCCATGTATACACTAGACTCGTTACCATATCGACTGCTGACTGTAGTCATGTTTAAGTGCCCTGAAACTGTCAATGTCTATCATCATTGACGTGCCCCAGATCCATTAGTTCACGCCCGTCCTCTGCGGCACGGTGTAAGGTTTGTCAGACCTAAATAGCGCTATCTAACTAATGACCCGCTCGCCATTGGCCCGGCGATTAAGTCGATATAAAAAGGAGGGACTTCGTGATAGAGTTTTGGTCTAGTACGAGTTATCTGTCCGTGAGGACGAGGAATTACATTCCTGAACCATTGTTGTCCTACCCAAGGAGGACGAGGAACCCATGTTCCTTAACCCCAATTCCCGACCCCTGGGAATCCCATGCTTTGTAGAGGGTGTGAACTCACCTTGGTTTGCTCGGCAGATACACAGAAAAGTCAATCAAGTTGTAAGTGGTCAACTACGTCCTAACATAGATACCATTTACGTCAGGGTCATATCCAAGTAGTGCACGTATGTTCTACACGTATTGTACACAAGTAACAATTATGGCATACATGTCTAGCATGATAGTTCAAATCAACGGTTCGTAATAGGTTCCACAGTAACACTCACGTAACAATCCAAAGTTTAAGTGTGCGGCCCAAACAGTTGGGCTCGTAATAGTATGCAGGTCCAAAACAGTACACGACATACACAATTAGCAATGCACAGAAAGCCCATACATTCGGCCCACTAACTTAGGCCCGTAACTATGCAAGTCCAATCCAGCGAGTGTGTGTACATGGTCTCGAGTCGAGACTGTGCGGTCTCGAGTCGAGACTGTGTGATCTCGGTTTAAGCTTATAAATCTCGAGTCGCAACGGATGAGGTCTCGAGTTATGCAGGTGTTGGTTTCGAGTCGCAACCGGACTCGCTACCGTGGGTCTCGAGTCGTCACGAGGTGATCTCGAGTTGTAGCTTCATGGTCTCGAGTCGAGACTATGGGTTCTCGACTCGCAACCCAAGTCGCAACTGTAGTCTCGAGTTATCATGTCCCCGGTCTCGAGTCGAGACTGAAGGTCTCGGCTGGGACATATGCTGATTTCCGACATGTACTATCCAATGAGGTTTTAATTTCATGCAACCATTTTGTACTATCCACTAAACATGTTTTCTTGTCTAAACCTCTATCAAAATAGATCAAACAACCAGATTTCAAATATTCAAAACATGTTCATATGATATTCAACAAGTTCTTCATACATTCATCATGTTCATCAAATATTCATAACACAAACAACCCTTATTCAAACATATTTTGCATTTTTCGGGTAAGAGTTATATTACCTAAACTAGATATCAAGCTCATATTGCAACCCAACCATTTGTTCTATCTCCTCATGAATCGGATAATCATTATCATTCTTTTATCATACAAAAATTTATACCTCTACTAAAGATATCAAGTTCATTATAAGGGTTGTAACTAAGCATGCATCATCTAACCACCAAGAACTCCTTAACTCCACAAACATCTTTGTCATATTCAAACACTAGAAATGGTGCATATTGTCACAAAATCAACACTTTACTCATGTATAGAACCTCTCAAGCAACATATTATCAAATAATCTTCATCATACATCATCAACAACAACCGAAATATAAGCACACAATGGGAATCACTAACCGGTTAAAGGGTATGAAGGGTGAACTTCCAAATGTCGATTCCGAGCTTGAACTGAAAGTCCTAGTGTGCCGGTGTGGATCCGAGAGAATGGGAGTAGAGGTGATGTTTGATCTTTAGGGTTTTAGGTTTCTCTAGAGAGAGTGTGTAGGAGAAGGTGTGTGTGAGAGTGAGTGTGTTGTCCAAAGAAATGGCACCCATGGCTATCCACTTAGTTTATATATCCGATTCAAGTAGTGCACCCTAATGGGCTTTCGGTTGTGTCTCGGGTCATAATAATACACACATACGTACAATTACAACACATAAACGTAGCACGTAATCACATAGGATGTTCATATATATAATTAATCACACAAGTTAACTAGTCACACGTTTAAGCATGTTACAACGGGATACAAGAAGGGTTCTAAATTTCGAGTTGTCACAAAGTGTGTTTTCAACACATTGGCAAATTACCATTCCTATCCCCTGGATATCCTTTTATATATAGTATATATATATATATATATATATATATAATATTCTAACCCTTTTGGGTTTCATAGTGTCAAAACAAGTATTATGTGATAGATGATTATTTTCTCATATACTTACTTTCGACATACTTTAAATTCCGAATTCCGACTCTAAGCATACCTGATGTCTGTCGTGAAGAACATGCAAAAACCTATTTAAACTATTAGTATAGAATAAGTAGGGTATCGAACCAAGGGAGGATTGTGGAAAGTATCGAAATGTTAAGTGTTGCTTATCTATTGCGTAAAAGTAAATCTTGATTGTGGATTTGTGAGATTGCTAAAGTAAACGAATTAAATCGAGGTTTTAATCAATAGGAAAAACAATGGTTCCTCAGGAATTCAGATTTCCAGTTAGATTCAATTATGTGTTTTATCACAACACTCACATAGACATAAGTGTTTAACCTAATTCATCAATTGTGATAACCAACGACTAAGTACTCCAGTCAATACATAACGGGAGGTTATCGAATGACTATCAATTACAATTACAAACCCTAACCCCATGTCAAATATATCCCAATTACTAGAACTTTCGGGAACTGAATGCTTAGAAATTAAGGTTTAAATAAATGCAATTGTTTACAACCAATAAATCAAATCAAGGGTGAAAAGCATCGAATGCTTAGATCACCAAGTTAAACGATTGTTATAAACACATAAAATTATCTAACTTACAAAAACCCTCCATCCGGAGGAAACCACTAGTAGACTAGCCGCTCATTAGGGTATGATTGATCTTCATCGGCTTGATAGACTGTTGGAACCCTCCTGTCTTCGAAGATGAGAATAGATGATATCGAGGTGCCCTCGATAATCGATGGTATCCAATAAGAGGGCCCAAAAGTGATCCAATGTTGGCTACCAAAAATTCGTAATAATGGAAGCCCAAAGTTGTGTTATAGCTGCTACTTTTGACAAGTTTCGGCCCATGTGCCCATATATCTTTAAAAAAAAATAAAAGTCGTGCTCTGCACATGTCTTGTAGATGTGCCGCCCCCTAGGGTCACATGGAGGACTGCCGAAATGATGATGATCATTTATTCAATGATGATTTATGATATTGATGGCTTGTTGTTGACTTTGAATCACTCTTTGCATGTGCCGCCCAAAAATTGTCTCTCCATATATGGCTGCCAATCTTGTTCCTATGTCACGTGATGATGATGATGATGATGATGATTATTATTATTATTATTATATTGAGAATTCCTCTTTGTCTGCGTGAGATGATGATGAGTATTATTATGTTGTCTTTTGTTTCACCCAAGGCTACCAAATGCCCTAAAACCCCTTCACGTATTGTCAATGTCCAACCGTGACATGAGTTAGGGTGTTCCACCCAATAATTGTCTTTTCCAAATAAAACATGCGCTGCCTTGTCTTTCAACCGTAGCCTATGGTTTAAGAACCGTAGGTTACGGTACGAACATTCTGTTTCTTTGTTGATTTCCCAGCATTAATGAACCGTAGGTTAAGGTATATTAACCGTAGCTTACGTTGCAACATATAAGCTCCTCCATAGCCGAACAAGTCTCGACTGATATGATTTTTCTAGAAAAACATCCTTGCTTATTTCTCTTCGCTTCTAAGCACTTTAATTTCTTCGAATTATGCCGATTAACCTGTAACACCACAAAAGCTCGTAGTTACTATATTCAACGAATATAATCACATAAATCACATTAAATCACACAATCTAATACACTTAAGGTTCATGTTTCACACTCCCCATCACATCCCCACACTTATCATTGATTGTCCTCAAGAAACCATTACAAACATTACTCACCTTATTAACAAATCACCATTAAATCCCTTACCGAATTAACAATTTAAGGTCCTAAGTCATACCCGTCCCATAGACTGACACAATCGAGATTGACAACCTGACAAACAAATGATACGCGTTTAAAACAATTAAAGACCTGTCTAACTAAAACTAACATGCTTATGATACTACACACATGCCACACGCCCCTCACAATGATCACTCCTCTCGGTTTAATCAAGACTAGCGTGTAATGTGCTAGTATGTAATTCGCTCAAAACCAAATATGCTACTTTGTAATCATAAGCTTGTATAGCAATCACACCTCCATTGTATCAAATAACGTAACACATACCAAAGGGACTTTTGGGTTTTGGGTTAAGGGCAAAGGTAAGGAAATATATATATATATATTTTTTTTTTTTTTTTTGGTGAACACAATGGATATACCAAACCATGACAACTTATTCACAATAATACTAACACATGGGTTATTTTCGACCCATTTATTTAACACGAACATAACAATGATTTTTTTTCTTTTTCTTTTTTTTTTCTCTTTTTTTTTCAATCAATCAAACATCTAACACACAATTGTCATTCATAGTTGGTAATCAAACAGGTCAAACAAGGTGTAGCAAACGAAGGGTAAAAGGCTCAACATGGTTAACTAAGGTGGGTGGAATCAACAATCAACATATAGAACAATGAATGGATCCTAATGCCTTTATCATTTATATGTATACGCTAAATCACAGTCTCGGCACGTATCAAACCACACAAGTTCTAACACAAAGCAACATATGGCCTACACTCAACAAATGAACATTTATTGCAATTCAACTAACAGTCTAGTAGGCTCAAGTATCTCACCGAACAAAGGAATATGGGTTGCCGACACGTAGCATGTGTAATTCCTAAAGCATGTTACCCCTAGTTAGGCATCTCTTCTCAACTATTATTTAAAAACATGTCAGAAATACTCTCATGAAACTTAAAGGGACAACCATGACTAGGGATCTAAGTTAGTTTAAAATCAGCAAGGAACCCATTAGCGATTGAAAATGTTGGTTTTCATGTAGTTCAAGCATACTCGAGACACCATTTTTTAAAAAAAATTTCAATTTTTCTCAATTTCAACCCTTCAAGCATTTAAGATCATCAATCCTACCAACCCTCTCTCGAGTTACCGCATCCCCACACTTGGGATACATTGTCCCCAATGTATGGTGCAATTTATAGTCATAACCCGAGAGATACCACCTACAAACCATGAACGGCTAACAACCTACTCGACTCAACACAAATAAACCACTCCCAACACAAAAATTCACACCACCAAGTACACGAAAACAAATAAACACAAGATAGATAAACACATGCACCTGATCAGAAAACAAGTGAGTGTCTGTGGCGGTGTAACTGTTGTGATTTAACCGAAACATACGCCCCTCATAGATTCTTTGAGATCTCACCAAGGATGTTGCCAAACACCCCCACACTTGATTCATTGCATCCGTGAAGATAGAATCGTAGGAACCTGTCAAAACACAAACACACCAAAACGAAACCAAACCAAAATACAATACTATACATCCTCGGGCTGCCTCCCGAAAGCGCTAAGTTTAAAGGTCTTCAGCCAGACCGTACCTGATATGCGCTACGGTGGTCTCAATGCACATTTACCCCTTATATTTCCCATGAATGCACGGTACCTGACATCACTGATCCAGCGGGGTCTAATTTTTTTCAAGATGTCCACTGACGCACTGCAATCCGGCCTCAGTCCACACTTTCCTATCGAGTTCCCAACATACACTCGATAGTTAACTCTCCATAAGCGTTTCTTTTTACTCAATATCGGCAAATAAGTCGGATTGTTGCACAACCACTTTATGATGATCCGCCCGATGTCCTTCACCGTCACCTTCATCGTCTCTCTACGTGCATCCCCACACTTATTTTGTGGAATATCTTCTTTCACCTCATCACCTTCAACAATTTTCTCCACATCTGACTGTTCAGCAATTGGGGGAATCACCGGTGTGGTGTTAACCTCCACAACCCCATCCCTTACTTGAGAAGGAGACATCTGTAGAGACACCCATCTATCCCTGGCTTGGCGTTTTTCCATTGGAGTCATTCTTGGCCCATCATCCTTCACTTCAGCCATCAAAAGGTTATACTTCGTAATCCACATCTCCAACTGGTCCTCTATTGACAGGTCAGGTTTCGCCAATTCCTTTTCAATGTATGCCAGCTCTCTTTGTCTCCTATATTCCATAAGACTTCTAAATTGGGGTGATTGATAGTAACTAGGTGACTGGGGTGCACATTCAGACTCACCCTGATCAAATGTATGTTGGGTATGATAGGCATCCTGATAGTATACCGGATGGTCTTCATAAGAAAATCGAGAGTATTCATCATAACAATGGTCATACTCCTCTTGGTAACTCACGCTTTGTACCATCCCTGGATCATAGCTACTCTCATACCATGTCTGCTCATCATAATAATAATTCGTATCCGATTGGTAATCATATGCAACTCGCTGCGAATCAGAATAAGAATAAGAATAGTATGGGTGGACATCATCATCAGAATAAAAATCCAACTCATCTGCTCTCCTTTGTTCGTCCTCACACATTTTCCGGAACACAGGACAATCGTCACGCGTGTGACATGGACTACCACAACCTCGGCATGACCAGTAAGTACTTTCCATAATAAGATCTGCAATAAATCTGCACAGACAAAACTAGTATACCCAAGGTAAAAGCAAACAGTGGAATATGTGACGAATAAAAAACTATTTTTGGATTTTTTTAAATTTTTTTTTTTTTTTTTTTTTTGAACTAAAACTTAACACTAAACACTTTGCGCACGCCTCCCCGGCAACGGCGCCATTTTGATGTCTGTCGTGAAGAACATGCAAAAACCTATTTAAACTATTAGTATAGAATAAGTAGGGTATCGAACCAAGGGAGGATTGTGGAAAGTATCGAAATGTTAAGTGTTGCTTATCTATTGCGTAAAAGTAAATCTTGATTGTGGATTTGTGAGATTGCTAAAGTAAACGAATTAAATCGAGGTTTTAATCAATAGGAAAAACAATGGTTCCTCCGGAATTCAGATTTCCAGTTAGATTCAATTATGTGTTTTATCACAACACTCACATAGACATAAGTGTTTAACCTAATTCATCAATTGTGATAACCAACGACTAAGTACTCCAGTCAATACATAACGGGAGGTTATCGAATGACTATCAATTACAATTACAAACCCTAACCCCATGTCAAATATATCCCAATTACTAGAACTCTCGGGAACTGAATGCTTAGAAATTAAGGTTTAAATAAATGCAATTGTTTACAACCAATAAATCAAATCAAGGGTGAAAAGCATCGAATGCTTAGATCACCAAGTTAAACGATTGTTATAAACACATAAAATTATCTAACTTACAAAAACCCTCCATCCGGAGGAAACCACTAGTAGACTAGCCGCTCATTAGGGTATGATTGATCTTCATCGGCTTGATAGACTGTTGGAACCCTCCTGTCTTCGAAGATGAGAATAGATGATATCGAGGTGCCCTCGATAATCGATGGTATCCAATAAGAGGGCCCAAAAGTGATCCAATGTTGGCTACCAAAAATTCGTAATAATGGAAGCCCAAAGTTGTGTTATAGCTGCTACTTTTGACAAGTTTCGGCCCATGTGCCCATATATCTTTAAAAAAAAATAAAAGTCGTGCTCTGCACATGTCTTGTAGATGTGCCGCCCCCTAGGGTCACATGGAGGACTGCCAAAATGATGATGATCATTTATTCAATGATGATTTATGATATTGATGGCTTGTTGTTGACTTTGAATCACTCTTTGCATGTGCCGCCCAAAAATTGTCTCTCCATATATGGCTGCCAATCTTGTTCCTATGTCACGTGATGATGATGATGATGATGATGATGATTATTATTATATTGAGAATTCCTCTTTGTCTGCGTGAGATGATGATGAGTATTATTATGTTGTCTTTTGTTTCACCCAAGGCTACCAAATGCCCTAAAACCCCTTCACGTATTGTCAATGTCCAACCGTGACATGAGTTAGGGTGTTCCACCCAATAATTGTCTTTTCCAAATAAAACATGCGCTGCCTTGTCTTTCAACCGTAGCCTATGGTTTAAGAACCGTAGGTTACGGTACGAACATTCTGTTTCTTTGTTGATTTCCCAGCATTAATGAACCGTAGGTTAAGGTATATTAACCGTAGCTTACGTTGCAACATATAAGCTCCTCCATAGCCGAACAAGTCTCGACTGATATGATTTTTCTAGAAAAACATCCTTGCTTATTTCTCTTCGCTTCTAAGCACTTTAATTTCTTCGAATTATGCCGATTAACCTGTAACACCACAAAAGCTCGTAGTTACTATATTCAACGAATATAATCACATAAATCGCATTAAATCACACAATCTAATACACTTAAGGTTCATGTTTCACACTCCCCATCAATACCTCGAACTCCAATCCGTATACATTCAACCTCCTAAACTCATTCCCTCGTCAACAATTGGATAATCGGAAGAATTAACAATTTTGTGAGTATACTTGACCCGGTTTACCATTTTCACACTTTTGGGTGTAACATGTTTTCGTATACAAAACACATTTAATATACATATTCTTATGCAAACACACAAACAAACAATCCAATACATGCTTACTATTTGTTATGCTTGATTTGTGTTTTCTGGGTGATTCTTATGTGATGAACTTGTCATTAGCTTCGTACGAGCCTCTACTTAACATGTATAGCGCTATAGGAGTAACGCACCGCCCGTATTCTTGAGGTCATGTTAGGTTTATTCATTTATACTTGCATAAACAGAGGGTTGACTTGTACATCGCATGCCATTTTATACGTTAATCTTGGTAACTAGGTTTGCCATGTGGATTGTTCATTATCATTTTTATACTTATATGCTACTACACAAAACTTGTATACTTGCCAATACTTTTGTATTGAACTACGCTTTTAAAACATGTTGCGGGTTTAACGATGATGTTGACGATACATGGAATCTAGTAGGATGCTTAGATACCCACGTTAAATTTTGTATACTTAGTGTATTGTAATTCCTGTATTCAAGTTGTTGTATTTGATTTCTATCTTTGTAATTGACTCTTTGAAATGAAATGGAATTCGATCATTTAAATACTTGTCACGAATACTAGTGTTATGATGTCTCGAGCAATCTATTTCGTCTCACTCCGATGTTTCCGCCATGGGTTGAGGTGTGACAGATTGGTATCACAGCCATAACTATAAGGAATTAGGAAAATTGCTATGCTTTTGACCTAGTCTATAGTTAAGTACCAAATTCGACCATACTTGATTCATATGTTGATTTTCCTTGAGATGTCTTTATGTGTTATCCTTGAAATGTCTTTTATGTGCTCATGCTTGTTTAATTATTTCATAACATACGCCTTTCCTAAGGCATTTCATTCGATTGTACTAAACTCGAAAACACTTGTAATACACAAACGAGACGACTTCACCAAAATAGGTGTGAAACCCACAATTTGGTGAACGACCCTCAATCCACCTATTCTTTTTACACGAAATTCGCCATCAAGTTAGGAGTGAAATCCTCACCTTGATGGAAAATTTCTATTTTAAATTCTAGTGGACCCTCGTCAAAGTGTCGAAACTAAATTTTGACCCGACGAGTACCAACCACACTTAGGGTACGAAATCGTCAAGTTAGGGGTGAAACCCGCACCTTGTCGACTAGTCTCACTCCTCGATTTTCAAAAATCCCGCCAAGTCTTGAATTTTCGATTGATTTGGAACATGTAGTAACTGGAAGGGTGAATACTGTTAACCGAAATTTCGGCGATAGTATTTCACCTATTAGGTCAAAGCATGTTTCTCAAATTCAAAGGAATCTTCGACCACTTTGGTTTAGTCAAAGTTCCGTTTTGAAACAATCGAAGTTTTAATCAAACCTATGTTTTACTATCATCGATCTTATATGATGAAATTCTCTCTTTTCAAATTCAAATTCCTTTCGAGATTATTTTCTCATACACATATCATACTAAATCTTTTCATATAGTTATACGTATTTTACATGCATGATTTCAAAAACGGCACCAACTAGATTTACATTTTGTTTAGTTCGTATAGAGCGTTAGCATTTGTAGCAAAGAAACTCCCTAACGCTTAAAAGTGCGTCTGGTAACATCCACAAACTTTCCTCAAGTAATATATCTATCTCAAAAACATCCTTTATCTTCTCAACATCTTCACTATCTTTTACAACTATGCAAACTACATAGTTTTTAACATAATAATCAATTACCTTTCAATATTATATAAAGACTAAAAAAATGTCATAAGCATATTTAAATATTATAAAATCACGGAAAATTTTAAATCTGAAACCATTAAAAAAAGACTATGACAACACAATGTTATTTTTTTTTCCTCAAAACTCACATAACGTTTTTAATTAATGGAAACATTTTACTTGTATGTGAATAGAGTCCGACCATACTAACCTTTTGTTGTTTTAATTCAAGCGACTTATCAATTTATCATCAAACCTTTTCAGTTTTTCATTATATCCATTTTTTTCTATAAGCATATGGTTTAATCTTCTCTTAAGCCACCTTTTAGTTCCCATTCGAATGTTTCTTAGCCTTAGCCTTTTATGTGCCAATTAGACTTGATAATGTCAATGTCATGCACTTAAAGAGGAATATTACATCATGGTTTATGCATTAGAAAATGTGGTTTAGTCCCCTAAAGCTTCTCTTCTTGTGCGAGAAATCAATATGTTTCTTCATTCGACTCTTATTTGATTAAATTTTAAATTCATGAATATATTGTCTTTCAAACTATTTATATCGCATGAGTGTGCTTCATTAATTGGTCATCAGACTAACCGCTTTTCTTACGTGATGTCACTTAGAGCATGAACTTGTTGAATTTCATTCACATTGGTTTGTAGCATATGCTAATGTGACCTAAATGTGTCACGTGTTCTTGAGGTACTAAAATTGTTTTCCTCGGTATGGCACGAGTCTCTTCCATAAAAATGTATCCTTTTAAGCAGTGGCGGATCCAGCCGGAGAAATCACTGGGTTCCTTTTTTCAAATCATACAAGGTTTACACTACAAAAAAACGTTTTTTTTCCAAATCATACAAGATTTACACTACAAAAAAACGTTTTTTTCCGAAAAGACTGGGTTCCTGGGAACCCGGTCTTTCTATACTAGATCCGCCCCTGCTTTTAAGTGTTTTAGACGAAGAATTCATAAGATATATGTAATTTTGTATGTGCCCCTTCGTTAGAAGTTCATCTCCTTTAACCGCTCACAACTGTCTTTTAGGAGCTCTTTTTTAGAAGCAACTTACCGTTGTTGCGTGGCACGTATGAATTAATGCTGGATATGGTCATAGATTGGTTAAATGAGTTTTGAGTTTCTTGGTGTATGGGTAAAGGGTAGTTGTTTGTGACATGTGAGAATTACAATATTGGTCCTAGTATTAAGGATAGCCTGGATATTATTGACTACAGAATTGTGGGATCTCCAAGACATTTGATGTTTGAAAACAAGACTGTGTTTGGGTTCTCATCGTGAGTGTCTTCATTCAGCAATTGCATGATTGTAAGAAGTGAGAGAGGAGAATTGAAAAAAATGTGATTGTTGGCACTCGTGGGCAATCATAGGAAACCCAAGGAAACTTGGGTTCGATCCTTGAACCAAACGGGTTTTATCGGTAATTTCACTGCCGTGCCTACGGACGAGTGTGTTACCGAGTTTTCCCCATAATTGGTGGTGGACTCAGGTACTCTTGGAGTACTCCGTTTGGTCCAGTGGGTGCCCCGAGAGTGTTCGGGATTGATTATGTTGACCGTTCAAAAAAATTTAAAATAACGAGGGTGAATTGTAAATTAATTGAGGAAAAATATAATTTATTAATATTGTTATTTATATATTTTATTCATAGTTTAACAAAGCTAGAAAGTATATAGATATATAATTATTTATTAATATAATTATTTTGGGTAACATAAGTTATATAAATATATACAAAATTTATTTTTAAAACCTAAAACATAAATTACAAAAACTAAAAAAATAAAAATAAAGTTGTGATGGCCCCGAACACTCATTAGTGGTGTCTCATGTATGTGGTCATTAAAAATGGAGTAAATTACACGAATGTTCCTTGTAATTTATCAAAAAAAAATAGTTTTAGTTTTAAAGTCTTTTCTCATAGGATTTATTTAGTCTCCGTGGTTATCCTATTTTTATATTATTGATCTAAATGCCTAACATTGTTAACTTTTTTGGTTAAACTAAAGTAAATTACCTTATTGCCCCCGGTTTTAAAAGCTAACCATGTTAGCATTTGGATTAACAATGCAAAAAAATGACAACCATAAAAACTAAATCCAACAGGAAAAAAAACTTTAAGAACTAAAGCTAAGGGGCTGTTTGGCAACATTTAAATGGTTAAATGCTGAATTAGTAAGAGGTCTGAACCAAAAAGAGCTGAACCAGTAAGAGGTCTGAACCATTAAGAGCCAATATAATGCTCAACCGTTCAGAGGCAAATGTTTGGCCAATTCAGATTAGAGGTCTTAACCATTCAGACTTAGTATAATGTTTAATTATTCAGAGGCAAATGTCTTAATCATTCAAACATCTGCTCGCGAAACAAACAGTCTGAACCATTAAGTACTGAACCAGTAATATTAAGAGCCCCATTAAGAGCTAAACAAACAGCCCCTAAGATTTTTGACTACCCAAAGACAATATAATTTACTCTTAAAATGCCACACACATTGGACCACATAACGCGGTGTTTGTGCGGAATTCGTTGATCAAGTTAAGAGTTGGTTGTCCACGAAACCTCCGTATTAGGCTGTGAGCAGTTGGGGCGTTTATGGGACGGGGAAAGCCAGGCAACACTGGCTAACCTACATCATGCCAGCGTTGGCCATGACGTTGCCCCGCTAGCATGGCTTTGAAGCCCGACGTTGGGCGGCGGGGCGGTGTGAGCTAACTAGCTAGGATTGGTTGTTCAAATTGGACCGTTTGGGGTAGTCGTTAGCCATAGCCGTTGGGCATGGCGGTTTCAATGTTAAAAATCAAATTTTTAAAAACATTTACAAATTTTTACCTATAAATACCCCTCCACACCTTCATTTTTTACCTACAAATTTTTACAAATCTTCTTCAACCAATCTCACACCAAACAACACATTTTCTTTCAACCAAACCAACATCAAAAAACCGAACATGGTGCATTGGACGGAGGAGGAGGAGATCGCGCTTGTCACATCGATCGTCGATGCACAACGTACGTTACAAAGAGGTCAAACCGCGTATTGGGGACAGGCGTTCCAACAATATCAATAACACGTTGGTAACGCTCGCCACAATTTAAACGCCTGCCAACACAAATGGCGTGAACTAAAACCGAAGCTGGATCGGTTTAAAGTTTGTTTTGACCGTGTCCTTGCGGGGACATGAGCCACGACGATCGAACAGAGATTGCGAAGATCGGTTGGAGGGACAACGGGAATCCGGAATTTAAGTGGGTTCCACGCTTTAACATTTATCGAACTCTGTAATTTTTTTAGGAATTATTAACTACTTTTTTTTATTTTTTAGGATTTAATAAGTAGTTTTTTTATTAAATTTTTAGGATGTTATGTAACTTTTTAAAAAACAAATAATAATATAAGTTTGTATTTTATTATATAAATCTCAAGTATATAAAAAAACCAACATGGCACCCCAACGCCGCTAACCCACGCCGCTTCCATACCCCACTTTTTTTGAGGTGGTCTGGTGGAGCCCACAATCGTCACGTGTCGAGCAAAGCCCCTAAACCAAGCCCACACACCCCATAGCCTTAGGTAAAATCCTGATTATCATTTTAAATTGCAAAATAAATTCATTCCAAGAGATGCAAATTATATATATTTTCTTTAAATATTAAGTAGTACTATGAATATATATCGATACATACACACATATATACATACATTATGAAATATTGCTTCTAGTTGGATTGGTTTAACAACCAGTCATTCGAAAGTTCGTGTTCAAAACCAATTCAATAAGAACATATGAGTGTAATGTGGCATCTGTGGTTCTCCAGTATGTCGGTTGCATGAGTGGTGTTTTTGGTGTACATAGCATCCTCGTTATGGGTGCTTTAACCAAAAAACCAATTTGAAACCACCACCATTCAACAGAAAAAATAAGGTTTGGCGCTCAGTGGCTGAGTTACAATGTTAGTAGGGGTAGCACGGGCTACCCTTCAACCCCGTCTCCGTAGTGTAAAAATACCCTTTAGCTCCGTTTTCGTAGTGTAAAAATATCACGTAACTTCGTCTCCGTTACACAAAGGATACCCTTGGTCTAAAAAACAAAAAATTGGGATATCTCTAAATTTTTGGGTTAGTTCCGCCGCTGTTGGCGCTTGTTAAGAGGGTAACACCCTAAGCTTTGGCACCCGTTAAAGGGTGGTGCGGCAGGGTGTTGACGCCCCATGAGAATGATTTAACGTCCACTACACATAGTGTTACAATTTAGTTTTTAAGAATTCAATATGATTTCAATTTTAGTTTTTCAAATTACACTCAAATATCGGAGACCCACAATACGACTCGTTTTTTTTAACGGCTGACAACCATCAAAATATTTTGAAATAAAGTAAATTACTTTTTGAGTTCTTATGTTTTACTGGTTTTAATCATACGAGTCCAAAATCAAAATGTTTAACGTCCTGAGTCCTTGGACGCCTTTCATATAACATTTTGAGTCCTATTGAGTCGAATCTTTTAACCTTTTGAATCCAATTTTTTAAATAAAACTGGACTCAAAACGTTATAAAATAAACAAAATTGGACTCAAAACATTATAAAATGAGCGGTTAGGAACTCAGTGCGTTAAACTTTTTAATTTTAGACTCAAGTAGTTAAAACCACTAAAATACTGGGACTTAAAAATAATTTACTTTCTAAAATATTATATGTTGTTTACATGAGACAAGATAGAAGTTCCATTGATGTTTCTTTTAAGGGACGCAAATAATGAGACCACAAAAAAGGGGTAAAAAAGACTAAAGAGGGTCGCTTTTACAAAGGTAGCATCATGGCATTTCTTTTCTTCCATCAACTCTGTTTTATAAAGGTAGCATCCCCCTTAGCCAGGTTCTGGGAAAATGGGTTTGTGGCGGGGCAAGCGGTATTGAAAGCAGAGTCAAAGAAGGTGGAAAAGCACGCGAAAGCTTGTGAGGATAATCAGCATGCCTTTGTCCCTCTGGCGTTTGACACGTTCGGCTCCTTGGCGCCGGAGGCGGTTCGATTCTTGGCTAGAGTTCAGCGTGTGGTCCACAGTAACTTTTCGACCCCTCAGGGGCGAGGCTTTGTTTTTAGTAGATTAGGGTTTTCTATTCAGAAGGGGATGGCGGCGCAGTTTGTTGCCCGTCTACCTGCTATCCTTATGTAATTCGCACCTTTATTGAACGAAAGATATTCAGCTCAAAAAAAAAAATTAACTTAAAATTCGGAAATTCAACTAAAATGTTTTTACCCAGCAAAATTATATATTTGTACAAAAATTTTTATGAATCCTATATTTTGAACAGCTCTTGTCTTAAAAGTCGGAGTAATTTCGTTAGTTATTTGTCGTAAATCGGAAGTTAGTACTCTTTCTATGTTCTAATGGTTGCGTGATTTACTTTGTATACAACACATACCACACATCACACATCACACATAAGAGTCGAAAATTGTATAAGCTGGGTTGTTTTTGTTTTAAATGTACAGGTATCTCATATGCGAGATGTTTACTTTAGGACGGAGATATATATAATATATACCTGACAAATAAGAGGTGGTTTAGACACGTCTAATCGTTTAAACACACTACGCAAGGTTGTAATGATTTAAGTGCACTATTGTAACTTGACAAACTTTATGTAGTGTTGTAACCCTTTTTTTTTTTAAAGGAGTGTTGTAACCCTTTCATACTCAAAGTTGAAATTTACAATGCATCAACATCAATATTGCAACATTAATGCCATACCTTGACATCTTGACGACATGCATCTCTCACAATAAACAACATACTTTACTAAACTACCTAAAAAAATATCATGATAATTATGTGAAATTGTTTGTCAATTGACATAAATGGTGAATAAATGCATTGAAATTATAGACATAGGACCTACAATGACATAAATACAGTAACAATAACTTATCAATAGCTGTTATTAAGTAACAAGCATCCATTAATTGACTACCATGGGCGAAGCTTTTAAGGGGCGGAAGGGGGTGGCCAACCCCCTAAACTGTTCGCTCAATAGTGGAGGGTATGTAGTTTTCGTATAGAATTTTTTTGGTATATGCGTTTATGACCCTCAGTTTTATAGAAATTTTTAGGTCCGGTGACTTCCGCCCCCGATCGGAAATTTCAAGCTTCACCACTGTTGACTACAATTATGATATGTGAATGCAGCACATTTTTACCGTCGACAAAATTTTCATATAGTTATAATTTATAACTAAGGATTAGTGGATGGTATGGCATACCAAACATTTTTGCTTTTTCCTTGAAAGATCTCTTAGAGGTGCATGATTCGAGTGGTTTGGCCTTTGGGGGAAGTTGCTAAGAAGGTGCTTCAGTGGATTGTCATTGTTGCGGTTTGGTGTATGTGAAAAGCTAGAAACGAGATAACGTTTGCAAACAAGGACTTTAAGGTGGAGCGTAAAATAAATAGATGTCTGTTAACTTCGTCTTTATAGAGTCTTGTGTCTAGATAGGTTAAACCAGTACTCAGCAGGATCAAAATTAGGTTTTACATGTTAAAGGGGTATTTCGCATGAAATAGCAAGGGCTATTTCGTATGAAATTACACACTGGTATTTCCCACGAAATAGCCTGTGCCTATTTCGTACAAAATTACATCCCCTATATATAGTGGACCTGCTGATTCATTTGTAACGGTCTTGATTTCAGAGCCGAGGTGCTGCCAGTTTGTCAAACGATCAGAATTACTTTGAAATCATTAATAAAAGGATAATTAAGGAGAATCAAGCTGTTTCACGTCTATATCACTGATTCCGCCTTTGATATGGATCATAAACTCTTCTAATTGACTCGTTCGGGTCACACGACGATCCAACAAGTGGTATCAGAGCTCAGGAAGAAGAGTTTATACCAATTCAGCTTGTTTTCATCACTTCTACTCATTCTTTTCCAAATTAAACGAGATTTAACGGACAAAATGGATTGAATTTCACATATATCACGTAAAACATCATTTTAATGAATCCTTGAAAGAATTGGACCAAAAGTCGAACAAAATCTGGATCAATTTGACAAAATGGTGGCCGATATGATGATGTCATCATTATTTCGCATGGAATAGCTTCTTAATTTCGCACGAAATTACATTTTGTGATTAATTTCGTTTGAAATTGCTGATTGATTTCACACGAAATTAGATTTCGTTTGAGATATTTTATACGAAATCACTATTTCGTTCCAAAGAGACTAATTTCGTTTGAATCCAAGCTAATTTCGCACGAAATCATATTTCGTTTGGTCTGTTCGAACGAAATCACTATTTCGTTTGAAAATTTTGTTTTCGTTTGAGTTGGTATTTCATGTGAAAGCTTATTTCGCTTGAAATCTGTTTTTGTTTGAAGGCTGTTATTTCGCTTAAACTGATTTCGTTTGAAATTGTTGTTAAAATCCAAAAAAAAATCTGAGTGTTTGTGGATTGTTTCAGATACGTGAAAATGGATGAGTTTATGAATCCGTTCAGTGACATGTTTGCTTTCACGGGAAACACCGGAGATGATACATCAAACAACACAAATGAAAATGTTTCTAATCCGAGTGCAAAGAAAACCCTGTCTGATGCTTTGAGTGTAGAGAGTGCATATGGCACATACAACAAACCTCCCAAACTGATGGCGATTGAAGAATACAATAGATGGGCTAAAAGGTTTGAAGAATGGCTAAAAGCGTTTGCATATCCCAGTTGGAAGAGCATGAAGAATGGTTTCAATATGGGAAGATCGGATTATGAAAATATAGCAGATACTGGTGTAGAAAGATTTGTTGCTGAGCAAAAGTGCATTGCATTGCTTCATCAGTCTGTGAGAGACGACATAATATCGTTGATTGAGTACACAAATTCGAAAGATCTATTGAAGAAACTGAGAGTGAAATGTGTGGGTAGTGCCGAGATAGTTAAAAACAAAAAGAAGTTGTTAAGAAAAGAATTCGATTTGTTTAGATGTTTGAAAAACGAATCAGTGTCAAAGATGATTGAAAGATTTGGACATTTGAAGCTGGAACTTGCAAGACATGGAATCATGTACACTCAAGAAGAATTGGTTGACAAACTGTTTGACTCACTGCCTGATGAGAAAGACTGGCAGTACTTTGCTTTGATGCTGAAGAACACAGTAAAATCGGAGGATCTGACAGTTGATCTGTTAATCAAAAGATTGGAGAGTCATGAATTGGAGATCAAGAAATCAAACAAAGTCAATAATTCCTCATATTAGCAGAATGTTGAGCTGTATTATCAAGGTAGTATGATCCCGAAGACTGTGTCTCCTAAGACAGCTTTTTCAGCCGAAAGTTCCAACACGACAAATCAAGAAAGTTCAAGCAGTGGTTATCATGGAGGTTCATCGTCAACTACTCCAAGTCAATCAGTTCCAAAGAATATGTTTCAATGTAACATTGCTGTGGATCTAAAGAATGCTCAAAATTTCAGTGAGGAATCCGCAAAGCAGCAAATGGTGTTTTTAGCGTCTGTTCTAGAATCATACGAAAGCCTTGTTGCGGACAAGATTGGAAACACTAACCTCACCAAGGAGGATTATGATCAGATCGACCCAGAAGAAATGGAGTTGATAGATATCAGGTGGTGTATGGCTAGTGCAGTTAGACGAGCACAAAGGTTCATGGAGATTACAGGCAGACATTCTATTGGCGAACCTTCCACAAAGCTCGGGTTTGATAAATCAAAAGTTACGTGCTTCAGATGTAAACAAAAGGGACATTTTAAACGTGAATGTCAAAACGCACCTGCTGATGATACTGCAAATCCATTCAGAGAGGATTATTACAAAAGAGCAATCTATCATCAGAACAAATCTGAACCGCCCAGAATGAAGCAGCTAGAAGATACCCCCAAAGAAAAATCAAGAGTACTTGCTGTTATTCATGATGACGAAGGTTTCGATTGGAGTGAACTGCTACCAGAAGAGGATGCAGTGGGTTATGCGTTTGTGACAAAGCTTGTTCCTTTCAAAGATAGCAGAACAGAAGAAGAGAAATACATCAACAGAAAGATGAAAGCTCAAGACATAAAGTATAAAATCTATTGTACATACAAAGAAGCAAAAAGGGCGAATAGATGGGATGCTGATAGAGAATGTTACCTTGATCCCAAAGGACACATTGCTGTTGAACCTGATTCTGTTAGTGTTGAAAATCTCACTGAGCAAATTGCTGAAGAAGAAGAAGCTAACCAGAGAATGTGGTGGGGAGGAGGTGAAGAAAATGAAAAAGAGAAGGACCTGCAGGCAAAGAAAATTGATGACGGGATTATTGACACGTCACAAGAGTTTACTGCTGAGAATTTGAAGAAGATGGCTGACAAAGTGCTTGCTGCGAAAGAGCTAGAGGTAGTTTCTTGTTCTGGCATTGAGTCTAAAACCAAGATCAGGCAGATTGATGCAACCAATGAAACAGGTAAGAAAGCTAAAACTGAGAGTGACTGCAAAAATTGCATGAAAGATTGCAAGGTTTGTAGTACAGTTGCTTACCTCAACGGTAAAAAGGTTGAAGAACTGACAGGAAGAGTCAGAGACGTTGAAGATCAAATCTTAAACCGTGACAAAATGTTAAACGCTTCAAATGAACGTTCAAAAGAATTAACCGAGAAAATCGAAAATGATAAAATTGACATAGAAAGAATTAGGAAAGAAAACGAAAAACTAATTCATGAAAATCGTCAACTCTCAGAAAATTTTGAAAAGCTGAAACAAACGGTAAAAGATTCTGATGAAAGAAATGGTAAAACAACCAAAGAGAATCTTCAACTGTCAGGAGTTCTTAGGGTAAAAGAAGAGAAAATTAATCAACAACTGGATGAAATTGCTAAGTTGAAGCTTCAGTTTCAAGAAGCTAAAATTGAGAATGAACGCATTCAGTTGAAACTAAACAGTAACAACTCCGCAAGTTTTGTTCTTCAACACATCGTTCCTAAACCAATTGGGAAGAACAAAGCAGGCGAAGATGTATATTTTGATGGAACCGGGGTTGGGTTTCATCCGGTTCCACCGCCAATTCTAAACAATTTTTCAAAGAAAAAATCAGGGTTGGTTAATGATGAAGAAGAAAGTGAAGTTAAACTTCCAGACACGATTGATGTCATATTTAAAAAATCAGGGTTGGTTAATGATGAAGATACTGTTCAATATGAAGTTGTGAAAAGCATGGTTGAATATGTTTTAAAGTCTGAAAGTGACACTACTGAGGATGATGAATGTTTTTTGGACAAATATATTCCAAAATCAAAATCCAAAAACAACTTAAGTGAAGAACCTAATCTTGTGATGTACAAGATGGCGGGATCTGATAAGTTGTATTCGGATCGTGATTTTCCTTTGGAGAATGTGAATGTTGATAAATTGAGAAATGTGTTCAAGTTAATTGAGATTGATGTGTCTGAAATTGAAGGTTTGAAACATTCCAAAAGGCAATTAAACTTTGAAAAAGATAAAGCTTACTACAAAAAACCTGTTGTACCGCCACATTTTTATAACAACAATCAAAACAAATGATCGGGTGGTTATCAGGGTCGTAAGAACAATCAAAGAAGGAATTTTCAAAACAAGAAGTTTGTTGAGAAAAAGGTGTTTGTAAAAAGCTCGAGTTCTCATTCCGAGCAGGAATCTGAGATTTTTTTCAAAATCAAATGAAGAGTTTTATGAAGAAAAGGCCTCACAGCCTCAGACCGAAGGCACAAGTCAGGTAGTTGATACTCGTACATGCTTTAAGTGCAACAAAGTTGGATACATTGCACGAAAGTGCACCAACTTAAAGCCTAAGTCTGAAGTTGCTGAGAGTTAGAAGAGGAAAGCTGATGCAAAAGGCAAAGCTTCAATGGTTGTTGAGAAGAAAGTTTTGAAAAATGAAAACACAAAAATTAAAACTGAACCCGTAAAGAATGTGGTAACTAAAACTGATAAGTTATACAAACGGGTTGCTTCGCCTCAACAAGCATGGAAACCAAAATAAGTTGAAAAGAAATCAAGTTCTCCAAAACCAAAGGTTTCTGAGACGGAAAAACAATCGTCTTCTACCACTTCGGTAAAGATGAATGTTCCTGTGGATTACTATGAGAAACTTGAAAATCAAAAGTCTACTACTTCTGAGAAAAAGGATGTACCAAAGAAAGACCAATCATCTGGTCAACCTACTAAAAATGATTTCTTTTTATACAAAAAGGTTGAGATTGGATCTGAGGAGAGCTTAAAGATGAATGACAAAAATTTTCCGCCACTTTACACTGCTAAAACTCACATCAAAGTCAAGCTACCTGAGTCAAAAGAGACTTGGGTGGCATCACAATCTAACTAATTATTTGTGATATGTGCAGGAGCTTCCAAGATCCGTTTCACGTTGGATTATGGATAGTGGAGCTTCTCGGCACATGACAGGGAAGAAGACCCTACTGTACGATGTTAGAGGGTTTAATGGAGGATATGTGGGATTTGCAGGTAATCAAGGAGGTCGAATAGTTGGTGAAGGAACTCTATCTAATGGAATTGTCACGTTTGAAAGAGTAAACTACATCGCCGAGCTTGAAAACAATATTTTGAGCATTTCTCAGATATGTGATCGTATGTATACAACGCACTTTACAGATAAGGAATGTTTGATCTTGAAACCAGGATTTGTTGTTCCCGAAGAGTGGGTTATCATGAGAGCACCCAGAGTGAATGATCTGTACGTGTTGGACATGAGTGTAGCAACTACTACCACGGGTCAGGCTCACTGTTTTATGTCAAGAGCAACGGAAAAAGAATCACAATTGTGGCATCGAAAGATGGGCCATATTCACCTGCGAAAAATGAATCACCTGGTGCATAACGACTTAGTAATTGGTGTTCATGTGAAAGGTTTTCATCTTGAGGGGGAGTGCATTAGCTGTATCAAAGGCAAGCAAAAGAAGAAATCTCACCCTGGAAAGAAAGTTAATTCAGTCTCGAGACCGTTAGAGAGACTCCATATGGATCTGTTTGGTCTAGTAAACGTTAAAAGCATAACTGGTGATCTCTATTGTCTAGTAGTAACAGATGACTACTCGAGATTTTCATGGGTATCATTTCTAAAGTCAAAAGATGAGACATTTGAAAGTTTGATGACGTTGTTCAGAAAAATTGAAAACTTGTACCAAGCTCGAATCAGAAGAATCAGGAGTGACAACGGTACAGAGTTCAAGAACAACAAGATGGAAGAGTATTGTGATGAGACAGGTATATTGCAAGAATGTAGTGCTCCTTATACTCCTTAGCAAAATGGAGTAGCTGAGAGAAAGAACAGGACACTAATTGAAACGGCTAGGACGATGCTTGCTGATTCGAAACTACCAGTCAACTTTTGGGCCGAAGCAGTATCAGCCACTTGCTATACACTCAACCGGGTTCTTACAGTGAAGAAATTCAACAAGACATGTTTTGAGCTGATCAACAATCACAAACCTAACCTGAAGTATCTGGAACCGTTTGGGTCTCCCTGTACAGTTCTAGAACCTTTTGGTAAATTTGGTGCAAAGAGCATTGAAGGAATTTTCGTGGGTTATGCAAGTCCATTGAAACGAGTCTTTGTTCCAAGCTTGAAGCGGATCATCGAAGCACATAATGTTGAGTGTCAAGGTTATACCATGCCACCTCAGAATCCCGGCGACTCATGGCGTTTTAATTACGATATTTTGTGGGATTCGTTTGACATAGAAGAAGAACCAGATTTCTTTGACGAGTTGGATATTCTGAGAGTGTATGAAGAATCACAAGAAAGATTCCCAGCTGAGTCATCTAAACGTCAATATCGACCTTCCAATGATGATGAAGCCGATCCAAGTAATGCTGGAGAACATGATGATATTCAGCAATCTCTTAACAATCAGACGGCAGTCAACGATAATCTAGAATCTAAAGATAGACCTATATTCGATCGTGGTGATTCAGATTCTGAGGGGGAGCAGATCCAGATATCAAGTCAAACAATTCCAGTCAGTGAACAAGGTGCAAATCAGAATGCACAAATTTGGAAGGCGAGGTAGATGTTCCAGGCGAGGTGATGCCGAGAACTCTTTCGTACCATCCAGAAGAGCTGATAATTGGAGAATTACAATCAGGCGTTCGCACTAGACGTCAAATTGACCAAGTCCTTACTTGTTTTTATTCTACAGTTGCTCCGTTACAAACTGAGTTTTCACTTAGTTGTTTTATTTCACAGATTGAACCGCGAACATATAAGGAAGCACTAACTGAAGATTCTTTGGTTAACGCGATGCAAGTGGAGTTGAGTCAGTTTGAGAAGTTAGGAGTGTGGAAATTGGTAGATTTGCCTGATGGTCATAGGAAGATCAACACCAAGTGGGTGTTCAAGTGTAAGAGAGACTACAGAGGGGTTATTATTAGTAACAAAGCTCGACTCGTAGTCCAGGGCTTTAGTCAGCAGGAGGGTATAGATTTCACTGAAGTATATTCTCTGGTTGCTAGACTTAAAGCAATCAGAATCTTCCTAGCATTTGCATCTTGGAAAGGTTTTAAAGTTTATCAGCTAGATGTTAAATCGGCGTTTCTCTATGGGAAGGTAAAAGAGGAGGTATATGTCGGACAGCCACCTGGATTCACCGATCCAATCCACAAAGACAAGGTTTATTTACTGGATAAAGCGTTGTGTGGTTTACACCAGGCCCCGAGAGCTTGGTATGAGACATTGTCTCAACATCTGCTTACCAACAACTTCATCCGTGGAAAAGTGGATGCCACTCTCTTCACCAAAGAAGTCGACGGACATCTTCTGATAGTTCAAATATACGTCGACGACATCATATTTGGGTCAACAAATGAAAATCTATGCAAAGATTTCGAAAGAGTTATGAAGCAAAAATTTGAAATGTCATCGATGGTTGAGATGAAATTCTTCTTGGGACTTCAGGTTGATCAACTGCCTAAGGGAATTTTCATACATCAGACGAAGTATATTCATGATATCTTAGAGAAATTTGGGATGTCAGGTTCTACTCCAGCTTCCACCCCATTAGCGACGAACCATGGGATAAACCCTGATCTCACCGGAGAGAAGGTAGATGAAACGTTGAATCGTTCCATGATCGGATCGCTGATGTACTTGACAGCTTCTAGACCCGATATCATGTATCCAACCTGCCTCGCAGCAAGATTTCAGTCTAACCTGAGAGCTTCTCATATGGTGATTGTGAAACAGATATTACGTTACCTGAAAGGAACTTCATCATTGGGGTTGTGGTATCCAAGAGAAGGCGATTTCACGCTCGAAGGGTATTCCGATTCCGATTTCGGATGCTGCAAAGTTAACGCTAAGTCAACAACAGCGGGGTGCCAGTTTTTCAGATCACGATTGGTTACCTGGCAATGCAAGAAGCAGACCTATGTAGCTTTACCCACATGTGAACCCGAGTATGTATCTGTTAGCAGCTGCTGCTTTCAGATCTTGTGGATCCAACAACAGATGAGAGACTACGATTTGTAATTTCTTAACACCCCTATTTTTGTTGATAATGAGGCAACGATTAACATAACAAAAAATCTTGTTCATCACGCTAAAACGAAACACATTGAAATTCGTCATCACTTCATCCGAGACTGTTTCGAGAAGAAGTTGATACGAATTGAGAAAATCCACACTGACGAACAAAAAGCTGATTTACATACCAAAGCGTTTGATGAAACTCGTTTTCAATATCTTTTAAAATTCAATGGTATGAAGCTTTTATCGGTGTCGGAAGAGATTCTTGGCGTAGATGAAGGTACCACTGTAGATGATGTCGAGAAGCAATCTGCAATGGTTTGTCGATTTTTTACTTGTTTTGGTATTTAGGGGGAGGTAGTTATATTTTCAGAAAATACAAAAAACAGTAAAAAAATTTCAAAATCCAAAAACAATAGAAAACTGAAAAAGAGCTTGTGTAAAAAGGGAAAATGATAGTACATTGGCTTGACAGTTACGGTATGCTAAAGATATGTAAAGTTTTAAAAAGTCTTAACCAGTCTCGCTGATGATATGCCGGTAGGTTTTTACACATTTAGTAGGTTTCTTCGGGATATAAACCTAAATCTTTACTTGCTTATTTCGTGGGGAACACTACTTGGATATATAGGTAACCCCTGAAATTTCGTTTGAAAGATCCCTCATTCTGAGATACTAGGTCTTTATACTCAGTGATATCTGGGGTATTATCCCGGGACTTCTGATTTTGCGGAAGCAATGGCCTAGTCCCCGTATAATACTTTCTGCTTGCTTGAAATATAGCACCACCCTCAGTATAAAAAATGATGAAACATTGAAAAATGTTAATCATGTGCTGTTGAAGAAAAGATCCTCTAAAGGGGACACACCTAAAGTCGAAGCCATCATCTCTCTGATTTTGCAGAAGCAATAGCCTGAGTTCTCATGGCCCTCGCATTTAACCCCTTACAGATATCATCTGTGGTATACTCACCTGTAAGACTGAATATTGGGATCTGGATACGGGAGTATATTCAAGAGGTGGGACACATGAATAAGTTTAAGTTCTTAATACACCTAATTCGTATCCTGGACAGATTGAAATTTGTGTGAGAATTTAAGTGGATCAGTATATCGACAATCTAAGCGAATTGTTTAATTCTGAGTATGAAATCAAAGCTTAACGGTACTTGTGACTTGTCGAAAGCTGATATGATTCC
This sequence comes from Helianthus tuberosus, assembly GCA_030545235.1. Classification (NCBI taxonomy): domain Eukaryota; kingdom Viridiplantae; phylum Streptophyta; class Magnoliopsida; order Asterales; family Asteraceae; genus Helianthus; species Helianthus tuberosus. The sequence goes on along the minus strand of CM060410.1, from coordinate 47,049,014 downwards.
CTAACACGCTCACCAAAAATATGTTTGTAAATAGTTTTCATTTACTGCATTTCATTTCTGTTTAGAATTCTAGTTTAGAAACTTTATTAAAAATCAAAAAGATTTTACATTTCTGCTTTATTTTCCGACAAACCAAAGTGGAAAGCTGATCTTCAGACTCGCAGTTTGAAGAAGATGCAGGAAGTTTCTGAGCTGGAAGATGAGTTGCGAGCTTATCATGTTTAAACCTAAAGTTGAAAAGTCAAAACAAGTTCATTGAGTTGAAACTTGTAAATTTCAGAAAAATGTTTTGAAAAATGTTGAACAAAAGACAGTTTTTGTTTCGTTTAGATCAACCAAGGTCATTAAGTTGGACTTGGTAGATAAATTGAGTTCCTAGGGTCATTAACTTGGACCTAGATACTTAAGTGGATTTCTAAAAACTGATAAACACGAGAAAGGATGTTAAAAGTCAATAGATTGTAATGTCAAATTCTTGAGAAGCAGGTAACAAAATCCCCATGGCAAAGTTAGTGTAAAGTTTGAACCAGAATTTGAGCTCCAGAATATTGAAAGGGGGAATCTACATTCTAGATCAACATTCAAAGGGGAGTTTGAAGACAGAAGTTGAAGGATGCTTACAGTGTCAGATTTTTTGGACAAGAGTGAGAAGATAGAAAAAGACTAAAGACTCAAGATTTGATGCTAAAGACTTCGTCAACATCCAAGAGGGAGTCTGTTGGTGCATAGATGTCTGTTAACTTCGTCTTTATAAAGTCTTGTGTCTAGATAGGTTAAACCAGTACTCAACAGGATCAAAATTATGTTTTACATGTTAAAGGGGTATTTCGCATGAAATAGCAAGGGCTATTTCGTACGAAATTACACACTGGTATTTCGCACGAAATAGCCTGTGCCTATTTCGTACGAAATTACATCCCCTATATATAGTGGACCTGCTGATTCATTTGTAACGGTCTTGATTTCAGAGCCGAGGTGCTGCCAGTTTGTTAAACGATCAGAATTGCTTTGAAATCATTAATAAAAGGATAATTAAGGAGAATCAAGCTGTTTTACGTCTATATCACTCATTCCGTCTTTGATATGGATCATAAACTCTTCTAATTGACTCGTTCGGGTCACATGACGATCCAACAAAGAGATCAAAAGTTAGAGTTTCTTTTGGTTTCATCATAGGTCTTAGTTCAAGTATGTGTCATGGATTGATTGATGTAAATTCTTGTTTGTATAGCGCGGTTCCTTACAAGAATTTATAACTAAACCGAGTTTGGAAACAGCTAGGATGTTTTATTTTTTATTCAAAACTAAACCATGATTTTGGATCAACTATCAGGCTTTACTTGCCTCGAACTTAACTAATTTAACTTTCAAAAAACTATAGCTCAACTCTTTTTGAGTTATGTCTTCTAAGGCTACACCTTAATTTGCAAGTAGCTTTAAGCTTGAGCTCTGTTCTTTCATGATTTGCAAGTAGCTTTAACCTTGATCTCGGTTCTTTCATGTATTAATTAATATTATTTGATATGTAATTGTGCGTTATTAGATAATTATATACATGCCAATGTAGGGTTAACCTCATTTGTCATAGGCATTTGCCTTTTAGATGTGAGATCCCAAATTTAAACTTGTGCAATGAGGAGTGTTTTAGGATTACTGGTGTAAAGTAGAGTATAATTAACATTTATATTATGAAAAGATAATTATATACACACGCACTAGGTTAGAATCCGTGTATTATCCGGGGTGTATTATACGGGTGAATAAATAAAATATTAAATAGTTAGTAATGAAGATTTAACAGTTATAAAACCTTATTTTGAGATAAGATATGCATGCTTGTAAAATCACTACTAGCATCCGATTAGTCGCTAGTCCTAGGTTCACTAACTAATTTTCCTCTAATCGATCAATTAAATTCAAGACGGTCAACAACGGCCCTAGGCAGTCCTAATCGCCCAAAAATCAACCGTTTGAGGTAAATTCCGGCCAATTACTGGCCAAATTCCGGCCATTTTTCTATTAAACCTTGTAAATTTCGGTGATTAATCTTGTCTACTTAAAAAAACAAGTCGATGAGGGGTTAAATCTTGTCTTGTTAAAAAAATTACACATAAAAATGTGTGGGTATATGTATAAAACTAAAGATTACATATAAAAACCCAATCCGATTAACCACTAATCCATACCCCATTGGCCAACTAATGTCTAACGATTCTTACAACAATAAAGATATGATTGAACTTTTTTAGTAACTTATTAAAATTAAGAAATAAAATATGAATGGATGCATTATTACTTGATTTTTTGTTCTAGACTTTTTGTACTATATTTTTGTGTTGTATTTTTTGAGAAAACAAAAGGGTGACGTTTGTGTTTTAGTACCAAAATGCCCATCCATGTCTTCTCAAGAATCCTTCTTAAACTGTTTAAACTACACGGTGTAGAGGGGCATGAAGCGTCACGTGGCAACCACGTCAGCAAATGGAGTGGTAAAAGAAGCACGAGATGGAAGAGCCTTGAAAAGGGTTTTTTTTTTTAAATTAACCAATCAAATCATCTCCAAAACTCCACAACCAACCACCAGCCACCACATCATCACCTACATTTCCTCCACGCCGGACACGATTTCTCTGCCCCACCCTACGTCAGTCTCCACGCCATGCGCAGGCCGGTGTAATGGCGTGGTTGGGCCCTCCACCCTCCCACACCGTATGATCTTAGGCAAAACCTACTTTTTAGTGGATCTTTTCCCTATATATATATATATATAATAAAATTAAATAATAATACTAACTAGTAACTTTACCCGCACGCAATGCAATGCGAATACATTGTAAACACATAATGGATTAGTCGAAGCGTTATATGATACGTTAACGATATGAAAAAAAGCGTTTTGACGATCCGATTTAAGTCAATAGTGTTGTGGTTGGATCAAAACCTAAATTTAAAAAAAAACATAAAACGTGTATAAAGTTATTACCTATAGCGCCTTGTGACTGGATCGAAATATAGTCAAATGAAAACCTATTATATTTGACTCAACTTGACATGTAAACCAACTTGAATATATATGGGCATGTACATAAAAACGCAAATGTTAAAAAATAGGTTTAGGGTTAAATACGCAAATGGAAAGTTTGAAACTTAAGGTGTGTAAAGTGAATTAATAGTGAAAGGGCAAAAAGTGTAAATTATAAAAGTGAAGGTGCCGATGGGTGTAAAGTGAATTAATAGTGCAAAGGCTAAAAGTATAAAATATGAAAGTAAAAATGCGATAGAGTAAAAATGTGCAAGGGAAAAAAGCGTTAACTATTTAAAGTTGATAGAGTAAAAATATGCAAGGGGCAAAAGCGTTAACTATTTAAAGTTGAAGTGTCTATGGCATAAAAGCCACCGACACTTCAATTTAAGATATATAACAATATTAGATTTATGTAATTTTAGATTAACAAGCCTAGTAAAACCCATTTAAACTCATTTATTAAATAAACTCTACATTTAACTTGAATTTGTGCTTCAACCCATTTAAAGTTTATTCAATTTGAATTTTTAATAAGTGACTCATAAATTTGAATTTGTACTTGAACACATTTAATGTCACATCTCAACCGATGAGGGAAAAATCAAGACGAGACGTAATAGATTGTTCAAAGATATCGTAACACTAAAGTTGCGATATATTAAGATTAAAATACTCCATTGTCATACGATCAAATAAAACATTACATTGTCAAAAATAGTAATACAACAATCAGAATTTCATAACTAAACATCGTAATTGCATAGATAGATTAGGTGAGTATCTAAATCCACCCTAAGTATTTTTTTTGTGATAGCATCTCAAACATTTCCTGCAACATGTATAAAATATCCGACAACACATAAATATGTCGGTGAGCATACTTGTTTGGTTATATGGCATAAATCAGAATAAATCTTAAATCCACATGTTTATAGCATACTAAATAATGTATCATACTAGCATGCAATGCCTACAAATCAAACAAAAGTTTGGCATTAGCATATGCTTATCACCGAAGTAAATAAGGTCGTATAGAATAACTTAACAATGACCCACAAAACGGGATGGTGTGCTAATCCTATAGTGCTATACATGTTAAGCGAGACTTGCAAGGTTAATGATAGGTAGCTAAGCATAACAATGTTCTAGCATGTATTCACAATTAGCATAACAAATAAGCATTTATAAGGATTGAGTTTTTTTTATTAAGTTTGTTAGTCTGTGTGTGTAGGTGTGTTTAATGAATACATGTTGCAACCCAAATAGTGTTTAAAGCAAAAAAAAAGGTCTAGTATGAACTCACGGTTTTGCAAATAAAATACACATGATGCGAGCGCGGATTTGAGGAATGGAACACCAAAGTCACCCTAAATGGTAAAAAAAAGGTGTATGAGTATGAGGATTTGAAGACTGGAAAGTAATCGGAAATTACGAATATGGAAATACATAAAAACATATCCCACCTAGAAACTTATTTAGACACTAATTTTAGTGCGTGTTTTTCATGAGTGTTAAACACCCAAAAGAAGTCCAAAATAAGTAATCTAAGACTATCATATTTTCCACCTTAACTCAAAAAATTCAACCATGGATTGGTTAATATTATGGTTTGGTTTTGGAGAAAGTATTATACGTATAGATTATTATTCATATAGTCAAGCATTTGGGGTAGGGTAATCCACAGTTTTACCATTGCACAAATCACCAACATAGTTAACGATTCGGATGGTCATGAATACAAGGAAAGAGATGCATAAGTAACTAACTATTTTGCTAAGTAACCAAGGGAGTGCTGGTGGAAGCTTAGTTGTAGAACCAAGGTCCTCAACATCACAATTCGTACAAAACACAAGTCTTTCAACATTGCTTGTTTGGAGACTTGGTTTGGTTTCACTCACATAGTTGTTTGTGGGTTACTTAGAGACTTAGAAGATATAAAATGGAGGCATATGAACCTCAAAAGTCTCTGGAAATTAACATTAACACAAGTCCTTCAACATGGAAAATTGTTAGGTGGCTTGGTTTGGTGTAATAATGTTCCAAAAACAAAGCAAAGAAAAACTTGTGTATAAAGTTTAAGAAAAATCCCAACTTAAATCTTAAAAATGGTTGTTTACCATCCTTATTTACCTTGGTAAACAAGTGGTAATACTTCTAGAGGTTTTTCAAGTATGGGGAAGAAGAAAAACAAGAAGAAAGCCAAAACTCATTGTTTTGGTCTTTGAGTTTTCCTGCCCAAAGTTGAAGAAATGAAAACTTTAAGAGTGTTTGAGAGAGATTTTGGAGTAGTGAAAGTGTATGGGAGGTGTTTGGCGTTGGTATTTATAAGAAGGATTAGTTTTTAGGGCATTAAAGGAGTTGGTTGGAGGTTAGAAGGAGGGAAAGGTTAAAAATTCGTGAGCTGTTGCGAGCTTCTACCAGATGCACCCCTTGCGGACCGCAAGGGATATCAATACGGTCCGTAAGGACCACTAGAATTTTTCAAAAATTCCATTTTAGTCCCTGCAGTTGTTTAAGTTGTTATTTTATGCTATAAACTTATAATTAGGCATGTTTTGGGTGTTTTAAGTGTATATAAGCATGGTAATTAATAAAATCACTTATGAAATAACATTCCAAAGAAAATAGAACCTCGATGTGTTGCTCGGTTTTGAATTAGAATGCGTATTCGTGGGTGTTTATGCATTATACAAGAAATAATTTGACAAAAATAATATAAATGGTAATTTTCATTATGATCAAGTCTCGAAATTACAAGAAATTGAAGAGAGTATACGAATTACATTAAAATGAAAAAAAAATACGGAACGTTACATTTAAAATCAATTCGACTTAAAATTTTAATAACTTTATCTTAAGTTTTTTTTAATGGTAAATTTTTTTAATATCCGTTGTTTGTGGGACTTGAACCCAAAAACTACCCTATCTCAAAGTGTTTAAAGACTTTGTTTTTGTCAATAGACCACCACCCATTAGTATAAGTCTATCATAAGTCACAAATGGAATTGAAACATAATTGATGACCCTTTTGTAACTAAAAAGTCTCATATATGCATACTATAATTGAGTGGAAGAAAAGTTTAGGGAAAGCGTAAAAAAATAGATTTAGAGGTATCCTCATGTTTTGTCAAGGGTATCACGATACATAAAATGGAAAAAAAAAAAATTCACACTAATATTACACTTCGCCGATGAAGTTAGGGATAGCGTGTGCTACCCCTGCGTCTAAGCTAGATCCGACACTGCCACAAGTCATCGGATTAAACTTATTTTCGTAATGATAAACACGTCAATAACTAAAATGAAATCTATTTATTGACGAGAACAAACAATGTTATTTTAATCATTATTCTAGTAATTTATTACCAAATAAACTTAAAACTTAACAAATATAAAATGTAGATTGTTCACACAAATATACAACAAAAAAAAAGTATTACTCCCATTTAGTTAGTCTTTTTACACTATATTTTAAAGCATATAGTCTTTCTGCACTTGATATATTTTAAACCATAAATTTCTATCAATTTTTTTTTGAAATTCGTTATATATATTTTTGAAGCTTTTTTCAAATTCTATTGACGTGTTTTTTTCATGTGTGAATAATATTTATTAATGAATAGAACTTCTAAAGCTTTGATGAACGTCATATCAACGAGAACCGCGTGTTATGCTCAAGTGATAATAACTAAAGGGATATTGATAAAATTGTTTTGGACTTATATATTTTTTTTCTTTTTATAACTTTAGGGTTTGAATAATCGACCATTCGTTCTAATTTGGACTTAAATAATTTTCTTAGTCGTTAAGAGTTGGTTGCTTTAAAAGAGCAAACATGCTTAAATTATAAATAGAGAGGGGGATAACTTTGCTAAATAGTAATCAAGTTTCAGGAGTGTTTCAATCAAGTCACTCATAATTTTTTTTGTTCCATTTAGGTCATTAAAGTTTAGTTTGATGTTCCAATTCTAGATAGTTTACCTAAATTAAAGGTCATTCATCCTACATGTCTACCCTACATGACATGTATTTAGTTTTTTTTTTATATAAAAAAAGTATTTTGACAGGACTTAGAAATGCTAACATGGATTGGAAAATTGCAAAAAAATAATTAATATCACAAAAAGCTATTAAAATTATTAAAATTTATTAAAATCCTAAACCATGGAATTAGTCATATTTAGATCTAAACCTGCTTACACATAATCCAATTTTAGTAATAAAAAAAATAAATTTTACATCTATGAAGAACTAAATTCAATGTTTGTCTCGGAAGAAAAAAAGCTCAACATCATTAACAAATATGAAGTTTACTTTGATGGTGATCACCAAACAATATCGTAAATATGAATGAATCAAACGATGATGTGTATTTGTTTTTGGATTTGATTCTCTTTGATTAATATGTGCTTTTTGATTTGATTTATCTCTTTTATTAATTAAATTATGTAAACATGTTTAATAAAAAAAATGCTATTTAGGGTAGTTTACCTGCTATTCAGGTTAATTACATAGAATTAGCACATAAAATAAATTTCAGTGAGTTAATTAGAACACATTTTTTACTGAGTGACCTGATTGAAACACTCCTAAAACTTGGTTATCATTTTGTGAAATATTCGTGTGATACATTAATATAAATGAGGGGTTTTCTTTATCAAGTTGTTGATATTAATTAATTGAACATACTAAAATTAAGTTTTTATCGGTTTGAGTTTGATTATAGAGAAAGAACTCTCTCTCTCTCTCTCTCACTATATATATATATAGAGAGAGAGTAAGCTTCCATTTTGCTTCATGTGGTTTGGTCACTTTAACGGTTTTGTCCAAAATCTTTAAAATTAGTCATTTTCCTCCAATAGTTTGCTATGTTTTTTCCATTTTGCTCCCCGTCTCTAACTCCATTCAAATTGTCTGTTATCTGAAAGGGTATTTTGGTAACTTCAAGTATATAACTAAGGGTATTTTAGTAATTTTAAAGATAAGATTTAATTATTTATTAGATTTATATACACATCACCCAAACCATACAAACACAATACTCTCTCTCATCTCTTTCTCTACATGTTTCCCTCTCTCTTCACCATCACCCAAACCAGCCCCACTGGGCATCACCACCTGCCGATCACCGCCACCAGCAATCCACCACCTGTCGACCACCACCACAATCAGTCGACCATCTGAACCCACCCCTACATGTCGGCAAACAAAAACAGCACCCCAAATCCCAAATCGGTACCTAACCCCAAATCGGAACCCACTATCTTCATCTTCAACCCTAAACCAACAACCACAAACGCCGGCCACCCATCATCTTCATCTATAACCCTATACCTTAAAATCCTCCATCATCCATCTTCATCGCAGATCTGAGCCCAGAAAAGTGAGCCTTCACCGCTATCTACACCGGGTTTGAACTTTGAAACCCTAGCCGCCGCAGTCGTCTACATCACTGTCGGCCATTTCATCTTTGATACAGGTATGTTTTACACAGACAACGGGTTTGTAGAACACACACAACTCAAAATCAGTGGCTTTAAGAGTAGCATCTTCATGAGCTGTAGAAAACCCATCATCCTCTCTGTAAATAAGTTTCTTTTTGGGGATTGATTTGCAGGCATATGCAACACCTGTTGATTTCTCTGTGCATAGATGGGTTGTACCAAACTGACCCTGACCCAACTTTCTTCCGATTGTGTACAATTGTTGCAAGATTAGGGTTTTTTGCTTCAGAACCCAAAAGGGTTTTTGAACTTGATTATTGTGGGGCCATGGGTATAACAACCCTCCTAAAACCCTTAAAACACCCCTAACGCCCTAAATATACCCTGTATACTCGTTAACAGTCCTAAATAACCTTTATATTAATAAAAAAACAAATAAAAACAAAAATATATGGGTCTCGCGGGCCGCGACCCGGTCCCCTCATATCTGTAGCGGGGCGCGATGGAATGACACCAGGCGAACCCTTAGGCCGCCACGTGTCCTTGAACGTGTGAAGCCTACCGGGTTGACTCACCAAGGCTAGGCCCTAGCCAGCCTAGCTTGCGGGCCACGAAGGAGACCGAGGTGGGCATCGCGGGGCGCGAGCTGCCATACGTCCAGCCTATAAAAGGAGGCTTTGGCCTCATTCTTCAACGTTCAATTTCTTTTTCTCTCTTAAATTCTCTGATAGGCAATTATTATCGGGAATAATACCCCCTAAAAAGCGAAGCTCTGCCTCGTTGTAAGTATTATAACCCCCGATCACGTATTTATTACCCTACCCGATTGATCTAGGGCTCCGTAACGTATGTCAAGGCTCTGCCTGACTCAGTTCGTTGGAGTTTTGTCTCGTGTTGTACGGCTAATGTGATTTGGGTTATCTTACTAACACATGTGCATTGTTTAATTCTTAATAGGTAATAACCAGGTGAACCATCAGGAAGTTATAGTATTATCTAAATCAACAATGTGAGTACATCTTATTTTTGTCAACTTTTTGTGAGTCATTCAAAATGTTTTACCAAAATCTCAAATGTTTTAAATTATCCTTATCAGTGATTGAGTCTATGTATTCTACAATTACTGCCGGTATGTTGGGGTTTTGTATACATTACTTGTAATTTGTTACTTGATGTATTGCAAAATACATCTTTTATTCGTGTACAATTTGTATAGTTTTACGTTATTTTTAGTCTAGTTTTCATTAGAATGTGCATACTGTTAATCCATTTGCGTTTCACAGGTCTTGGTGCTTAAAACTGCTGGAAACTGAGTAGAACGAGCCAAAATACTGAAACGTCAATTCCTGGAACGCATTGGAAAGATCGGGAGCTGAAACAAAGTTAAAAAGCTAGAAAAACAGTCACTGGCGCCCCGCGACCTAGTAAGCTAGTCTTTCGCGCCCGGCGAGAGACTGAAAGTCATAAACGAAGTGAGAAGGCGCTGGCGGGGCGCGACATCCTCATATATGCTAGCCGCGGCCTGCCAGAGAGTGGTACTGGCAGATTATTTCGAGATTGATCAAGCTTTGAGTGGGGGGAAACGTATATATTGATCATAAACTATAACACAAACCCTAGTTACGAATTTAAGAACCCCCAGGCGAATTTAATAGCATATTTCGAGTTCTTTGGAGCGTTTTGGCACACGAGAATCATTCGGTTGAAGCTTGGAGCATAGGAAAGAAGATCATTCGGGTTTTATCTCCCGGTTTTCATTATTTACTTGTTTTTCAGTACTTTAATCATGAATTCTTGTTCTGAAACTTGTGTTTGGATTTTAGACACCATGTTTCTATCTAGAACCTTTGTTACTAACTAGGATAGATGAAAGTTTAATGAAGTTTGGATTTTAATGGTTTTCTATTGTTTGTGTATGGATTAATCTTTGAAAGTAAAGAACTTTAGAACCTCTAATTTGGTGCGTATGCGTATTTAGATTTGATTGTTGATTATTTGCGGTTTCACATAAACTTTTGTGGAAGTCTTTCATATAATGAGTTTGTGTTGATTGTTCGTATCTTTGCGGGTTCGGGTAATCTCTGGGTAAATCGGCCGATAGCCTTAGAAACAGTAATTAAAATACAATTAGAACTAAGTATTCTGCTTAACTTGTCGCTGAGAGGCTCGAGTTTGTTAGTAGGTCTCGGTATGATATATAGCTAAGATAGGTTTTGAAAGAAGTTAGTCTTAGTTCCCTAATCACATCTGTATCTATTAAACCAAGTTAGAATCTAGGGTTGCCTTAGACTTTCGCGCTGAGAGGTAGATTGTCGTATTAGGGCACTTTCAGAAACGTTAGAGGACTGAGAGGAAATCTAACAACCGGTGTTTGTAACAGCCTTGTAGAGTCTCACAGGTTTCTTCCTGAGAAGGGTTGGGAGGTCTTAGTAGAGATTTCTTAGGTTTTAGTACTTAAAGATCCCGGTTCCATACCACTTTAGTACCGTTAGAAATCCAATCCTAGTTAAACTGGATTCAAGCCTAGGTAGTCGTTAAGCTCTATTGAATAAAACCTTAGTTCTTATTCATGTCGTAGTTTAGTTTTACTTTAATTTTAACTCTAGAATTTTAGTAAACCCCCCCCCCCCCTCAAAACACAAAAAAATAGTTAAGTTAGTGTCAGAGTCAGTCCAAATAAAGTCTTTAGCGTAGTTTATTAGAGTCTCGTGGGTTCGACATCCGACCTTACTTTGCTTTACTAGAGTCGACCGGTTCACTTTCCGGTGAGTAGTTTAGTCAAGTTTAGAGAGTCTAGGTTATTACTTTGAGTCTATATTTAGGTTAATTTTAGTTGATTTTTATTGAACTATTTGTAGCACATCAAGTTTTGGCGCCGTTGCCGGGGACTCTTGGCAATTGCGTTAATTACCAGTGAAGCTGCCGATCAACAAGTCTTCCTTCTCGACATCTAGTTCACAGGTTAGAAAATCTTCCACTTCATCTTCAACTCCTTCTGACTCTACACTTCAATCTAAACCACCAGATTTTGACTTCACCCCGAAGTCGTCACCCCACAACACCCCACCACCATCCCGTTCCCGTACACCTAGTCCACCACCAGTCTTACAAATGGACCAAAACCAATCTGTCCACCAACGTTCCACCGCAGGTTTTACCGCAAACTCACCCATTACCCTCCCCGAAATCACTAATGACAAGTCCTGGCAAATTCCCTCATAAATCATGACCGCCATTAACAACTCTTGTCAGTTTCACGGTCGTGATGATGAGGATGCGCCTGCCCACATCAACCGTCTCACCCGCCTTTACAGCACCTTCGGTATCGAAGGTGTTAATATTGATGCCCGCTATCTCCAAGTCTTCCCATTCTCACTTGCTGGCCGCGTAGCCACATGGCTTGATTCGCAGGTACTTCTACCACTTGGGCTGGACTTAGGGATGCCTTCCTAGCTAAGTATTTTCCACCTGCGAAGGTGTCTCGCCTTTGAGATCAGATCCATTCATTCCGAATGGAATCTGATGAACCTTTTCACTTAGCTTGGGAGAGGTTTCAAACTTTACTCTCAGGTTGTTCCCAACATGCGCTGTCTGATTGGGCATTGGTAGAAAAATTTTAAAATGGTCTCACCCCCAAGTGTAAGGCCAGATTCGACATGTCTGCAGGAGGCCATCTTATGGGAAAGAAATCTGTGGCCGACTGCAATGATCTCTTTGAGAGTTTTGCTCATGCTGATATTGATCATAGTGCTACCAGCAGGACTTCCATTCCTGTTACTACTTCCTCATCTGCTTGAGGAGTGAACCAAGTTGGCTTGGATTCAAAGGTAGCATCTCAACTTGATTATATCACCAAAGAGTTGTTAGAAATTAAGAAAAAGGTCGATAGGTGCGAAGTTTGTAGGGGTGGTCATGATACCGTAGACTGTCCAACACTGACTTTAGAACAGGTAGAGTACATCGCAGGTCAAAACAGGGGTCCGAGTAATCTGTTTAATAATAGTAACTCAAACTGGCGTAGTAATAATTACCGCTCCTCCGGTAATCCCCCTGGGTTCCCATCAGGCCAATATCAAAGCAGGGGGCCAGGTTTCTATTCTAGTGGGGGGTTCGAGTCAATCAGGTCAGTTTTCTAGTTCAGGTTCAGGGGGGCAGTTTAGAAGTGAGGGGGCAAACCAAGAAGGTCAGCCGGTGAGGGGTCAAGTGGTAGTTTATCTAGGATAGAGGACCTTCTTTCCCAGTTAGTAGTTAAGGACCAGGCCACCCAACGTACCTTAGAAGAACATGCCACATTCCTCAAGAATAACCATTCTAATTTCTTGGACCTTCAAAGGCAAGTCGAGGACATTGCACGCCAATTTCAAGAACGACTTCCCGGTCAATTCTCGGGAAACACAAAGCCTAACCCGTCTGGCACATTGAAGGCAATTTCGACCCGTAGTGGTAGGATTTTAGGAGAGGTAGTGAGACCTGAGAGTATAGAGGTAGAGGATGAGGAGCCCATAGATGAAGAGATTGAGATGGAGGCTCCCGGTAAAGTGCAACCTAGGTTAATCCCAGCAAGTATCGCACACACCAGGGGGGCTCAAGTCGAGAGTAGTGTAGAAAAAAGACCCAAACGAATTGTTCCATCACCCACTGTTGATCTTTCCCGTGCTCCATACCCATCCCGTCTAAAGAAGCAAACTTACTCTAAAGAGTACGGGAAATTCTTAGAGATCTTTAAGCAACTTAGGATCACCCTTCCGTTCATAGAAGCCCTTCAATCTATGCCTAAGTACGCAAAATTCTTAAAGGACCTCCTAAAGCGTAAGTATAGGTTAGGAGAGGTCTCTAACATTCCCCTTAGTGGAGGATGTTCCGCCGTAGTCTTGAACAAAGGTCCCGGAAAATTGACGGATCCAGGCCTTTTTACCATCCCATGCTTGTTTGGGAGTGATACCGAGTGTAGGGCCCTAGCCGATTTAGGAGCAAGTATAAACCTCATGCCATATTCCATGTACGAGAGGTTAGGCCTAGGAGAGTTATCCCCTACACGCATGTCTTTGTCCTTAGCTGATAGATCTGTAAAGTATCCACGTGGCATAATCGAAAACCTTCTAGTTAAAGTGGACAAATTCGTCTTTCCCGTAGACTTTGTCGTTCTTGATATGGAAGCTGATGAGAAAGTTCCTATCATTCTAGGACGCCCATTTTTGTGCACCGCCAAGGCCATCATTGATGTCTTTGACGGTAAGATCACACTCCAAGTCGGTGAGGAGAGAGTCACTTTCGAGATAGCACGTTCTATGGATCATCCTAGCGGTTCCGACGATCATAGTAGTCCTTGTCATTCGGTCTATTTCATAGAGTCTTTCCTATCATGTGTCGACCATTTTTTTGACTATATTAGTGGAGTCGATTTTGTAGAGGGTAAGGTAGAGGAGGTAGTTGAGGAAGTAGAGGAATTTGTGAGTGAGAGTGAGGAAGGGTACGAGACCGATTGGGTCCCCAATGTGTTAGAGTTGAGTGAAGTGAAAAGTGAGATTGAGAGTACACCCGTAGAGAAACCCGCCCCATTAGAGCCTAAGGTTCTTCCATCCCACTTAGAGTATGCTTTCCTTGGTGAGGGATCCGATTTTCCCATCATTATTTCGTCTAAGTTAGAGGAGGGGGAAAAGGGTAGTTTATTAGGGGTGTTGAGAGGGAATAGGGAGGCCATTGCATGGCGACTTTCGGATATCAAGGGCATAAGCCCCGCCTATTGTACCCACCAGATACTCATGGAAGATGACTATTAGCCGGTGGTGCAACCTCAAGGGCGCCTTAATCCGAACATGCAAGAGGTTGTTAAGAAGGAAGTGCTTAAGTTGTTAGATGTTGGGGTGATATACCCTATTTCTGACTCACCGTGGGTTAGTCCGACCCAAGTTGTCCCAAAGAAGGGTGGGATGACGGTGATCATGAATGAAAAGAATGAATTAATCCCTTCTCGTACCGTTACCGGTTGGCGTGTGTGCATCGACTACCGCAAGTTGAATGACGCCACCCGGAGAGACCATTTCCCCGTGCCATTCATTGACCAAATGTTGGAACGTTTAGCAGGTCAACAGTTCTACTGTTTTCTCAATGGATTTTCGGGTTATTTTCAGATCCTAATCGCACCAGAGGATCAAGATAAAACGACATTCACATGCCCTTATGGCACTTATGCGTATCGCCGCATACCTTTTGGGTTATGCAATGCTCCGGCTACATTCCAAGGATGCATGGTTGCTATATTCCAAGACATGCTTGAGACTTCAATGGAGGTCTTCATGGATGACATCTCGGTTTATGGTACCACCTTCGATCAGTGTCTTCTTAATCTTGATAGGATGCTTAAGAGATGTATAGAGACAAAACTTATGCTTAATTGGGATAAATGTCACTTTATGGTGACGGAGGGGATAGTCTTAGGTCACAAAGTGTCTAGAGAGAGAATAGAGGTGAATAAGGCCAAGATAGATACCATAAGTAGATTGCCTCCACCCACTAGTGTCAAGTCCGTTCGTAGCTTCCTAGGGCATGCGAGCTTCTATAGGCGCTTCATTAAGGATTTTTCTATAAGATCACACGCCCCATGACCCGACTTCTAGAGAAGGATGTACCTTTCATCTTTGACGAAGAGTGCATCAAAGCCTTTGACTTTTTGAAGGAGAAACTCATTAGTGCTCCTATCCTTGTTTTGCCCAATTGGAGCTTGCCCTTTGAGCTCATGTGCGATGCAAGTGATTATGCCATAGGTGCGGTATTGGGTCAAAGAATCGAGAAACATTTCCATCCAATATTCTACGCGAGAAAAACTTTAAATGATGCTCAAGAGAACTATACCACCACGGAAAAAGAACTCTTAGCCGTAGTATTTGCGTTTGATAAGTTTCGTTCATATCTTGTGCTTTCCAAAACCACCGTGTTCACCGACCACGCCGCTTTGCGCTTTCTTTTCCAAAAGAAAGACGCCAAGCCACGCCTCATTAGATGGATTCTTTTGCTCTCCGAGTTCGACATCGAAATTAGGGATAAAAAGGGAGCGGAGAATCTAGCCGCCGACCATTTGTCACGCTTAGAGGATCCTAAGAGAGAGGAAGTTCGTGAGGATTTGATAGGAGACACTTTTCCTCATGAAACCATAGATTTTGTTAGAGCCGAGGTAGAAGGGTTGCCATGGTTTTCGGATTTGGCAAATTAGTTAGCAAACGGTGACATTGTGAAAGGTATGTCTCACCAACAAAAGAAAAAGTTTCTTAGGGATGCTAGGAAATACATTTGAGATGACCCGTACCTTTTTAGGATAGGTGGTGATCGAGTGCTTAGGAGGTGTGTTTCGAAAGAGGATGGAATGGATATTCTTAGACATGTGCATGGGGGTTTAACGGGAGGCCATCACGGGTCGAATGTCACCACACAAAAGGTTTTTGATAGTGGCTTCTATTGGCCAATGGTAGTTCGAGATGCTATAGAGTTTGTTAGGACATGTGACCGTTGCCAACGTACCGGCAACATCTCATCCAAGGATGAAATGCCCCAAAATCCCATCCAAGTTCTTGAAGTCTTTGACGTTTGGGGTATTGATTTCATGGGACCTTTCCCCTCATCGAGTGGGAATAAGTACATCCTCGTGGCCATTGACTATGTCTCAAAGTGGGTGGAAGCTCAAGCTTTGCCTACTAATGATTCCCGAGTGGTGGTGAGATTTCTAAAGAAGCTATTCACACGCTTCGGAGTTCCTAAAGCCATCATAAGTGACCGTTGTATGCATTTTTACAATTCCGTCATGGAAAAGGCACTAGCACGCTACGGGGTCACTCACCGTCTTTCTACCGCATACCACCCGCAAACTAGTGGCCAATTAGAGAATTCAAACCAAGGGGTGAATAGAATTTTAGAGAAAACGGTAGGAAAAAGTAGGAAAGATTAGTCGGAAAAGCTAGACGATGCATTATGGGCATTCCGAACCGCTTACAAAACACCGTTAGGAACTACGCCCTTCATGATTGTGTATCGCAAAGCGTGCCATCTTCCGGTAGAGTTAGAACACCAAGCACTATAGGCCTTGAAAACCGTTAACCTTGACCTTACCGAAGCCGCAAGGAGGAGATTTTTTCAAATCCATGAATTAGAGGCCCTTAGAGATGTCGCCTACGAACGATCTTAGAGTATCAAAGAAAAGACTAAGGCGTTGCTTGATAGGAGGTTGCGACGGTTAAAGGAGTTTAAGGTAGATGATAAAGTGCTTTTGTTCAATTCGAGATTGGAATTGATAGCCGGAAAGTTGAAATCGAGATGGACCGGACCGTATGTGGTAAAGGAGGTGTTTCCATACGGTACCGTCGAGTTGTATGACGAAGTTGATAAAGGTTCGTGGAAGGTGAATGGTCATCGATTGAAACATTACTTAGGAGGTCCTATTGATACCACCGAGGAGGAAGAAATTCCTCTAGAGGACCCACCCACCTTCATCGAATAATGAGTTAAGAAAAGCTTCGTTTGTAGAGTATGTACCGTTTGTATGTTCGTTAATTTTTCGTAATTGTTCGTAGCTAATGGTCGTTTTTGGTAGTTTTTCGGGTCTTGTTTTGTGTTTTGAGTCATTTGCAGGAATTCACTACCGAGGATTTGCAGAAATTTGCGAGAAACAATGAAGTTCCAGGTAAGTTTCAAGTGTTAGAAAAATTTTTGGTTGATTTTGGGAGGTTTGGAAAAAGTTAAAAATTTTTATAAGGCATTGAAACCAAAAATTGACAAAACCTTCTGTGAAAAACGCCCACTGGCGGGTAGCGACATATTGAGCTTCATAACTCGCGACCCGTCAGAACGTAAACACCTCCAGCGCAATGTGACAAGGTGGCGGGGCGCGACATACTTGCCTCTGCAAGTTGCGGCCCACCAGGACGTGTATCTGCAGCCGAGGTCATATAACCCCCAAATTTTAGCTTTTATGACATAATCCTTCTCATCCCACTCGCCGAACACCCTCTTAAAACCGTCATTTTTCACCGAGTTTCACCATTATCAACCATAAATCACATCACCAACCCATCTATACCCTTCACACATCTGATTTCATCCATCATTCCACCATATTTCACCATAAAATCGGGATTCTGCTTTGGGGTTAAAGTTCAACCGAGAATTTCTATAGTCTTCTTGTCTAACTCGAATCTCAGGTGCGTTTTTCTGTAATTTTTTGTACTTTGAGTTGTTAATTTCAGTTTTTACTTAATTTAGGGTTAGGTCTTGTGTAGTCTAGTGTTTGGTTCATATTAGTGGGAGAATGAGGTTGTGGATGGAAATGGGTTGGGTATTTTCGTCTGTTTGCAGGTTGCGGGTGGTTTGGTTTGGGGTTGGATTTCAATGTTTACACCATCTTAGTCTAGGGTTTACCAACATTGAGTGTGGGGATTCGGTTGGGTAATTTTTTAGTTTAACATCAGATTTATTCATTGTGTTGACCCGTTTCACTAATGCGTTACTAAAGTTTTCAACTTTAATTCGGTTGACACTCAATGTTGGTTTGGTTTGTGGTTTGAGTTGGAACTTGTTGAGGTCACATTGTGCTTATCACATAACAAGTTCGGGGTGTAAATGATTGTCGGGTTGGACTTGGAAATTGATTTGCTGAATTTTGTTTGGATTGTAGTACATTGACGCTTAAAGTACCAATCTTGCAACTTTGAATCAGAATTTTTGCAAAGATAAAAACCTCCTTTAACTAGGTGGAATTTTTCGACGCTAAAATTTGCTTTGAACTAATACACGGCTGATTTCAATCAAGGTTGGACGTCAATGTCGGTTTGGTAGGCACTAGAGTTTAATTGAGGACAATTAAGGTGCCGGGAGAGGGTAGTGTACATTGAGTCCAATTTAGAGTGTCGTTTTTAGTTGTTTTAGTCTAGTTCGAGTCTTGTTTAGTCGGTCTTGTGGGTTTACTTGCACGTACAAGTTAATTAGGCTCGCCCGTACTCAATCTCCATTCGGGCGAGTTTAGTTACTACTTAGCAATTGTAAAAAGTAACTCGGTCTTTTTATTTCAACTTTATTTTCAGAATTAAACCGCGAATGAAATGCTATACGGTTATTCTAATTTTTCTTAAAAAAAATTTCAAAAATTCAAAAAAAAAATCAAAAATTCAAAAATACCAAAAATAGTTTGTTACTAATATTCTGCTTTGCTTTGTCTTGCCATACTTGAAATGTTTTGCAGAATGTCAGGTGTAGGATCATCCAGTCGGCCCAGTAGGAAACGAGGCCCAGATACTCGCCCAAGAGGGGGCCCAGTGATAAGGGAGCCCGAACCGGTTCAACCGGAACCAGTACAACAAGTGCAACAGCCAGAATATAACAGGGTTGTTGAGTATACAGGACCGGGACTCCCTCATGGTCGAAGTCAAAGGATCTTAGATAGCCCTCTGTTACAGTTTGAGTTAAATTATGGGGAGTCGCAAAGGTTGGCTACTCTTTATTCGGTAGCGCTACTACCATATAGGAGGATTGACTGGGAGATGTTAGATAGCCTAGGGGCGAGGGCTCGGGTGGAACAGTTGTTAGGACCGAAGTTTAGGAGGGTATTGGATTGTGATGCGAGGAAATATAAGGAGATCACCTTAGAGTTTCATTCTACGTCTGATTTCAAGCAGGGGAGCTTTAATAAAAAAAGGTGCAGTGTTCTTTGCTCTAGGTAGGAGGTCTTATGAGATGACGATTCCCGAGTTTGCAGTGGCTACTCAGTTCTACACACAGGATGAGGTTAGAACACCTGCGTTTCTTACTAGTTTGCAAGGGGTGTTTAAGAAGAAACGTAGGTATAGTGTCCAGTCTGGTGAGTTAGCGAGGTTCTGGAGCACTATTTCGAGAGTGCCGTATTCTACAGGGGCAGTTGCTAGCGATATTACCGATCCGGTTCTTTGATATATTCATAAAATTCTCGCAGCGATTTTGGTTCGTAGAGGACAGGGGGATAATAAGGTTAATCAGGTGAGTTTGTTTTGTCTGATGTGTATGGTGGAGCAGAGGCCAGCCAACCTGGCGACTGTGTTTGCATTGTCTATAAAAAGGTTGTGGAGAGGTGGTGCTGGTGTCCGTATTTACTGTGGGCCGTTGGTGACATGGTTAGCCGAGAGCTTAGGTGTGTTTGAGAGGTACCCGGCAGATAGGATGAAGGAGGGCCCCGACCCTTGCTTTATGAATGTTAGGGATTTGCAGTCTGTTGAGATAGTAGCATACACTGACCTGATTAGTTGGGAGCCCATACGGGAGGGTCCACAAGTCCAGCCTCCGCCTGGTTCAAGTGCTGCGGAGGCTATGCAGGTGCGGTTGCTACCCGTTATCAGAGGCCCCATATTCCCCGTATTTGTCAGGATATTCCTGCTAGGCAGTACCCACTAGCGCAGCCACGACCCGATCCACTTACCTTGGATTCGTTATATGATTCTATGCAGGCCTGTTTATGGGATTTGCGTATGTATGTTGATGATCAGATTAGTGGGTTTAGGCAGGAGATGGTGGCAAGTCAGAGGAGATTGGAGGATGGTATGCGGGTTCTTAAGCAAAATTTTCATTTGCAGCCACCGCATTCTTGGCAGCAATCTGAGGCAGGGCCCAGTGGGATGCGGGTGAGTGATGAGGAGTCAGATTGACGAGGAGTAGTGCGAGGATGCAGCGATGCTGATAGATTATATCTTTTGTTTCTTTTTTTCTTTATGCTGTTTTAATCCTCGTTTGTTGGTCTGTACTTAAATACTTTAAACAGGTTGGTTGGGTTTTTGGGGATGGTTGACGTTTGGTTTGTGGATGTTTGCACTAACACTTGTTATCATATATATTATGTTTTGCTAGTGTTTGGTGATTGCTTAATTAGGTTGGTATTTGTTGCCGCTTCCGTTAGCGTGTCCGAGTTAGGAATTGTTTGCTGAGCGCGTTCGGGTTGGAGGGCATATGTGGAATTGACTGGCACTTTAACAGTCTCGCATATTAAGCTAAGTCGTTTCACTTGTATTTTTGTTAGGGGTGCAAACGAGCCGAGCTACTCGCGAGCTACTCGAGCTCGGCTCGAAAAAAAGCTCGAACGAGCCGAGCTTAAACGGGCTCGAGCTTAAGCCCGAGCCTAAAAACAAGCTCGTTTAGTAAACGAGCCCGAGCCCGAGCTTCGCTTATCGAGCTCGAACTGGCTCGCGAGCCTAATCGAGCTTTCAATTTATATATTTTTTTATTAATATATTAAATATATATTTATATAATAATAATTACCATTTATATAAATATAAAAAATTACTAAATTATATGTATAATAATAATTATAATTAATATAAATTAATTAAAAAAATACTAAACGAGTCGAGCCCGAGCCGAGCTCGAGCTTGAAAAATTACCTTCGAGCCGATCTCGAGCTTCAGAAATAAAGCTCGAATCGAGCCGAGCTCGAGCTCGAGCTTTCATATGTTAAACGAGCTTGAGCTCGAGCCTGGTCGAGCTCGGGCTCGGCTCGGCTCGTTTGCACCCCTAATTTTTGTATATATTTATTTCATTTTTAGTTTTTATTTTTAGGTAGTTAGTTTGAGTCGTATTTCCGTTCTTACATTAGGGACAATGCAATCTTCAAGTGTGGGGATGGGATACATGTACATAGTAGTAGTAGGCGAGTCATAAAATTCGAAAAATTCAAAAAAAAATTGAAAAATTTGAAAATGTCTTTTGAATAAAGAAGTTTGCAAAATTATTATGGAAAATGATAGAAAAGATGGGTTTTTTGCTCGGTTTCAAATAATAATAATATGAGATTAAATTAAGTCGAGCTTGTGTCTAGTTTGGGATATGTGAATAGGCCCAGTTTGGTTTTAGGTCCCTTTGATTTAATATTACATTAATTGTCGGTCTACTAGTGGGTTTTCATCTGGGAAAATGGGAAATTGAAACCGCCAATAAGAGTATAAAGAATGTCATTATAAGTCAAAATCGTTAGAATTTTTAATCATGAAAAAGAATGTAGGATCGTTTTGTGACCCAAACGAGTCGTTCATAAGAGGTCTTCACCAATACAAAAGGCGGAAACAAGTGTATCAGTGTTATTTCAGCTAAATTGCACGAGAAATCACTTTAAACTGTCTTTTGATTGATATCAGATCGATTACAATGCTGTAGACACTTCGGCAGAGCTTCACTACCGGAATCAGAATCGTTACAAATGACTAGGCACTTCAGGTATTTATAGGAGTGTTATTCCGCTTGAAACTGTCCAAACGAAATTAAGATTCCGCACGGAATCACTTCAAACGGAATTAACATCATGATTTCGTTTGAAATGACTCATGTGTCATTTCAAGCGGAATTACCCATAAACACACATTTCCTCGTTTTTCGTGCCCTAATCGAACTAATACAATACAAGACTCGATACAAGACGAAATCGACAGACGGATGCACCAACAGACTCCCCCTCGGATGTTGACGAAGTCTTCAGTGTCGAGTCTTCGGTTGTCAAACCTTAAGCCTTTATCAGTCTTCTTGCTCTCTCCAAAGATTCTCCATTGTAAGTATCCTCAATCAATCTCTTTCTCTTTCTTCCAGAATCTCAACCTTGCTCTATACTCCTCTTGGTCAGGTCTCTTGATTCCTTAAGATCATCAGCATCAGCAACTAACATCTTCAATTCCAAGATCAGAACTTGGCTCTCAGAATCGTAACTCTGGCTATTATCATGTTTCAGCATCAGCATCTTCAGACTCCCCCTATTGATAAGCTGGGATGGAATTCACTAGTTCTAAGATCGTAACCTAGCTCACATCCTGCTCCAGTATTGAAACCTGGCTAACCTGCATAATCTCTACCACAAACATAAGTTTCACAAATTTAAAATTTTGATAAAATTACATCATTTGCAGGTTATTTTTCAGAATGATTTATCATATAAAAGCTTCTAATGATCACTTGTAAGCAAACATTCTATATTTTACAAACACTTCTTCCAAACCTGTTGTTCATCATGCTTAGCACTCGGAATTTTGAAAATCAGTTCTTCAACATCAGTTGTCGAAAATCTTTTTGTATTTTTCAAAAATATGCTAAAACACACAGAAAATATTTTTGGAAATTTGAATTTAATGAAATGCAGAAAAAAAATATTTACAAACACTATTTTATGATTTTGTGCAAGAGGATCATATCAGTTTATGAGACAAATCACCAACACCGTTAAGCTTTAAACATTTGAAGTTCTAAACGATTCACTGAGATTGTCAGTATACTGATCCACTTAAATTTTCACACAAAGTTCAACTTTTTCGAGATACGAATTCATGTTTTAAGCACTTGAACTTATTCGCGTGTCCCACCTCAGAATATACTCCCGTATCCAGATCCCAATATCCAGTCTTACAGGTGAGTATACCTAGATGATATCTGTAAAGGGTTAAAATGCGAGGGCCGTGAGAGCTCAGGCTATTGCTTCCGCAAAATCAGAGAGATGACGGCTTCGACTTTTGGTGTGTTCCCTTTAGAGAATCTTTTCTTCAATAGCACATGATTAGCATTTTGCTATGTTTCATCATTTTTTGGTACTGAGGGTGATGCTATATTTCAAGCAAGCAGAAAGTATTATACGGGGACTAGGCCATTGCTTCCGCAAAATCAGAAGTCCCGGGATATACCCCAGATATCACTGAGTATAAAGACCTAGTATCTCAGAAAGAGAGACCTTTCAAACAAGATTTCGGGGGTTACCCATATATCCGAGAGATGTTCCCCACGATACAAGTAAGTTTGAAATTTAGGTTTATATCTCGACACAATCTACTAAATGTGCAAAAACTTACTGGCACATCATCAGTAAGACCGTTTTCACTTTTTAACTTTCCAATTCTTTAGCATGCTGTGATCGTCCACTGATGTACTATCATTTCCTCTTTTTCACAATAAAACTCATTTTTGCTTTTATCATGTTTTTGACTTTTTCAAATGTTTTTGGATTTTCTGAAATTACTTACTCCCCCTAAAATTCAAAATCATTTAAAAGTAAATTTGAAAACAAACTGTACAAGTAAAGTGACAACTGATATCGAATCACATCAATTCGCCATCCACTTGGCATAAACAATCAGAACTCCCCCTGTCAACAAACTATTTTCCCATTGTGATTTCAAAACACTTAAGTTTGTTTTAATCAAATGGTTTTTCCGGAAAATAAGTTTTGTTGATTTTCATAAACCACTTGTAGGTTAGGGGATCAATTCATCACTTTGTTTTCCAAAATACCACTTGTAGGAAATCAAGTACAACTTAATGTCCCTGATTCACCACTTAGAGATAAAACTTCTTTTTCAACCATTTGTCGGTTTGTTTACCAACAAATACCACTTGTAAGTTGAAATCTCAAAATGCCGATTCCTACTCCACACTTACCAACCTGGGAGTTCCGGCAAGTCATACTTCTACAAAAACAATTTACATAAACAAATTTTCAAGAATGATGCCGATTCATGCTCCGCGATTACCAACTTGGGAGCTCCGGCAAGTCAGGTTTTTCAGTTAGAGAGATTCTCCCAAGCCTGGTGGTCCTTGAGAGATTCCGAGTTACCAACACTCGGTTGCTTACCTTCCATCTTCTTCTCATAGAATTCTTTAACCCCCTTGACCTTACCATCAATCATTTTTCCAAAAATGTTTTGCACCGTGGGGTTAAAAACCTTTTCAACATCAAATTCTTTTTTTTAGGAAAAAACTGATTTGAAATTTCAACTTTACCAATTTTTTTGCTTAAAATTCTCAGCCCGCAATGGTGGAAAATTTGCATCATCCAAAGGAGGAATTGACTTCTCATCTTTCACAACAACTTTTGGCTCCTCTGATTTTGTGGAATCAGATTCATCACCAGAACTTTCACTTGAATTCTTAACAACCCATTTTTGGTTGTTAAGTTTCTCCTTTCTTTTGTAACATCTTTCGAACATTCACCAACCTCAAAAGTTGAATTTTTGAAAATTTTAGATCTGTCAATTGGTGGTTCAAAGTCAACTATTTTTTATTTGAGTTTATCAGAGACTTCCTGTTTCATTTGTATTGCCTTTGGACAATTCCTGGCAATGTGACCAACTGTTTTACATTGAAAACAGGTTCTCGTCTCTATCTTCTTCTGAGCAACACTTTTCTTCATTTCCTCTTGCTTCTTGGCAAGGAATTCTTTGTTAGATTGCTTTCTGAAAAAATGCTCTTTTTCTTCTTCAGATGTTTTTCCTGAAACAAAAACAGTTTTTGATTTATAAATTTTCTCATTTTTATGATTTTTGGTGGAATAAAACCCAGACCTTTCTTTTTGTAATTACCATTATGGTTTGGTCTCTTTTGAAAACCAGAACCAGAATTGTAACCATTTTTCTTGTTTAACCTTTGTTGAACTCTTGAGGTGTAAGATTTAGGTTTTCCAAAAAGATTTGCATCTTTTATTTCAGAAATATTAATTTCTATTAGTTTGAAAACCTTTTTGATCATTTTAGTTTTAACAACTCTTATTGGAAATGACTCATCAGAATATAATTTGTCAGAATCATTCAAAGTATATGCTACTTTGATAGGTTTGTCATTCAAATTAGATTTTGATAACAAAAATTCTTTATTATAAACCCGTTTGCCGTGTTTGACTGATGGATTTGACATGTCGGTCTTAGACTTTGACTCTTCTTTTGACTCCGACCTGGACTCTTCTGTTTCATCTTTATCCAACACCTGATCGACCACTCTCTTTATTACCTCGGACTCATGATCAGTGTCGGACGATGTGAACGTGACATCAATGTTTTCTGGCAAATTATCTGAAGACTCAGACTCCCACTGTAAATTTGTTGCCTTTTTTACTCTTTCTGAATTTGGATTTCAAGGAGAATATCCATTTTCAACCGGAGGTGGACATTTGTTATAGACAACACTTGGTTTCTTACCAGAAATTTTCACTTCATCATCTTCTTTTGTTTCAGACTTTTTCTCTTCCGAAGTCTTCTCTTCTTCAAACGTCTTCAATTTTTCCACTATGGGGTAAATCCTGTCAACAACAAAAGTAGAACATGAGTAACTTTTTAACAATCTATTAACTCTCTCAGTTTCAATTCTCTGTGTTTCTAGCTTTAATTCAAGTTCAGCACACTTCTCAGTAAAATAATTGACATCGTTAAGCTGTCTCATATATGCTCCTTTAAGTGTATTCATTGATATGGCTTGTTCACTGCTTGTCTCGTTGTATTGATTCATGGCTTTGTTCAAGACATCATATGACTCTTTCAGCCTTTTTATGTTGTGTGGCAATTCGTTGTTCTGCTTTATCAGAGAATCACAATTCATACACTTCTCAGAAACCTTGACTGCATCAGCATCTGTTTTAATTTCAAATTCTGGAATTTCTTTGACTTTTCTTACTTGAATTTCTTCTTCACCCTTTGTCTTTTTCTCAGCTTCAGCTTGTTTCATTTTCCTTTCTTCTTCATATCTCATCTTTTTATCAGCTTCAGCTTGTAAATGTTTTCTGATTTTTTCTGCCCAATAGTCATCAGTATAATCATTAATAACCTGAGCAACAACAACTTTAGCTTTTAACATCTCTTTGTCTGGACAAAACTTATTGTAACACCCCGAAAACGGGTTTGGTAATCAAACCCCGTTAATACTAAAAGACGGGTAAAATACCGTTAGTGGTAAAATTTAACCCGGTAAATATTAGGACTTAAATAAATAAACCTAATATTAATTAAATAGGAAAATAAATACTTTGAGAAAACAAAGTATATAAAAAGCCCAAATTAACGGGACAAAAAACATAACGGGTTATAACTTCCCGAACCCGTTAAAGTAACTAGGAATAATTAACCTAGTTAGATAATGACTTGTGTGTAGTTAAAGATCTAAAAATAAACTAATAGAAACTAGAGGGACCAAAAGTGTTTAACTTGAAACTAGTTTTAATAAAAACATTTTATTAAAACACAAACACTCCATTTGGAGTCTGCTGGAGATCGACCAGAGCAAGGGGGCGACCCAGACTTCTCAAACCCTAAGTTCATGCTATTTGATCAATTGAAGGCAAATTTCAGTCCCAAATCAAATTCCGAGCATAGATTAATGATCCCCATTGCAAGGAGATCATAAGGTATGCAAAATTTGACAAAAATTCTCTATTTGAAATTCTCATGAATTTAGAGAACTTGAAATCTGATGATGCATGATTGTTGTTTGGATGAAATTAGAATGAAATAGTGTCTAGGAATAAACCCTAGCCATTAGATTGTTGAAATTATGCTCAATACTTGAGAATTCCATAATCACCATTGAAGGTGTTAAGTGGGTGATGTAGAAGTATGAAGACACTAGGATTATGATAGTTGTACTAGTGTAATTTGAATTCTATAAAGCAATTTCAGATTTGTTGATGTTAAAATTTATGTGAAATTGCCAAATTGATGTTAACCATGGTAAAGATAACTAGTTATGAACTAGTTAGTAAATATGTAAAGTTATGCACACTAGGTGTTTGTTAAAATACCTAAATGAAAACTAAAATGCTGAAATTATAAATGAGATGCGTGATTGCCAAACTCGATTTATCCCGTATGATATTGGGTAATATGAATTCTAATCATGATATTGATTTAATTTAAATGGTATTTGTCATATAGATAACGGTAGTTAACTTTTAGAAAGTTAAATTAACCAATGATGAAGTCGAATGGTAGATTCGACATAAAATTTGTAAGACGGTATAGTCGTATCTAATAATGACAAAACTAACCGTCTTACGGATTATGATGATAGTTTGACTCATGACAAGCTAGATGGAGGCTTGGGAGGAAGCGGGTCAAACGAAACAAGAAAGAACAAAAGGCGTAACTTGGATACAAGGTAAGTTAAACTTACACCCCTTTTTAATTAATATACACTTACTAGCGAAAATTGATTGTGAATAATGTTAAGTAATTGAAATACGATGTTCCGGCATGATACAATGCAAGTCGGAATGAATAAAAAGGTAGGAAATCATGAATTATGGTAAAAGGGGTAAAAAGGTAAATTAGTCATGTAATGACTAATAAATAAAAACGGTTTTGAGTAAAACGAGTTTAAGGGAAAAACCGGGATAGGTTTAAAGGGATGAAATGGTAACTAAATACCATCTCATACGGATAAATAGTCAATTAGGCTAAATGGGTTAAATGGGGTTGTTAACACCATTTGACAACTTCATTAGACAATTTCTTGTTGAGTGTTGTAATCACAGGAAACAACATAAACGTGCGTTGCTTTAACTAGAAAGATTTAAAGCAAAAAGTTATGTAAACGGGTCAATACTTGACCCGATCCAGGTACATGTATATATGGTTGTGGATAACATACTTCATTGCCAAATATGTAGCAAAAGCCCTTCGTATTAAGTGAAGGGCTAATGTTGACTAAAACGCCCTTGAGGAGTAAATTGGACAAACGACCCATAAAAGTTGGTTAGGAACTTATATTATGATTTTTGTAACCTTTGGATGCGTATGAAAATCGTAGGCATAAACTATCAAGGGTTAAATGCCTTAAAATGTGTATTACCGCAAAACTAACATATTTGAGGGATAAAACTCGGAATAAATAGTCTATTACATTAAATCCACTACGTTCAAAGTTGTGGTGGAAGACTAACCAAAATGAACAAGTGGAATTATGAAGCATAAGGTAAATGAGCGAAGTTATGCTTAAAAAGACATAAATGCCCTTAACGGGTCAAAATAAGCAATTGAGTATAACCGGGTTTAAAATGTGTAGGAAACCCGTGGTTTGAGCCAAATATGATAGACAATATAGAAATTAGGAGATTCACGAGAAATTGGGATCAAACAAGTAAGTTTGTTTGATAAATACATGAATGGGTCAAAATAGGTAAATTTTAATTTGAGCCTAAAGCTTAAAACTCTATAAATTCGTCTATCCAGATGTCGGGTGTTAACTCCATAACATGGAGAATCAAATTACAATCATGTAGGAAGAAACAGTAGGTCAAACGGACAAGCGGATTGAAAGATACGAAAGTTTTTGTGTCAAAAACGGCAAAATGGAAGGGGCTGATACAGGGGCCACCGTAACTTACGGTGGGCACCGTAAGTTACGGTGGGGGCTGAAATCATTACGGTAGTTATCTCCTGCCTTACGGTGGAGATATTTTAAAATAGGGGCCACCGTAACTTACGGTGCCCACCGTAAGTTTCGGTGGAGGCCAGTTTCAAGTTTTTGTTTCTGGATCAAGATATCAATGTTTGAATTTTCCCAATTTCCTTGTTGTGCTAGTTATTTAATTATCAAAACTGACTTTTAAGTTGGTTTTGATCACAGGTGAATGTCGAGAGTCCCGGATGAAAAATCAAGCATTGAGCAAGAACCGAACACACGTTAAACAAAGCTTCCGCAATGTTGTTTCGTCGTTATTCTAAAACGGCGAATTAAATCACATTATGTTGTATCACTTTAAATTGTAAAAGTTTTTAACAACCCGTAATTTCATTGAAATTGTAAACTGAAATTTTATGATTATGGACTTAATCTATGCGAAAAACGTAAAATATTAACAAGGATGTTACAAGTTGGTATCAGAGCCTTGGTTTAAGAGATTCAAGTATGGTGGGAAAACTATGCTTGGACTTAAACCTTATGCTCTTGATAAAGATTGGTGTTCATTTCGAGGCTTGATCACAAATCCATTAAGTACATGTATATCAATGGTTTAGTATGACTAAAGTGTTGAGAACAACACATATTGTTATTGTGTGATACACGTTACACCAATAAAAATCGATATAGAATAGATTTAGTCAACGAAATTACACGCGTTGATGCGTATAGTAGAAAAGCCTCGTATTATAATACGGGCAGCCAATAATATCGAAATTACTAACTATTTTAAACTGTAGGACCGTGTACGAACCCGAATGAGTCGTTCAGAGGAGTTTTACTTCGTTTCAGAGGCGGAAACTAAGAAACAAAGGTAGAAACAGCTAAATCTTCACTTTCAACATTGATTATATTGATCTGACGTTGTTTACAATCAAATCTCACACCGGCAGCACTTCAGTATGGATTACAAGAACTGGATACCTGATTTCGCTCATAGAGACCTATATATAGGGTCTTGATTCCGCTCGTAATGACATACTAACGGTTGGAGCGGAATTAACAACTTGTGATTCCGCTCGAAAATGTCTTCATGACATTTCGGGTGGAATTAACCCTTGGAACGAAATCAACCTCTTAAACACCTTAATCATGCTACTTTCTCGTAAAACGTGCACTAATCTATACAATCTATCTTAAGACTCGATACAAGACGAAGTTGATAGATGTATGCACCAACAGACTCCCCCTTAGATGTTGACGAGTCTTCAGTGTCGAGTCTGACTGTGTCTAGTCTTTGCATCTTCAGTCTTGATCAGTCTCTGGGCTTCACATTCTCTAACTACATCAACAGACTCCTCTTAACAATGTGCTGGCATTCCTTCAGTTCATCAGCATCATCTGCTTCAGGATCGTAATATGACTTTTACAAACTTCTCTTAGTTTTCAGTTATCGGAAACCCGGCTCTTTAAAACACAAGCTTCTCATAATCGAATATCCTGGCTCTTTCGAAGGTTGTTCCAAGATCGTAATCTGGCTCTCTTCCAGCTCAGGATCTTTAAAAAACAGCTTCAACCTTAATCTGCATAATCTCTACCTCAAAGTAAATTTCACACATTTAACAATTTAATGTATGCACTAACACTGATTTTCCCTAAAAAATAACTCAATAATCTTGATGAACCACTTTTAAAATTTGATCAAAACACATTTGATTTTCAAACACATACTTCTTTTCACAAATATGTCATCATGTTTAGCACTTGGGATTTTGAAAAACAGCTCTCCAACATCAGTTGTCGAAAATCTTTTTGGATTTTTCAAAAATTTATGCTAAAACACACTGAAAATCTTTTTGGATTTTGAGATATTAAGAGATACAGTAAAGAAATATTTACAGACAATATCTTTGTGAGTTCGTGCAAGAGGATCATATCAGTTTTTGACAAGTCACAAGTACCGTTGAGCTTAGTTACACATTAAGAATTAAACAATTCACTTAGATTGCCGATATACTGAGCCATTTAAATTTTCACACAAATTTCAATTGATTCAGGATATGAGTTAGATGTTTTAAGAACTTAAACTCATTCATGTGTCCCACCTCTTGAATATACTCCCGTATCCAGATCCCAATATTTAGTCTTACAGGTGAGTATACCACAGATGATATCTGTAAGGGAATAAATTATAGTACGAAACCGTGAGAGCTCAGGTCAGAACTTCCGTTCAGCAGAGAGATGACGGTAGGATCTTTTGTATTACAACAGCAATGACTATCAATTTTATTGTTTCATCAATTTGCTGAGGGCGACGCTATATTTCAAGCAAGCGGAAAGTATTCTCCGGGGACTAGGCCATTGCTTCCGCAAAATCAGAAGTCCTGGGATAATACCCCAGATATCACTGAGCATAAAGACCTAGTATCTCAGAAAGAGGGACCTTTCAACCGAGATTTCAGGGGTTACCTATATATCCAAGTAGTGTTCCCCACAAAATAAGCAAGTTTGAATTTAAGTTTATATCCTAAACAAGCTTACTAAATGTGTAAAAACCTATCGGCATATCATCAGTGAGACTGTTTAACGCTATTTAAACATTACATTTCTTTAGCATACTGTGACTGTCTACTGATGTACTATCATTTCCTCTTCTTTGACACTCAAACTCATTTTTTATTTTTATCATGTTTTTGTCTTTTTCAAATTTTCTAATGTTTTTGGATTTTCAGAAATTTCTACTCCCCCTAAAATGCAAACACATTACAGGAAATTTGAAAACAAATTTTGATACTCTACCTGTACAGTTTGTTTTCTGCAAAAATTGACAACCGATATCAAATCGCTTCAATTCGCCATCCACTTTGACATAAACAATCAGAACTCCCCCTTTCACAAAACTATTTTCTCATTATGATTTCAAAACACTTAAGTTTGTTTTAAGCAAAATGATTTTTCCGGAAAATAAGTTTTGTTGATTTTATAACTTGTTGATTTGGGGTTTGGTTCATCACTTTGTCTTTCAAATACCACTTGTAAGTTTGATCCAATCAAGTTCAACCTAATGACCTTGATTAACCATTTGTAGGAAAAAAAAAACAAGTACAACTTAATGTCCTTGATTTACCACTTGTAGGTATAAACCTTCATCAACCAACTTGTAGGAATACCACATCTACACTAGACCATTTTACCAACTAGAATGCCGATTCCTGCTTCGCACTTACCATCCTGGAAGCTCCGGCAATTCACACTTATCCTGTAAAAATTCAACTATTTTTAAGATTCAATCACACAATCAATTTTTAAAAAAGATGCCGAATCCTGATCCACGATTACTAACTTGGGATCTCCGGCAAGTCAGATTGTTTAAGGGAAAAGAATTTCCACCCAAGTCTGACCAACCTTGGGTGTTTTTAGCTCCTTTAGCTCTTGTTCAGTTGGGTTAAAAGTTGCTTTCTTTGTTGCGTAAAAATCTTTAACCCCTTTTACTTTCCCATCAATCATTTTCCTAAAAATCTTCTTAACATTCCCATTGAATGTTTTCTCAATATCAAATTCCTTTTGATCAGAAAAGAGTTGATTTGAGATCTCAACCTTACCAACTTTCTGTTTGATCTTCTCAAACTTCAGTGATGGAAATTCATCATCATTCACTGAAGATACAGGATTTACCTCTTTTACCTCACCTTGTGGCTCTTCTGGATTTGTGGAACCAGATTCATCGCCGACTTTTTCTTCAGACTTCTTAACAACCCACACTTGATTGTTCTTGGCTTTCTTTTTGTAAAAATTCTTTTTGGAACACTCACCAACCTCATAAGATGAGTTTTCAAAAATTCTGAATTTTTCTGTTGGTGGTTCAACATCAACAACTATTTCTTTCAATTTTTCAGAAACTCCCTTTTTAGTCTTAGCATTTTTCGTACAGTTCCATGCAATGTGACCAGCTTCATTGCATTTGAAACAGGTTCGAGTCTCTTTTGGATGAAACACTCCAGTTCCATTCCTTTTCTTTTCAGCAAGAAACTCCTGGTTTGATTGTTTCCAGAAAGGTTTCTTCTGTTCTTCTTCTGCACTTCCTCCTGAAACAAATTCTGTTTTTGTTTTAGAATTTTTCTCATTTTTATTATTTTCTGGTGGAATAAAACCTATTCCTTTCTTTTTGTAGCTACCATTATGGTTTGGTTTCTTTTGAAAACCAGAACCAGAATTGTAACCCTTTTTCTTGTTTAATCGTTGTTGTATTCTTGAAGTGTATTTTTTAGGTTTTCCAATAAGATTTAAATCTTTTATTTCAGAAATCTTAATATCTGTCATTTTAAAAACCTTTTTGATCATTTCAAATTTAACACTTCTTATTGGAAACTCTTTATCAGAGTATAATTTGTCAGAATCATTTAAAGTGTATGCAACTTCAAATGTTTCATCATCCAAATTTGCTTTTAATAACAAAAATTATTTACTATAAGACCGTTTAAACGACGACTTTGAACTGTTTCCCGACAAACTCAAACTTTTGACAGACGAACTTGAACACCCAGACTCGGACTTTGACTCAGACTCCTCATCAGTATCTAACACCTGATCGACCACCTTTTTGATTAACTCAGACTCATGATCAGTATCAGACGATGTGAAAGTAACATCAATGTTTTCTGGTAAATCATCAGTTGTATCGGTTTTTAGCTTTATATTGATTGCTTTTTCGACTTGCTCCTCATTTGGTTTTCTGGGAGAATAACCTTCCCAGATCGGAGGCGAACACTTGTTATAGCTAGCAGTCGGTTTCTTACCAGTATCCTTCTTCTGTGGCTTCTCATCTTGAAAAGCTTCCATACCTGCAACAGTCGGATAAATTCTATCAATGAGATAATCAGAACTAGAATAACTCTGCAATAATCGTCTGATTCTCTCATTTTCAATCTTTTCAGTTTCCAACTCTTGCTTCCACTTAGCACTTTCTTCAATGTAGAAGTTTATAGCTTTCTGTTTTGTCATCATCACAACATTCATCATCGTTAGTGCTTGTTCTCTTTCAGAATTTGTCTTTTGAAGACCAGTTACTGTTCTGTTCAAAACATCATAAGATTCCTTTACATAGTTGAGATTGAACAATAATTGTTCTTTCATCTTCTCAAACTCAGCCAGCTTCTCATCTTTTGCTGCACATTCTTTGCAAGTCTCCAAACACTTCAAGCAAGGCTTGACGACTTCAACAATCTTTTCTACTTCGATTGTTTTCACCACTTCAACAACTTTTTCAGCTTCAGTCACCTTTTCTACTTCACTCACTTGCTCAATCTTTTCAGCAGCAACTTTAACTTCTTCATTTTGAACAACTTCCTTTGTTTGATCACCACTTTCAGACTTTTGTTTCATTTGTTCTTTTGCAGCTTGTTTCTCTTTCAGCGTCTCCAAGCGATCTGCAAAATAGAAATGAAAACTTTCAGGAGAAAGATGAGATGTTGCAATATTAATATGTCTTTCTTCTTCATCATCACTACTGTCATCAGTTGGTGATTGATCAAATTCAATTGACTTTTCAACATTATCATCCGAATAACCAGAATCAACTGGTGTTTGATCAAAAACAACTTCCTTTTCTGAACTTTCATCACTTTGTGAACTTTCATCTGCACTCTGTGATCCTTCTTCTGATGAAACAGATGTTTCATCTTCATTCTTCATAATTTCCCCAATGGACTTCATCCATGTGGTAAACATATCTGGTTCTTTCACTATTTTAGCTATGAAAGCTTTGAATTCTCCTTTTTCATCAACAAACATATCCCAGCTAAATCCGTCAGGTAACCTTTCGTCATCTTGATTGATTAAACATGCTTTGCTTTCCGGCGATATGTATTTGTTCCAATTAAAATCCACCAAACATGCTCTCTTTGAATCCTCGATCACTTTTCTACCATGAGCCATCTGTGGTTCTTGCTCTTGTTGCTGACCAACCTGTTGATAAATGGCTTTCCTGTAATAGTCATCTTTTCCGAACGGATTCTTCACTTCACTAGCTTCCCTGTTCTTGCATTCCCTTTTGAAATGACCTTTCTCCCTGCATCGAAAAAAAGTAACTTTAGATTTATCAAAACCTAAAGTAGAAATATGTGCATCAAGAAAGTCATTTCTTCCAGTAATCAGCTTGAATTTTTCAGCACTTCTAAGGACATTAGCTAGACACCATTTGATGTCCATTAGTTCCATTTCTTTGGCGTCTATCTGATCGTAATCCTCCTTTGTGAGCATAGGATTCCCGATCCGACCAACAACTAATCCTTCATAAGATAACAACACAGAACCAAGCAACGCCATGTGATCTTTCGCAATCTCTTCAAAAAAACTTTGACCGTCTGGAAGATTCAAAGCAATGTTGCATTGTATCACATAACCACTTCCACTTTTCCTACTTTGAGAACTGAAGCTTGAAATTGGACTTTTTGGATTAACACTCGGGTATGAAGAGAAACCACTGCTATTTTTAGAACTTTGATCAACTTTTTCAGATGAATCTCCAGTACTAAACGCAGTTTGGATTTTCGGGCTTCTTTCAACTTCTGGAACACTGCCTTTGTAATACATTTTTACATCCTATTGACCACTTGAACTGTTCATCCTTGCTATCTTCTGTTGTTCCAAATCTTGACCCTCAAACTTCTCAATAAACTGAGAAATCGTTAACCCATCATAAACACCCGTATTCTTCAATATCATCAAATATGTTCCCCACTCTTTTTGCGGTAAAGCGTCCGCTAACTTGTCTACCCACTCATCAGGATCTTTGGTTATACCAATCATCGACATAGATCGCACCAAGTGACAGTAACGTTCAATCAGCTTCTTCGTGTCTTCTCCTGGTAAACTACTGAACAAATCAAACTCTTTCTTGAGCAACACCGTCTTGCTCTTAATCATGTTCTCACTCCCCTCAAACTTAACACGTAGAGCATCCCAGATTGACTTTGAAGTTTTATCATGCTGAAGCAGAATGAAAATGTCTTCTTTGATTGCCTGCTGTAATAGACTAATCATCATTTTTTCAGCACGATACATATCTCGTTCTTGATCACTAAACTCAGAAATTGTTTTCACAACTTGCAAATCAGTACGAGGTAAAACATATTTCTTCAGAATACACTCCCATGACCTAAGATGATTAGCTTGAACCCAGTTTTCGAATCTGTCTTTCCATCCGTAGTACTCTTCTATGCTCATCAGTTTTGGGGGTTTTTGTAACGTCCCGGTCTCGTTTTCCAAGTTCAAATTCTGAGCAATGGAAGCCGGAGTAGTTGGAGATGAAGCGAACGCGTTGTAGAACTCTTCACTCATGATGACTTATCTTGTTTTTCAAAAACAGTTACTTTCGAGCGGAATTAACCCAAATATACCTTTGGAGCGAAATAGCAATCAACTCTTAGGAGCGAAATCACTAATTTGTACACTTGAAGCGAAATCACAATGTATACTTGGAGCGAAATCAGAATGTACACTGGAGTGAAATCACCACTGATTTTGGAGCGAAATCAAGAGATTTGGATCCTGGAGCGGAAACAACAACAAGTTTTGGAGCGAAATTAGAAAAATGGTCTCCTGGAGCGGAATCAACCACTTATCACGAGCAAAATCAGAAATATGTTGAAGCTGGGATACTTTTGGAGTGGAATCAGGAACTAAACAGTTCGAGCGGAATCAGTTCGGGGGTCAATTTTCTCCATTTTTAGTCCGTATTTTAACATGAAACTTTCAAGGGTTTGTCTATGTCCAATATTAAACAGTTTGTGAAAATTTGAAAGAGTTTTGACTGGTAAATCTCGTTCTGATGAAGAAAGAAAGTGTAGAAGTAAGAAAAACTTGATGAAATTCAGCTAATCTCTGCAGAACTCCTCCTCCTGAGCTCTGATACCAATTGTAGGACCGTGTACGAACCCGAATGAGTCGTTCAGAGGAGTTTTACTTCGTTTCAGAGGCGGAAACTAAGAAACAAAGGTAGAAACAGCTAAATCTTCACTTTAAACATTGATTATATTGATCTGACGTTGTTTACAATCAAATCTCACACCGGCAGCACTTCGGTATGGATTACAAGAACTGGATACCTGATTTCTCTCATAAAGACCTATATATAGGGTTTTGATTCCGCTCGTAATGACATACTAACGGTTGGAGCGGAATTAACAACTTGTGATTCCGCTCGAAAATGTCTTCATGACATTTCGGGCGGAATTAACCCTTGGAGCGAAATCAGCCTCTTAAACACCTTAATCATGCTACTTTCTCGTAAAACATGCACTAATCTATACAATCTATCTTAAGATTCGATACAAGACGAAGTTGACAGATGTATGCACCAACATAAACGTTTTAGATTGAAGGACACTCGCATATGAGGATAGCGAGAGTTTAACAAATCGTGGATTTGACAGAAGAACGGTCCAAAGTATGACAAATAGATCATGCTCACCAAGGACCTAAATTGCGCAACGATTGCGAATAAGTTAATGGCAAGGAGAGCCTGTTAGAGCAAGCATTAACAGGTGCACGTTTTAAATTATTGCATAAATGGTAATATACAACAAATACGTAGAGATTGAAAGCTGCATATGTAGATCGAAAACTTGGAAAAACCTGAATAGAAAACCTATTCGGGATATTGTTTCCAAGAAAAACAAATAGAGGCATTACTTACGTGGGATGTAATGTGAAAATTATAAAAAGGTCATGTATACCAGGTGTTGATCGCTTACTCTGGCCAAGTAAATGGTGAACACGTGGTACCATGAACTTCTTATGATGGACACATTTATGTCCGATGTAGTAAGGGTGGGTTGAATGGGACTAACTTAAATAGTACCCAAATGAATCAAATAAGTAAGATGTTTGATAGTAAACGTAAACGTAAGTCGGATGACGGAAGCGTATTACGTAAGAATAACGAGCCCGAGAGAAGGGATAAGGATCAAGTAAAAAGAAAATACAGACCGACCAATAGGAAAGCTAAGGCATAGGGATAAAAGTTTGACTGTCACAAGTGATGAAATTCACATGGACAAGTCAAACGAATTGAATAAAGAATAAAGGACTCGATTGAATAAAAGCGATGGATCTCGCTAAGACGACCAAATAAATTAAAATAACGTCTAAAACCATATAAGAATGGTTACTTGAAAATGATTACGGTAAAGATACCCAATGAATGGGTAGGATTTGGAAAGAATGCGTGAACCAAGAGACGGGAACGCGAAATAGAAAGTCAAAAGACTCGGAATATGAGTCATGACTAAAAGACAATGAGAATTTGCAAACAGAAATGTTAATAACTACGCTCAACTATTTTAAAGTTGAACGGGTCGAATAAAGAATGGAGTTTGACGTTCACAAGCGATGAAATTTCACACGAACAAGTCAAACGAGATAAATAAGGTATAAAAGCTTGGTAGTGCAAGTAAGCGCAAACTGAATAATGGAAGCGCGAAACATTAATGAACCTACGTGATGGGTCATAAAAGAATATATATAGGAAAAACGCAAACTAGCGAAACAAAAATGTTAAAAACACTAAGATAAAGAACCCGGGTAATGGGTCGTAAAGAAGTACAGGTAAGATCCGGGTAACGGTAAGTGTAGGACAAACCGAGGTGTAAATGACGTTAGAAGTCATAAAGTCAGAAAGATAATTCGAAAGAGAACAAATGTAGCCTTAGACTACGGTCAAGGTCAAATGGAATCCAAAAAGCAAAAGCAAAAGTAAATAGTTCTAGACATAAAAAGGGGTGCCTTGACAACATATATATGTATATATATACAATTGAATAAAGACTTAAATAAAAGATGATCTACGGGATTATCATAACCTACGGGATTAAACATAGTGTTAAGGTCTACGGGACCAAGAAGACCCTTGGGTCATAAATAGAAAGAAACAAATTGTTGGGTCTCATCTTAAAAAGGTGGAAATTTAAAGAAATAGTCTACGAGACTAAGCGAAAGAACCTACGGGTTATATGGGTTAAGCGTGGGAACTAGTTGAAATTCCCCGCATTAAAAGATATTGGAAAGGAACAAATCCTAGGAAGCAACATTCCTAGATATGAGAGAAAGACGTAAGACAAAGAGAAAATGTAAACTAAAAATTTAGTTTTTAGTCAAAAGCAACGTTTTAATAAACATAAGTGGTATGAAGCGATTTATGAAACCGTAAACGCACATAAGGCCGGAGATAGCGATATGGATATATGCCCGAGCAATGGGGTATAAGGTAACTAGTGACTAACAAGTCTAACCGCCAAAATAAACAATTAATAAAG
This sequence comes from Helianthus tuberosus, assembly GCA_030545235.1. Lineage (NCBI taxonomy): Eukaryota > Viridiplantae > Streptophyta > Magnoliopsida > Asterales > Asteraceae > Helianthus > Helianthus tuberosus. Next base: position 47,010,093 of record CM060410.1, on the reverse strand, counting down.
ATATGAAATACAAGATGAAAGTTACGGCCCATGAGGCCTTATACGTGAAAGACGCATACGTTTGGAATCCAAAAAGGGCATTACCATATTATCCTGGTAAGATTAATAGATGAGAGCAATGCTCAAGTAACTATCGAAACTAAATCCAAGGAGTCAAACCTGAGGAACTGTGTAAGAAAGGTTTCGAGGACGAAACCTCTTTAAGGGGGGTAGACTTGTAACACCCCGAAAACGGGTTTGGTAATCAAACCCCGTTAATACTAAAAGACGGGTAAAATACCGTTAGTGGTAAAATTTAACCCGGTAAATATTAGGACTTAAATAAATAAACCTAATATTAATTAAATAGGAAAATAAATACTTTTAGAAAACAAAGTATATAAAAAGCCCAAATTAACGGGACATAAAACATAACGGGTTATAACTTCCCGAACCCGTTAAAGTAACTAGGAATAATTAACCTAGTTAGATGATGACTTGTGTGTAGTTAAAGATCTAAAAATAAACTAAGAGAAACTAGAGGGACCAAAAGTGTTTAACTTGAAACTAGTTTTAATAAAAACATTTTATTAAAACACAAACACTCCATTTGGAGTCTGTTGGAGATCGACCAGAGCAAGGGGCGACCCAGACTTCTCAAACCCTAAGTTCATGCTATTTGATCAATTGAAGGCAAATTTCAGTCCCAAATCAAATTCCGAGCATAGATTAATGATCCTCATTGCAAGGAGATCATAAGGTATGCAAAATTTGACAAAAATTCTCTATTTGAAATTCTCATGAATTTAGAGAACTTGAAATCTGATGATGCATGAATGTTGTTTGGATGAAATTAGAATGAAATAGTGTCTAGGAATAAACCCTAGCCATTAGATTGTTGAAATTATGCTCAATACTTGAGAATTCCATAATCACCATTGAAGGTGTTAAGTGGGTGATGTAGAAGTATGAAAACACTAGGATTATGATAGTTGTACTAGTGTAATTTGAATTCTATAAAGCAATTTCAGATTTGTTGATGTTAAAATTTATGTGAAATTGCCAAATTGATGTTAACCATAGTAAAGATAACTAGTTATGAACTAGTTAGTAAATATGTAAAATTATGCACACTAGGTGTTTGTTAAAATGCCTAAATGAAAACTAAAATGCTGAAATTATAAATGAGATGCGTGATTGCCAAACTCGATTTATCCCGTATGATATTGGGTAATATGAATTCTAATCATGATGTTGATTTAATTTAAATGGTATTTGTCATATGGATAACGGTAGTTACCTTTTAGAAAGTTAAATTAACCAATGATGAAGTCGAATGGTAGATTCGACATAAAATTTGTAAGACGGAATAGTCGTATCTAATAATGACTAAACTAACCGTGTTACGGATTATGATGATAGTTTGACTCATGACAACCTAGATGGAGGCTTGGGAGGAAGCGGGTCAAACGAAACAAGAAAGAAGAAAAGGCGTAACTTGGATACAAGGTAAGTTAAACTTACACCCCTTTTTAATGACTATACACTTACTAGCGAAAATTGATTGTGAATAATGTTAAGTAATTGAAATACGATGTTCCGGCATGATACAATGCAAGTCTGAATGAATAAAAAGGTAGGAAATCATGAATTATGGTAAAAGGGGTAAAACGATAAATTAGTCATGTAATGACTAATAAATAAAAACGGTTTTGAGTAAAACGAGTTTAAGGGAAAAACCGGGATAGGTTTAAAGGGATGAAATGGTAACTAAATACCATCTCATACGGATAAATAGTCAATTAGGCTAAATGGGTCAAATGGTGTTGTTAACACCATTTGACAACTTCATTTGACAATTTCTTGTTGAGTGTTGTAATCACAGGAAACAACATAAACATGTGTTGCTTTAACTAGAAAGATTTAAAGCAAAAAGTTATGTAAACGGGTCAATACTTGACCCGAGCCAGGTACGTGTATATATGGTTGTGGATAACATACTTCATGGCCAAATATGTAGCGAAAGCCCTTCGTAGTAAGTGAGGGGCTAATGTTGACTAAAACGCCATTGAGGAGTAAATTGGAGAAACGACCCATAAAAGTTGGTTAGGAACTTATATTATGATTTTTGTAACCTTTGGATGCGTATGAAAATCGTAGGCATAAACTATCAAGGGTTAAATGCCTTAAAATGTGTATTAACGCAAAAATAACATATTTGAGGGATAAAACTCGGAATAAATAGTCTATTACATTAAATCCACTACGTTCAAAGTTGTGGTGGAAGACTAACCAAAATGAACGAGTGGAATTATGAAGCATAAGGTAAATGAGCAAAGTTATGCTTAAAAAGACATAAATGCCCTTAACGGGTCAAAATAAGCAATTGAGTATAAGCGGGTTTAAAATATGTAGGAAACCCGTGGTTTGAGCTAAATATGATAGACAATGTTGGAATTTCCTTAACGGGTGCCCACCGTAAGTTACGGCGGAGGCCAGTTTCAAGTTTTTGTTTCTGGATCAAGATATCAATGTTGGAATTTTCCCAATTTCCTTGTTGTACTAGTTATTTAATTATCAAAACTGACTTTTAAGTTGGTTTTGATCACAGGTGAATGTCGAGAGTCCCGGATGAATCAAGCGTTGAGCAAGAACCGAACACACGTTAAACAAAGCTTCCGCAATGTTGTTTCGTCGTTATTCTAAAACGGCGAATTAAATCACATTATGTTGTATCACTTTAAATTGTAAAAGTTTTTAACAACCCGTAATTTCATTGAAATTGTAAACTGAAATTTTATGATTATGGACTTAATCTATGCGAAAAACGTAAAATATTAACAAGGATGGTACACTTATCCCAGCTAAAGTTTTCCCAGCTAAAACCTTCTGGTAATTTCTCATCATCTTGATTTATCAAACATGCTTTATTATCAGCTGGAATATATTTATCCCAACTGAAATCTTTTGATGAGTTTCCATCATTTTGATTGACCAGACACGCTTTCTTTGAATCTTCAATCACTTTCCTAGCATGAGCAGTTTGTAGTTGTTCTTGTTGATACGGCTGTTGAGCAACTTGATGATAAATCGCCTTTCGATAGTAGTCGTTGTTTCCGAAAGGATTTTGAGCTCCATTTGTTTCACGATTTGTGCACTCTCTTTTGAAATGCCCCTTTTCCCTGCAACGAAAACAAGTGACTTTAGATTTATCAAATCCTAAAGTTGAAACATTTGCATCACGGAAATCATCTCTTCCTGTAATTTGTTTAAACTTTTCAGCTCGTCTCAACATGCTCGCCAAGCACCACTTTATATCCATCAATTCCATCTCCTCAGCATCAACGTGATCGTAATCCTGTTTTGTAAGCATTGGATTCCCGATCCTCCCTGCAACCAAACCACCATAAGCTTCAAGCACAGTTACTAATAAAGACATATGACTTTTCGCAACTTCCTCTGAATAGTTCTGATCATTCTCAAGATTTAAAGCAATGTTGCATTGAAGAACTTTGCCACTCTTTGTTGTAGAAAAATGTGGATCAAATGATGGAAATGAAGTAAATCCTGTTTTGCTGCTTGATCCCTGAGATGAACTTTCAGAAGAACTTTTTGCATTGAAAGTCGTTTCAATCTTTGGTGAAATATTGGTCTTCTCACTAACTCCACCTTTGTAATACAACCCAATGTCTTGTTCTCCATCATAGTTCTTCATCCTAGGAATTTTCCTTTGTTCCATCTCTTGAGCTTCAAGATGTTTAATAAACTCACTTAGCGTGATATTGTTAAAATCTGGTTTATTTTTCAACATCATCAAATACGTCCCCCAAATATCATGTGGCAACGCATCAGCTAGCTTCTCAATCAACTCATCTTTATCTTTGTTAATACCCAATATGTTCATGTTTTTCACCAAGTTGCAATATCTTTCGATAATCTGCTTGGTATTCTCCGTTCTCAAACCACGAAATAGATCAAATTCTTTTTTCAGAAGTGACTTTTTGTTCTTGAGCATATCATCACTACCAAGAAACTTAGCTTCTAACTCTGTCCAAATCGAATATGCACTTCCATTGTGTTGAAGTAAGATCAAGATGTCTTCCTTAATCGCTTGCTGTAACAAACTAACCACCAATTTCTCATCTTTGTACTTCTTTTTCTCCCCAGCACTCAATTCTCTAATCGGTGTTTTCTCATCTTTGAACTTCAGTATGTTCCCATGCACCTAAGTGATATGCCTCAACCCAGTTAGCAAAGCGTTCGGACCATCCACTAAAATCATCAATATCCAAAAGCTTAGGTGGTTTTTGTGTTGTTCCTGTCTCATTTTCAAGTAACGTACTCTGAGCAATAGTCATCGGACTAGCAAAGGCATTATAAAACTCGTTCTCCATGATTAATTTTCAAATGTATACAAACTGTCAGATTCAAACGAAATAAAGTCTCACACGGAATCAGTCTTTCACACGGAATCAAGTTTCAAATGAAAACAATTTTTCCAGCGAAATCACACTTTCACGCGGAATCAACTTTCATACGAAATTACCCTTTGGTGCGGAATTAGCTTCAAATGAAATAGCTAATTTCGTGTGAAATGAATTGCTATTTCGTGCGGAATTACACACTGATGTTCACACTCAAACGGAATCACCGTTGAAGCGGAATTACAATCTGAAGCGGAATTACAGCAATTTTCAAAGGAAATTATATCAGTGTTTCAAGAGAAATTACACTTTCGAACAGTTTTTTCAAAAATTAACCAAGTTTTAAGCCAAATTAAGATCTGATTCTTTCTAGGGTTTGTTAAAACACTGTTGCGCACAACATATTTAAAAATCAAGCCATTTTAACCGTGAAATTTTGTTTAATTGTGAAAAGAAGGTGTAGAAAACTGATTTTGCAACTGAAATGGTTAGAACTCTTCCTCCTGAGCTCTGATACCACTTGTAGGATCGTTTTGTGACCCAAACGAGTCGTTCAGAAGAGGTCTTCACCAATACAAAAGGAGGAAACAAGTGTATCAGTGTTATTTCAGCTAAATTGCACGAGAAATCACTTTAAACTGTCTTTTGATTGATATCAGATCGATTACAATGTTGTAGACACTTCGGCAGAGCTTCGCTACCGGAATCAGAATCGTTACAAATGACTAGGCACTTCAGGTATTTATAGGAGTGTGATTTCGCTTGAAACTGTCCAAACGAAATTAAGATTCCGCACGGAATCACTTCAAACGGAAATAACATCATGATTTCGTTTGAAATGACTCATGTGTCATTTCAAGCGGAATTACCCATAAACACACATTTCCTCGTTTTTCATGCCCTAATCTAACTAATACAATACAAGACTCGATACAAGACGAAGTCGACAGACGGATGCACCAACAAAGAAAAAGAAAAAAATGAGCTAGAAACTGAATGAAAGTAGCACAGGCCAATGTAATCTTGGTTGGGGATAGTGACTTTGACCCAGAATGCCTCTAGGATGCGTGAAATCTAAATTGCAATAAAAATTACTGACACCTATTGTAATCTTGGTTGGGGATAGCGACTCTACAGCCGGAATGCCTATGGGTTAGGTAAAGTAACGTCTAAGCTCAAAAGAAGAGAAAATGAAAAGAAAGAAAAATGATGAAAATGAAATAAAAATTTGTTTTAAATTCTCATGATTTTGGTATAAAGCGGTTAGGAATTGGTCCAGTGATCGTTCCTTTTGTTCTATAAGCTTGAGGCGGGATTAGGTGGACCGTGACTTCTAGCATGAGACCCTAGGTAGATTGACTGGACTTAAACTAAATTCGCATGATAAGGGGCTTAGGACCGGATTTGGGTTTAAAGGGACAAGCATATTTGCAATAGCGGCTAACACAAGTCTTGACATTAATGAATATAAATAGCTTTTGACCCGAGTAATTATTCATCTCTGATTCCGTATGCATAGATTCTTTTTCGAGGAAGAAAAAAGAGCAAGTGTTGGGATATTTGATGTATTGCAAAATACATCTTTTATTCGTGTACAGTTTGAATAGTTTTCCGTTATTTTTAGCCTAGTTTTCGTTAGAATGTGCATACTGTTGATCCATTTGCGTTTCGCAGGTCTTGGTGCTTAAAACTGCTGGAAACTGAGTAGAACAAGCTAAAATACTGAAACGTCAAGTCTTGGAACGCGTTGGAAAGATCGGGAGCTGAAACGAAGTTAAAAAGCTGGAAAACCAATCACTGGCGCCCCGCGACCTAGTAAGCTAGTCTCTCGGCCCGGCGAGAGACTGAAAGTCATAAACGAAGTGAGAAGGCACTGGCGGGGCGCGACATCCTCATATATGCTAGTCACTGCCCGCCAGAGAGTGGTACTGGCAGATTATTTCGAGATTGATCAAGCTTTGAGTGGGGGGGAACGTATATATTGATCATAAACTTCAACACAAACCCTACTTACGAATTTAAGAACCCCCAGGCGAATTTAACAGCAGATTTCGAGTTCTTTGGAGCGTTTTGGCACACGAGAATCATTCAGTTGAAGCTTGGAGCATAGGAAATAAGATCATTCGGGTTTTATCTCTCGGTTTTCGTTATTTTCATGTTTTTCAGTACTTTAATCATGAATCCTTGTTTTTAAACTTGTGTTTGGATTTTAGACACCATGTTTTCTGGCTAGAACCTTTGTTACTACCTAGGATAGATGAAAGTTTAATGAAGTTTGGATTTTTAACGGTTTTCTATTGTTTGTGTATGGATTAATCTTTGAAAGTAAAGAACTTTAGAACCTCTAATTTGGTGCATATGCGTATTTAGATTTTATTGTTGATTATTTGCTGTTTCACATAAACTTTTATGGAGTTGTGACATTTGTGCCTTTACGACCATCATACAAATATGAATCCAATGAAATCTTGTGTTTCATTCTCAGGATTTGTATATATTTATACATATCAATCCTTGTACGATTCCGAACTCTCGAGAAGCTTTTCTGGAAGTTTTACGTAAACTATTACGCAAACGTAATCAGTTTAATGCAACGTACACTCCAGAATAGTGAAATAAGCTAAACATACCCTAAATATCCTTTACATAACTTAGAAATAAATTTTGAAGGGTTTGGTATGTCAAAAAAAACAAGTCTATTCGATCACAAGGACTATTTATGACAAACTACGAAAGTCTGCCGATTCTCGTAGCAATGTACACTCCGGAACAAGGTCATAAGCTAAACATACCCTAAATACCCTTAACATAGCTTAGAAATAAATTTTGGAGGGTTCAGTGTGTGAAAATATGCTTATTTGATCACATGGACTAAAAGCGTCAAAACTGCGAAAGTATGCAAATTCGCGCATATTCTGCGTTCTCACCAAATCCGCACATCCAAAAATTTTTGTAATCATTAAAATATTGTATTTTAGTGATGGGAATACAAAAATACCCTTCGTCGCGTAATTTGGATCGTTTTCGCGTCTGTTCGAGTTTCGTCGTAGTTAACCGAAAAAAGGCGATCGTACGACCAAAAGAACCGACATCCACAATATTTCCAAGCACATTTCAAGTCCCCTATGCTTTAACATCCTTATAAAGCCTTGAAATTGGGTTAACGGGGGTTAAACACGTCGAAAAACAAGTTTAGGGGCTGTAGGGACCATTTCTTCCAAAATTTGAAAGCCTGGCCTGAAGTGGCTGGCGGGGCGCGACCCACTGGGCTTACTGGGTCGCGGCCCGCAAGAGTCTTCAGACCAAAAGCCTCAAAAACAGCTTCCCAGTTGTTTCCCACTGTTTTCAAGCCTAGTTTTTTATCTTGTGGGCCATTTTAAGTGTTCCCCAAGACTCTTTATAACAACCCTCCTAAAAATATTTAAGACACACTAAATGTCCCTAAATATACCCCGTACTTGAGAACCGGACCCGGAATGACCCTATATTTATAAAAATCAACAAAAAGCAAGTTTGGCAGTCGCTCGCGGGCCGCGACGGAGACCTCCTTGGTCCTTCGCGGGGCGCGACAGCCATTACTTGGCCGGCACTCAATTGCGCCACGTGTCGGACGCGTGGCAAAGCTACCCCTGACTCGGAAACCCTATAACGAGACACATGGTATCTCGCAGGCCGCGAAGGCCCTAGTTGAATCTCTCGCGGGGCACGTGATAGTGGCCGTCAGGCCTATATAAAGGGGGCTTCGGCTCATTTGTCAATCGTTCAATTTTCTTTTCTCTCTCAAACTTCTTATATGTAGAATTTCTGCCCAAGCATAATAACCACTATTTAGCGAAGCTTTGCCTCGTTGTAAATACTATAACCCTGCTATTACCCTACACGATCGATTTAGAATTCCGTAATGCATGTCGACTCTGTGCGACTCAGTCATTGGAATTCTGTCTCGTGTGTACACCCGATTGATTTAGGATTCCGTAATGCATGTCGTCTCTGCCCGACTCAGTCATTGGAATTCTGTCTCGAGTTGTACGGTTAATTTAAATTGGGTTATTTTACTAACATGTGTTGTCACACCCTGACTTTTGCGGAAGCGTATGCGTGTGACTAGATCAATTCTCATTGCATTCGATTATAATAAACAACTATATGAGTTAAATGATGTTCATCCATTCATAAAGTTAAAATATTACAAACACCAGTCATCTAAGTTTCGAACAACACAACCTCTGATTAAGTTACAAACCAACAAAAGCGGATGACATCTAAACTTGAAATTTACATCCCGAAACAACACCAGCGCCCAAGATCCAACTTGTTTCCTGAAATACATGTAATTTTGAAAACATCAACAAAAGTTGAGCGAGTTCATGCGTTTTGTATGAATACTGATAAACTTGTAAACGTTTGAGAGACTCCTTTGAAAACAGGTATGAAAAGCGTCTATGAACAGATCAATTAATGTTTTACAAGGACATTAATGTATGTGAAGACATAGGGAGTACTCAATATTAGTAGGCTTTTGTCTTTGTCGAATCTCCTCGACTGTGTCGAATTCCCCTCGACTGTGTCAAATTCACCTTGACTGTGTCAAATTCCCTTGACCCGTATCAAATCACCTTGACTGTGTCAAATCCCCTTGAGCATTGTCGAATCACCTCGACTCGGATACTATAGCACTCTAAGTGGTCACATAAGGACCATGAGTGGGGCTCGGCCGTACCCGTTAGATCTAACCTTTGACCATGTTTCTTATGAGAGTTATCAGCATTTCAATTCCAGTTTATGCTCACATGATCTAATAGTTCATTTCATAGCCAAGTCACACTATTGAAACATATGTAACATGTATTTCACCCCCGAGAGTTACAAATCCGAAAACAGTTAAGAGAAAAGGGGGACATGAACTCATAAGTTTGTGTCCTGCTATCTCGTATGCTCAAGGTCCTTCTATGAGTCGTACAACTACCTACAAACGTGCCATGTTTTATTAGACGCTTAGGTCATGTAACGACTCTTTGTATTAGTTGTTCCCTAAGATTTGTTTTGGAATCTTGGTACATTTGGAGTTACATCATTGATGTATATTATAATATTCCAAAGTATATAATTATTAGTTAAAATATTAATATTTTAACTTAAATTATATTCATCCATTTATTTGGAATATTGTCAAAATGATATATTTTTGCCTTGGTTCATTTTACAATTCTTTTCGTGAATATTTCCCAAGTATGCGCATAATTATACTTGTGTATTTTGCCAAGTATTTGTGGTGTATTCCGGTGTGTATTCGTGCGTAGGAGAATACGTATTTTCTTGTGTTTATTAAGTATTCTTATACTTAATTTTTGTATTTACAATTTCCGGAATATTATTTTTAACCAATAAAAATCACCAATTTGTATTCTTAAAATATATATATATTTTAAGAAAACTTTTATATAAAATTATTTATAATTCTTCCATGGAAAAAATAATTATATTTTCGTATAAACCTCAAAAATAATATATTTTCAAGGTTAACTTAGAAAATATTTATAAATCCATTTTTCACCCAAAAATAATATATTCTAATGTCACACCCCAAAACGTCGCAGCGGAATATTTAAACGTCGTGGAGACGGAAGTTGGTGCCCATTTATATCTTGTCGAGCGATGCATTTTATGGTTGGACATATTGATTTATTTTAAACATAAGTTATTAAACGTTACGTTTTAAGTCACGACACAACTACATAGTTAAGATGTCTTTGATCCTTGCGGATCTTATTACAAAAGTCCCAGAAAGTTTAAAGTTGTCCAACATTTTAAAACTAGCAACATGCATCATTCAAACACAAGATACGCCATGATTTCCCGAAGCCGATTTCATGTACCTGTAGAACACGTTAAAATCAAGTTTCAACACAAAGGAATGTGAGTTCACTTATTCGTTTACTAACAAATTTTATTTCAAGGAAAACTTTCTGATTAGGTGTTTATTTGAAAACATCCATGTAACTTTAGAAAGTCCATTTTACTCCTTTGATAAAATCCATGGGCCTTCTGTCGGTTCATTACTCCGACAACAGTAGTACTGCCTAGGTTTTGTATATTAAATTATAGTGTCAACTTTCAGACTCGTGTGTTAGCTAGACGATACGAACTATATATTAACCATGCAGGGATAATCAATGCTAGACAATAAATAGAATCTTAATTCGTCGTTTGACATTGACTCGGGGCGACCGGTCACGACGGGGTTGTCAACCCGATAGATCTACCAACAATTCCTCGCGTACCATAATTAACCGATTAAACGACATCATGGGCGCAAGGTTCTTTCTCGAAGAACAATATGATGTCTGCCTCACGTACAATAAATATATCCTACTAATATGACAATTTAATATACTACGACTTACGAATTCCCCTGCCACTCAAATGTTGAGATTCAGTCCGGAATTCATTCCCATTGCGTACGGTCTCGTTTCTCTTAAGAAATACCGCACTTTTCATATTCATTCTTCAAAATCGTTTTACTTCAAAACGTATAACTTATCAAAATTTATATATTTTCAACGAAAACATATATTTTATATTAAAAGGTATGTTTTATTTCGAAAACATTATTAAACCCTTTTAACAACGTGTTCCACCCCCAAAATATATATAAAACAGTAAAAAGAGGGGTTTAGTGACACTCACCTTTGGGTGCGTATTTTAATACAGTAATCCCAGAAATTGATTATATACGTCCTAATATGGGAACAATTCTAAATCAATGTACATTTAATCACAAAAATCCTAAGTTTCTCTGTTTCTTAGAATTATCGCATAACTTTGGATTTTCTCGTAAAGTTGTCATTTTTTATTATGTTGGCATGTTAATATAAATGAATCCATATATATATATATATATATATATATATATATATATATATATATATATATATTTATGATTTTGAAATTTGAATGATTTTATTGGTGACCATTATTGTGTAATTCCCTTAACTCTCCCGTTTATACGTGATATGCCTACGATTTGCGCGTCATAATATTTATACACAAATGTTCATATAATTTAACACCGAAACACACGAAATCTTGTTAATTTATCTATTTTGTCATTTTCAAAGCAAATACACATGAAATATCCTATATATATCAAATTTCATGCTCGACAAACAACTTACACATTTAACGCAATTTTAGCGTTTTTACCGCACAAAACGTACATGCATACATGCATAGTCTAAATTTCTCATTGTCAAATTAACACTTAATATATTATCACATTTACATGTTCAAATTACTTAATACATTTTATTACATAAGGTTCACTCAAAATTTACCCATACTAGTGTTCAAAGAAAAATGAGTATTTTAGCGATTCGGTAACGTTTTCGGGCGTCGGAAGTCACGTATGACCAACCAAACACCAAGTAAACTTGAAATTAGTTAAAATACTTATTTTTAAACTTAAAATATTAGTTTATTTACTGATCTAAATCAGTTTTATAAAAAATCATCCGAAAAGCCGATTTTTACCATTTTAACGCATAATTTTGCGTTAACCGTTACCGTAACCATCCCAACTCGAAAAGACTTGATATTTTAAGACAATAAATGTTATTTACTGATTAAAATAAGTCACATAAATCATGCTATTTCATGTATTTTTCAACACTTTAGGCACAATGTACTACATGCAAAGCTAGTAAACTTTATGACAAGTATCATACTACTTAAACACATGAAATAACTTTATTTTTAAGGTGTACAATCTGATCTAAAACTATTTTTATCATAACATCATTTATTCATCATTTTAAGTACGTACACCCACATGCATGACTATGTACAAGCACTTAATGCACATATATCATATCATCATCAACATGTATGGACTAAATGCATCTAGACATGCCTTTAACTAATGTTCATATGTCCAAAAATAATATCATCTTCATCTGATCATCATCATCTAATCATTCATCATAAATGCAAGACACATTTCTTCTTTTACTGTACATATGACAAAATTTAGCGTATACACTTACATATACATATATACATACACGACAAACACACATATACACATGCATAAACTTCCAAAACCTCACTTTTTAACACACCTACTTCAAATCATGGAACCTTTTCAAGAACTTTCTTTTATGACTCTTTTACAACACATGCATGTAATCATCTTTTCAAAATCAAATCAAGTAAAAATCATTTAACAAAATCAAAACACAACAAGTTACACTCCTACTCATAAACTTTCGGCCCTATATACAATACATATACATATACACATTCACTTTTCTTTGATTTAAATCTCATTCTTTGTAGAATACAAGTTTTGTGATTAAACTCAAGAACAAGAGAAACCTTCTAACATTTCCATGATCACTATGAATCAAGAACATGATTTAAAAACAAGGTTATACCTTCAAGATTTTAGATGGGTTTTTGAAAATAGATGAGAATATGGAGGTTGTTCTTGCTTGATATCACTTCCAAACACCCTTTTTAGATTGAATTCGTTTTGAAAGAACCTTGAATCTTCATGAGAATAGTTTAAAATTTTTGAATGTGGGTGTTTAGAGGGGTGCTCGGCCGAGAGTATGAGGGAGGAAGAGAGAGAGTGATTTTTGAAAGGTTTTCTTGGAGAATGAAAGATCATGGAAGCTTGGTAAAGTTTTAATCATCAAATGCATTCTCTAAATGCTACATTTGGCATGTTGGAAGAATCAAGAAGAAGGAGGCAGCCCTACATGCTGCCACCTAGCCCCCTTCTCACATACATTGCATATATACACATATATATATATATAAGTGTTAAAACAGGTATTTTACTGGATACCGGGTATTTTATCTAGCGTTTTAATCTCGTTTTAGTGCGTTTTAAATTATTTTTTAACGCTATATAAAAATAAACTCACCAAAATATTACTGAACAATATTTTGTTTGCCTGGACCGGCGACGTTGCCAGTATTTGGTAGTATGTGCGCTGTGTTGCGCGGTACACGTTTAAAATCGCAAAAATAGGAATTTAAGTGTTTTTATCTATTTTTGTCATTCTATAAGAATAAACTTATCAAATTATTGCTAAAATGATTTTCAGTTGTCTTGACGGGCTGTGTTGACAGTATTTTGTCGGTATACGCGCTGCATCGCGCGGTACGCGCTTAAATTCGAAAAATAGGGTTTCTTAGTGTTTTAATTTATTTTTCCTCACGGATATGATTAAAATAATTATTCTAATCATAACAGACTATATTTAGGATTTTAACACTGTCCGGTTGGTCACCGATGTTCGTTTCGCATTTTAATCGTTACGCGATAAGTGTTTATCTTACCGTTGCCAACATAATTTTTATCAAAGTTTAATTTTACCAATACACTAAATTTCACATGTAAACATCATAATCAGTCAAATATAGTCCTGTTACCTATTCACAACATGTGCTATACTTGTACGGTACGGCCTGAAAAGCCGGGTGTCACAGTCTCCCCCTGTTTAGGAAATTTCGTCCCCGAAATTTTTACTTTACAGGCTTTGTTTTCGCACTAAATAAAATAATAAAACGAATCTATTGAATATAGTCTCATAGTTTATGCGAGAAACTTGGATTCTTCCGAAGAATTCTTGTAGATCTATGTTACACACGTTCTCGATTCCTATACTCTCATCTCAATACTCTCCACCCTTTCCAGGGTCCAACATTCGTAACTCTACATCAAGGAGATTCAAATCAAGTTTCCACCAAGGCAGATGCATCTCATGGCGATAAGCTCAATTGAATGAATTCCTTGTCCAAAAGCTCTTAAAACTATTTCTATCATTTCCGGCGGTGCTTAATCTGTATGAAGATTGTGCAATCGGGCGTAGCACCGTAAGTCAGATCGATACGAAGTTCGATCCATCTCATAGAGAAGATCCAGGTAAGTCTTTTTAGAAAGACTTCCGAATAGTTGCGTTTGATAGAAATCTCTTCGACGTTCCTTCATTCGGTTTCTGTATCCATCGCGTTCACTACAAACGCTGGATAGCCCCTTTCACAACAACTTAGCATCCTCACAACACTGACCACTCTGACTATTAACACTTAACACTTGTCTTAAGCGATTCCCGCAAGCAGCTTCGGCCTTTCCATTATCATCAAGACGAAATATTCCAACTAGCTTCTTCGAGCGATAGTCCCCACTTCTTCCCCGGAAGGTGAATTCATTCTTGCATTTTCGTCAAAGTTTCTCGACTCCACTGATAAGAATCCAATCTCTAAAACTACAACCACCTTACTAAACGCTATAACTACGAACGATCTCGCTAGTTTCTATCAATTTACCAACTATTAGTTCTATTGGACACTTCATACTTGGCTTACTTATAGGTGAACACAACAATGGTTCATAGTTTCTTGAACGAAACTCAAGTCAGCTTCAGCATTATAAGTATGAACATAGATTGGGTTTTGATTCAAAACATACCGGTAACAGTAGCGGGGCTCTCGCTTGCCTTCCTGACACTTGTCCCAACGGAATTACTCTTAACGTCCTGTCCTTTCAAATTCGGGCATTCTCTTTAGTAGTGTCCTTATCCACCGCATGTAAAGCATCCTTCAAGCACAGCTCCATCCAATGTACTCTTAGCGTAACACTGGGAAGTCACATGTCCGGTTCGGCTACATCTGGCGCACTTCTCTTGTCCATCGCCATCCTTACCCTTCCTGACTCTTGAGGGTTAGCTGCACTTGCTTTCTCCAATTTGCGTTTCTTCCTACTTCCAACTTCGGGAGTCTTCTTGGAGCTCTCGGGTTTGCGCTTCTTCAAATCTCCAATTCCAGGTTCAGATCGCTGAAACACTCGGATAACTGACTCATTCTGACAGCCTAATATCACGCATATCGAGGTCACGTCATTGCATAGAACACCTATTAGGAAATATTAATTCCCTTGGAATAATATTATTCCTTCAGATCCATTCCTTTTGTGTATTTCAATCAGTTAGCTGTATCTTTGTATAGAGGAGTAAATGTCTCCTAAATTAGTTCTCTCCTTCTTGTATTTATAGCTATAGTTGTGTATTGTAAAAGTCAAGTTGAACCATTGTAATCTTATATGGTATCAGCCTAAAACATTCAAGATCCTTTTTTCTATCCCTCTCCCACCTTCTTCTTGCTTCTTTTTTCCATGGCAGCCGCCGACCCTACCTCTGTGCCTCTTCATTCCCTCAGCCACCTCATAAACATCAAACTAACCTCCTCTAATTACCTCTCATGGGAGAAACAGATTTCCCCTGTTCTTGCCTATCTCAAACTCACCGGCCATGTAACTGGCGACACCCCAACCCCATCCGAAACCACCACTGTTGATAACAAATCTGTCACCAACCCTGACTTCCTTGCCTGGCAATTAGCCGATCAAAAAGTCATCCTCCTTATCAATTCTACCCTCACAGAAGAGGCCATGGCCGAGACCATTGGTCACACTACTGCTCGAGCCGTTTGGAAAGCCCTAGCCGATGCCTATAGCAATTCATCTATTGAACGCATCCACAATCTCACAGACTCTCTCCGAACCCTTCAAAAAGGATCATCCTCGGTCTCAAAATTTGGTCGAAAGTTTAAAGCATTAGCCGACCAACTTGCGGCTATAGGGCATCCCATTAGCGACGAGGACAAACGCCATTGGTTCCTTTGTGGACTAGGCGCTTCTTTTGAAAATTTTTCCACATCTCAGCGAACCATTCGCCCGGCTCCTTCCTTTCGGGATCTCTTGGCTAACGCTGAAAACCAAGAGATGTTTGTCCAACAGTTACAAGGCCCTCAACCTCCTCAGGCCGCCTTCTATGCCCATCCGAACAAAAACCGTTCTTCGTCCTATCGAGGGAGAGGCCGTGCCTCTTCCTCACGTGGTGGCCGAAATTCCTCCTACTCCAAAAGACCTCCACATTGTCAATTGTGTCGTCAAACTGGTCATTATGCCAGCACCTGTCCGCAACTTGCCTCCTTTGCTCAGAAATATGGCTCATTGGATGCAAATCTGGCTGAGGCTTTTCATGCCCAATGCAACATTGCCTCCGACTCTCCTGACTGGACCGCGGACTCAGGTGCTACCACCCATATGTTACCCTCAACTCAAAATTTATATAATTCTAGACCTCATAACAGTAACCTTCGTGTCACTTTTGGAAATGGAAAATCATCTCCAGTTACACACATTGGGAACACCAATTTAAATGAATCCATAACCTTACAAAATGTCTTGGTTGTTCCCAATTTAACAAAAAACCTACTGTCCATAAGTAGGTTAACAAATGACTCCCAAGTTGATGTCTTATTTTCTAATGATTTTTTCCAAATTCAGGACCGAAAAACAGCGGAGGTTCTAGCTAAAGGCACGTGCGAAAATGGTCTCTATGTCCTCAATCAAGGTCACAAGTCTCTTCTCGCTGCGCTATCGGCATCGCACCTGCGAGCATCATTCAATAAATGGCACAGTCGATTAGGGCATGTTTCGTTTGATACTATTTCTGCTTTAAATAAACTTGGTCGTGTTTTTATTAGATCCATATTACCCAAACCTGGATTGTGTGAAGCTTGTGAATTATCAAAAGCAAAACATTTACCATTTATTGACAATCCGAAACGCGCCCAACATGTCCTAGACCTAATTCATTGTGACCTCTGGGGACCCGCACCCGTGCTTTCCAAAGAAGGTTATCGATATTATGTTATTTTTGTCGACGATTTTTCCCGTTTCACTTGGTTCTATCCCTTAAAAACTAAATCTGAATTTTTTACCACACTCGTCACCTTCTTAACCTTTGTTCAAAATCAATTTTCAACAACTGTTAAGGTTTTTCAAAGCGATGGTGGCACAGAATTCACCAATCACCAAGTACAAACATGTTTTCAACAACAAGGTATCCATCACAGATTATCTTGCCCCCACACACCTGAACAAAACGGTAGAGCCGAGCGAAAACACCGTCATATTACTGAAACCGGCCTCGCCATGCTCTTCAATGCAAATGCTCCATCCAACCTTTGGCTGGATGCTTTCACTTCCGCCACCTACATCATTAATCGCCTGCCTACCAAACTTCTTGACTTCAAATCTCCATTTGAGGTTCTGTTCAACCAACCACCTACTTACTCAAACATGCGTATTTTTGGATGTCTAGTTTTTCCCTATCTTAGAGACTACACCAAAAATAAACTCCAACCAAGAAGTGCTCCTTGCATCTTCATTGGCTACAGTCCCAAGTACAAAGGATTTCGTTGCCTTGAACCAACAACCGGCCGTGTCTATACCACTCGGCATGCCAAATTTGATGAAGACATACTTCCTTTTCACAAACACTCGACATCCACAAATACTTCAAACTTACCTATCACCAACTTTGAAGAACACATACCCACTCCTCCAACAAAACAACCTCCCCCATCCAACACAACAGCACCACCGTCCCACTCCACTCACTGCTTCCCTTTCTGTGATGACTCCACCCCAAATCCTCACCAATTACCCAATAATCCTACCAGCCCAATACCAACCCCAAATAACTTAGGCCCATCCAACTCTCTCAGCCCATCTTCCTACTCTCCTCACCCAGCCCACGGACCACCCATCTCCTTGAGCCCACCTATCAACCCACCCAATCTAACCCACCCAACCGTAACCCAACCTACGGCCCACTCCCAAATACCTGAAACTCAACCTACTGCCCACTCTCACACCTCCAGCCCACCCGACAATCCTCCTTCATTACCCGAACACACCACCACCACCCAATCCAGCACTACTCATTCTACCTCTCAACCAGTCAACTCTCACTCCATGACCACTCGTGCAAAAGCTGGAATCTTCAAACCGAAACACTTTTCTCATCTCTCTCAACTCACCACTCACCCGCTTCACCACTCACTATTTTCCTCTCATCTACCCAAAGGCATTAAAACTGCCCTCAAAAATTCCAAATGGACTCAAGCGATGCATGAAGAACTCAAAGCCCTTTATGCCAATCAAACCTGGACCCTCGTTCCGCGTCCTCCCAACACCAACATCATTGGTTCTAAATGGATTTACCGAATCAAATACAAATCCAACGGTTCCATTGATCGTTATAAAGCTCGCCTTGTAGCCCAAGGGTTCACTCAAATACCGGGCCTCGATTTCTCTCACACGTTCAGTCCCGTCGTTAAGTCTTCCACCATCCGGGTTGTTCTCAGTCTTGCTACCATCCATAAATGGACTCTTCGCCAATTAGATGTCAATAATGCGTTTCTAAATGGGCATCTAACCGAAACTATCTTCATGGAACAACCTCCGGGATTTGAAGACTCCAAACGACCCAATTATGTGTGCAAACTTAACCGTGCACTCTACGGTTTAAAACAAGCTCCACGGGCTTGGTTTCAAAGGCTAAGCTCTTTTCTTCTTAATCGGGGTTTTCAAAACAGTCGAGCCGATACATCCTTGTTCGTTTACAACCATCAAGGTATCTTAATTTATCTCTTGGTTTACGTTGACGACATCATAATTACCGGAAATAATCAGACTTTCATTAATAATTTTACCTCTTCTCTGAACAAGGAATTCAAAATCAAGGACCTTGGCTTGTTAAATTTCTTTCTCGGTCTCGAAGTTCAACACACAACATCAGGTCTTTTTCTAAGTCAAGCCAAATATGCTCATGATATTCTCACCCGAGCCGGCCTACTGGAATCCAAACCCGTGGCCACCCCTCTCACATCCAAAGATGTTTTCACCTCCCAAGGTCAACCGTTTCACGATCCCACTCTTTACTGCTCTCTTGTGGGTGCTCTCCAATATCTTACCATCACTCGTCCCGACCTATCTTATGCCGTCAATCAAGCTAGCCAATTCCTTCAAAACCCTACGACCATAATATTTCCTAATAACACCAGTAAATGATCTTGGGCTACAACCCTGAATTGTTTTGTGTATGCTCCGGTGCACTGTTCATATGGTTAATAGAAATCAGGAATATGTTCCAATGAGATCATGATAAATGAACAACCCAAAACTTTCTGATCATTATTTTACCTGAAGGGTTTCCAATCTGTGTCCCACCAAGATCCTGCCCAGGAGTATCATATTCACGTTTCGGACCATCATTTTGGTTAGCATCACGCTATTCCAAGGCAGTATTAACGTGTTGGGTTATGAGTCGTGCCAACTCCTCTGGGGTGGCAGGTAGTCCAGTATCCGGTTTTGCTTTTGGCGGCATTTTCCTCGTTTCTATTATTTACAACAATAATAAGCACATGAGACGATAACCAGAATAAAAATAATTCAATCATTAAATATTGGTGGACCAAACATTGAGCATGTATATTATCCACATATTAATGAGAACAATTTTTAAACCAAAAGTTAATTATCTGATATTATCATAGAAATTAACAACTTGTTTTTCGGTACATGATATCTAGTCATTGGCATGTCTACATCGACACCCATAACAAGTTTTTCACAAAATTTCTACCTAATATCCCAAAATATAATCGGCACGCATGCTCCCAAAAGAAAAACATCAAAAAGAGTATCCAGACACAACAACCATCAACAAACATAAACAACATCTAACGCTTCATCCCTATGAAATCTAGCATCTTCCTAACCAACTCCTCCAAATCTACGATCCTCCAACGCATTTGATCCATTGCGCTGTCATCTAACTCCTTCAACTCATTGTACCAGTCGATCTGTCCCTCGAGGTCCTTCAGCTTTCCTTTAGTCGTTTCCAGTTCTTCACGCATGGCAGCGAACTGTCGGTCACAATGGCAACATCGATCCACCCAAACTCCTTTCTGCTTCTTAGAAGTAGATGCAGTCTCAGCTTGTGACGTAGAAGCTACCTCTCCAGCAGGCCTAACTCTCTTTCTACGGCGATAATACACTAATAGAGGCGTAGAAGATGCGCGTGACTCAATGACAGGTAAAGGTGACTCTGACAAAACAGGTGGAGGGACCTCAGCAACAGGCTCGATCACAGTAGCAGGTGGAGCAACAGCCGGCTCTAATGGTAGAGCTGTAACAATAGTGGCATCCACTGCTGGTGCAGTACTAAAAGGTCCTCCAAACACAGGGACATATCTGATCACGCATCGATAAATGGTACTGTGCCAGATGATTGTCCTGTCTCAAGGATCGAGAGAGGAGCATCATCGTTGTCATCAATCCACCCGTTGCTCGTGAAAGCATATCGGGGGTCTACCTGACTAGCGAAAGCAGGGTCGACATGGAATGATGAAGCAAACTCAGCCATACCAACCATCTGTGGGGTCGTGATAGGTGCCTCTGGTAAAATAGATCTGGGTGAAGTCTCGAAATCTGGCTCGCTACTTGAGTCGTTGATCTCGATGACCTCGTGCTCGTGCGACATCTGTGACACATATATAACCGTACAAGTAAGTGTGTGATCAACAATAATAGTAACTCATAAGGCTCAAAATAAGCAGAAAATCACGTATGCACATAAAACACATAATGGTTTTCACACATGATAAAATATTTTCTATGTTTATTTAAAATCTTGGCTTCGAGAATTTTGGACTTTATATTTCAAAATTCTCCGGATGAAGTCTAGTGTTTT
The DNA here is from genome assembly GCA_030545235.1 of Helianthus tuberosus. Taxonomy (NCBI): domain Eukaryota; kingdom Viridiplantae; phylum Streptophyta; class Magnoliopsida; order Asterales; family Asteraceae; genus Helianthus; species Helianthus tuberosus. Next base: position 46,989,077 of record CM060410.1, on the reverse strand, counting down.
TCACGAAAACATCTAGCTTGCTAACAACCAGTGGCTCTGATACCAACTTCTGTCACACCCTAAAAACGTCACAGCAGAATATTTAAACGTAGTGGAGACGGAAGTTGGTGCCCATTTATATCTTGTCGAGCGATGGATTTTATTGTTGGACATATTGGTTTATTTTAAACATAAGTTATTAAACGTTACGTTTTAAGTCACGACACAACTACATAGTTAAGATGTCTTTGATCCTTGTGGATCTTATTACAAAAGTCCCAGAAAGTTTAAAAGTTGTCCAACATTTTAAAATTAGCAACATGCATCATTCAAACACAAGATATGCCATGATTTCCCGAAGCCGATTTCATGTACCTGTAGAACACGTTAAAATCAAGTGTCAACACAAAGGAAGGTGAGTTCACTTATTCGTTTACTAACAAATTTTATTTCAATGAAAACTTTCTGATTAGGTGTTTATTTGAAAACATCCATGTAACTTTAGAAAGTCCATTTTACTCCTTTGATAAAATCCATGGGCCTTCCGTCGGTTCATTACTCCAACAATAGTAGTACTGCCTAGGTTTTGTATATTAAATTATAGTGTCAACTTTCAGACTCGTATGTTAGCTAGATGATACGAACTATATATTAACCATGCAGGGATAATCAATGCTAGACAATAAACAGAATCTTAATTCGTCGTTTGACATTGACTCGGGGCGACCGGTCACGACGGGGTTGTCAACCCGATAGATCTACCAACAATTCCTCGCGTACCATACTTAACTGATTAAACGACATCATGGGCGCAGGGTTCTTTCTCGAAGAACAATATGATGCCTGCCTCACATACAATATATATATCCTACTAATATGACAATTTAATATACTACGACTTACGAATTCCCCTGTCACTCAAATGTTGAGACTCAGTCCGGAATTCATTCCCATTGCGTACGGTCTCGTTTCTCTTAAGAAATACCGCACTTTTCATATTCATTCTTCAAAATCGTTTTACTTCAAAACGTATAACTTATCAAAATTTATATATTTTCAGCGAAAATATATATTTTATATTAAAAGGTATGTTTTATTTCGAAAACATTATTAAACCCTTTTAACAACGTGTTCCACCCCCAAAATATATATAAAACAGTAAAAAGAGGGGTTTAGTGACACTCACCTTTGGGTGCGTATTTTAATACAGTAATCCCCGAAATTGATTATATACGTCCTAATATGGGAACAATTCTAAATCAATATACATTTAATCACAAAAATCCTAAGTTTCTCTGTTTCTTAGAATTATCGCATAACTTTGGATTTTCTCGTAAAGTTGTCATTTTTATTATGTTGGCATGTTAATATATATATGAATCCATATATATATATATATATATATATTTATGCTTTTTCAATTTGAACGATTTTATTGGTGACCATTATTGTGTAATTCCCTTAACTCTCCCGTTTATACTTGATATACCTACGATTTGCGCGTCATAATATTTATACACAAACGTTCATATAATTTAACACCGAAACACACGAAATCTTGTTAATTTATCTATTTTGTCATTTTAAAAGAAAATACACATGAAATATCCTATATATATCAAATTTCATGCTCGACAAACAAGTTACACATTTAACGCAACTTTACCGTTTTTACCGCACAAAACATACACGCATACATGCATAATCTAAATTTCTCATTGTCAAATTAACACTTAACATATTTTCACATTTACATGTTCAAATTACTTAATACATTTTATTACATCAGGTTCACTCAAAATTTACCCATACTAGTGTTCATCGAAAAATGCGTATTTTAGCGATTCGGTAACGTTTTCGGGCATCGGAAGTCACGTATGACCAACCAAACACCAAGTAAACTTGAAATTAGTTAAAATACTTATTTTTAAACTAAAAATATTAGTTTATTTACTGATCTGAATCATTTTTATAAAAATCATCCGAAAAGCCGATTTTTGACCGTTTTAACGCATAGTTTTGCGTTAAACATTACCGTAAGCATCCCAACTCGAAACGACTTGATATTTTAACACAATACATGTTATTTACTGATTAAAATAGTGGTTATAATCAGATTAGTGCATTTTTTGTATAAGTCACATAAATCATGTGATTTCATGTATTTTTCAACACTTTAGGCACAATATACTACATGCAAAGCTAGTAAACTTTATGACAAGTATCATACTACTTTAACACATGAAATAACTTTATTTTTAAGGTGTATAATCTGATCTTAAACTATTTTTATCATAACATCATTTATTCACCATTTTAAGTACATACACCCACATGCATGACTATGTACAAGCACTTAATGCACATATATCATATCATCATCAACATGTATGGACTAAATGCATCTAGACATGCCTTTAACTCATGTTCATATATCCAAAATTAATATCATCTTCATATGATCATCATCATCTAATCATTCATCATAAATGCAAGACACATTCCTTCTTCTACTTACATATGACAAAATTTAGTGTATACACTTACATATACATATATACATACACGACATACACACATATACACATGCATAAACTTCCAAAACCTAACTTTTTAACACATCTACGTCAAATCATGGAACCTTTTCAAGAACTTTCTTTTATGACTCTTTTACAACACATGCATGTAATCATCTTTTCAAAATCAAATCAAGTAAGAATCATTTAACAAAATCAAAACACAACAAGTTACACTCCCACTCATAAACTTTCGTCCCTATATACAATACATATACACATTCACTTTTCTTGGATTTAAATCTCATTCTTTGTAGAATACAAGTTTTGTGATTAAACTCAAGAACAAGAGAACCCATCTAACATTTCCATCATCACTATGAATCAAGAACATGATTTAAAAACAAGGTTATACCTTCAAGATTTTTAGATGGGTTTTTGAAAATAGATGAGAATATGGAGGTTGTTCTTGCTTGATATCACTTCCAAACACCCTTTTTAGCTTGAATTCATTTTGAAAGAACCTTGAATCTTCATGAGAATAGTTTAAAATTTTTGAATGTGGGTGTTTAGAGGGGTGTTCGGCCGAGAGTATGAGGGAGGAAGAGAGAGTGATTTTTGAAAGGTTTTCTTGGAGAATGAAAGATCATGGAAGCTTGGTAAAGTTTTAATCATCAAATTCATTCTCTAAATGCTACATGTGGCATGTTGGAAGAATCAAGAAGAAGGAGGCAGCCCTACATGCCGCCACCTAGCCCCCTTCTCACATACATTGCATACACACACACACACACACACACACATATATATATATATATATTAGTGTTAAAACAGGTATTTTACTGGATACCGGGTATTTTATCTAGCGTTTTAATCTCGTTTTAGTGCGTTTTAAATTATTTTTAATGCTCTATAAAAATAAACACACCAAAATATTACTGAACAATATTTTGTTTGCATGGACTGGCGACGTTGTCGGTATTTGGCAGTATGCACGCTGTGCTGCGCGATACACGTTTAAAATCGCAAAAATAGGAATTTAAGCGTTTTTATTTATTTTTGTCATTCTATAAGAATAAACTTATCAAATTATTGCTAAAATGATTTTCAGTTGTCTTGACGGGCTCTGTTGACAGTATTTTGTCGGTATACGCGCTGCATCGCACGGTACGCGCTTAAATTCGAAAAATATGGTTTCTTTGCGTTTTAATTTATTTTTCCTCACGGATATGATTAAAATAATTATTCTAATAATAACAGACTATATTTAGGATTTTAACACTCTCCGGTTGGTCACCGATGTTCGTTTCACATTTTAATCGTTACGCGATAAGCGTTTATCTTACCGTTGCCAACATAATTTTTATCAAAGTTTAATTTTACCAATACACTAAATTTCACATATAAACATCATAATCAGTCAAATATAGTCCTGTTACCTATTCACAACACGTGCTATAGTTGTACGGTACGGCCTGAAAAGCCGGGTGTCACATCTAAGTTTATTTAAGAAAATATATATTTCTCCAAAAATAATATATTTTCTAGTAATTCAAGAAAACATATATATTTTTATTTACTCAAAAATAATATATTTACTTCTTGTAAAAAATATGATATGTTTTTGTAATAACTATAAAAATCATATTTTTGTTTTCTTGCTTTCCAAAATACTGTTTATCAAAATATACTTATAAAATTAAATTCCGGAATATTTATGTAAGTTATATTCCTTGTTCGGTTTCTCCAATATTTTGGGTATAAATTGTATATTTATTCTCTTGGAATTTTGATAATATTTTGTATTATAATTCTTGGTATTTTGGTGAGTTATATTATTTCAAATACTAAAATAATATAACTAATACACATAGGATACAAGTAATCACACACGTTGTGACATCTAAATATATATTTTCCTAGATAAATATTTAGTCACTTTTATTATCAAAAACTAACCTCCAATATTTGTAACTTCTGTAACAAAAATTATGGCAACTTTTATATGAAAAATTATGGTTAAAATACACTTGTAAACACTTGTTTAAAAATATTTTTCTAAGTGTTTAATTTCTAGAAAATTTTTGCCATAGTTTCCCTATAAAAATGGAGGTTTCCATGCTTTCCAATCAAATCATTTTCTTTTAAAAATCATCACAATTCATCAACAAATCAAACAATACTTACCAAGTGCCAAAATCAACCCATTTACACTACTTCATGGACTCGAAAATTTATAAAAATTTGTAGTAACTTAGTAGAGTGTTTAGTAAGCTTAGTTACCCTTTAAAGTGTGGTTATTTGTTTAAAAACATCATTCTTGAAGATTTTATATCTTTACAACTTGTAAAATGATTTTCTAAAAATATTTCTTTTTGATTTTTTCTTGTTAGTAACATGTTTCTACACTTGATTAATCACCAAAAATGTGATTAGTTTCTTTAAAAACCATGTTTATGTAAATCTTGTAATTTAACCTAGTTTCTTGAGAAAACTAGTTTTGAAATCTTTCACTTACATGATTTATATTATACTTTGATCAACATTATTCAAGAAAAACACTTCATACTTCAAGTTCATGCCTACATAAAGTATGATCATCTTGGTTTTTCACAAGATCATCCTCTCATCTTGCTAGATCATGTGTTTAATCACAATCTAGCAAGTTTCATATGATTTTTAACATCATAAACATAAACAATCAACAATCAGTAGCATATAAACACCTAAACAACATAGATCATGATGATTTTTAGTCTTATGTTATAGATTATGTTCTTGATTCTTCCTGTTCTTCATGATTAGTTACTTATATCATCTTTTAACCAACATAAAAAGATGTAAAATGAGGTTAGAAGGATCTTACTACTAGCACAAGGCTAGGAATGATCACAAGTTGATGAAGATGATAAATTAGGTGGATAAAAGCACTTGGGAGAGGTCCTTCAAGTTTCAAGGCTACCAAGCTTCTTAATCAAGCTCCTTGCACCTTAGAATCATCTTGGAAAGGTTGTTGATGTTTGAAAAATGGTGGTGGTGTGTGGGTAAGTTGAGGCTGAGAGTAAGAGAGGGAGAGGTGGTGGTGATGTTTAGTGTTTGTGAAAATGAAAGTTATGAAGGTCTTATGGTCTTTAAGTAATGTTCATCCAACAAACAAATATCCCTTGGTCTTTATGCTTCCAAAGCAATTAACATATCTAATAAACATTGAAGAAAAAAATCATAGGTGGGTCCCCTTTGTCCATAACCGGTTGGGGGAGGGGGTGCACTAGTTGGGTTGAAATCTTTAGTTAAAGATCTTGGTTGGTTTTCAAAGGTAATGGTTAGGGTTATAAGTGTTATACGTTTATAAGGTGTATTATGATGTTCGGTGACCATAATTAGCTTCGTAACGCTAAAACAATGCTTCTAGTGAAAATTTGATGTTTCAGGTAGAGTCCGGTTGTTCGGTTGGTTACCGGTTCGTTAAAGTGCTAAATAGCGCAGTTTAGTGTGCTTTATGTTGTCTTTTATGACAGTTTTGATTCCCGACACTTAGGAAAGTATTCTGGAGCATTAAACCAAAATTCTGCATTATATTTAATTGTTAAAGAGCTGAATTTTTCTGAATTTTGGTGTTTTCTGCAGAATTCTGCAGTTTTAGTGTGTTTCTGGCACTTTCCGGCACTTAAATCATCACTAGGAAGGCAGTTTTGTAATCCCTACTTTCCTACACACTATTCTAGTGTAACACTTGGTTCCGGGGCTTATTCTGTGTCTTAATATTATGTCTGTCTGAGTACTGAACTCCCGTCAGTACTTCTAGTTTGTTTGATAACTGTGCTAACTTTGTTTTGTGCATTAAGTGAACCACACTATGTTGCATGTAATAAAGATAAACAATCTTGCAACATGAAATGCCTTTGTATGTATATGACAGAAATCAGGAAATTCATTCGTCTCATTAATTCAATCATGCACAGTTATTAAAGCACAGATTACTGTTTATTTTGTACGGAATTCATGGAAAATTGCTAGTTGTCACATTCTCCCCCCGTTAAAAGAATTTCGTCCCGAAATTCGAAATTCAAGTTGTGTTATCGGTTTCAGGGGAGTTGTGAAATAGATATGAATGCTTAGACTTGATTTGGCCTTCATGTTCCCAAGTAAATTCTGGGCCATGATGTGAATTCCAACAAACTTTAACAAATTTAATACGACTTCTCCGTGCTTAGTGGACTTCCAGTCCGTGACCTTAAAAGGTTCTTTAGTAAATTGGAGTTTATCATTGATGTGAATCTTGTTTGCGGGAATAACGACTGTTTTTTGAGTCCAACTCTTCTAAAGACTAGACACGTGAAACGTGTCGTGAACACTGCTAAGTTCTTCTGGAAGTTTCAGCTTGTAAGCAATGGTCCCGATCCTTTCCAGGTCTCGAAAAAACTAATATATCGTGGGTTCAACCTCCCACTCTTTCCAGATCGTTCCACGCCTCTCCAAAGTGAGACTTTCAATATTACCATATCTCCAAACACAAATTCCAACGATTTATGCCGCTTGTCAGCGTAGCTTTTCTGTATATCACATGCTGACTTGATACGATTACGTATCTGAATGATCTTTCCTATAGTTTTCCTGAACCAATTTGGGGCCAATAAATCGTTTATCTCTGGTCTTCGTCCGACACAACGGGGACCGACACTTACGTTTCATATAAAGCTTCGCATGAGGCGGCCTAAACGGCGTTGTGATAAATATTATTGTAGGAAAACTCCACTAAGGGAAAGTGAGTATTCCAACTTTTCATCAAAGTTCATGATGCAAGCACGTAGCATGTCCACCAAAGTCTATATCGTTCGTTTACTCTGGCCGTTCGGGGGTGAAATGCAGTACTAAGGTTCAACCGTGACCCATACGCCTTCTGAAACATCTGCCATATCCTTGGAACAAAACGACCACCTTGGTCGGATAAAATAGGAAAAGGCGCTCCATGACGTGCCACAAGCTCTCTAAGATAAATCTCTGCTAATTCCCTTGTGTTGTCTTTCTCACCGATCGGTAGGAAATATGCAGACTTGGTGGGTTGATCAATAATCATCCAAATCACATCGTGACCTCTTTGGTTTCTTGGTAGCTTTGTAATGAAGTCTATTGAGATTCGTTCTCACTTCCACATGGGAATCTCAGGCGGTTGCAGCAACCCTGATGGTTTCTGGTATTCTGCCTTAACTTCGGCATAAGTAAGACAGTTACCCACATATGTAGCTATATCAGCTTCTACCCTGGGCCACCCATACTAATCCTTCAAGTCTTGGTACATCTTGTCAGATCTGGGGTGGATCGAGTACCTTGACCTATGAGCCTTGTCCCAAAATATGCGTACGTAAATTGTCGCGAAACGAAACCCAAAGTCGTTCCATGAAGTATAATGTTCCGTTTACCTTAGGCAATATTCGCACTCCCATTACGCGTAATGCTTCAGCTCGTAGGTTCTCTGGTTTGAGCTCCTCTTGCTCAGCTTCACGAATCCGAGTAGCGGGATTCTTCTGTTTGGTCATCCCTAAGGCTCGCACCCTTAGAGGCTTTGCGCGATCCTTGCAGCTCAAAGCGTCTGTTACAACGTTTTCCTTGTCCAGGTGATACTTAATCTCACAATCATAACCATTCAGTAGCTTAATTCATCTTTATTATCTCATGTTTAAGTCCTTCTGATCGAAGACGTGCTGCAAACCCTTGTGATCAGTAAAGATTGTGCAGCGTTTTCCTTACAGGTAATGACGCCAAATCTTCAACGCGCAATTACTGCACCTAGTTCAAGGTCTCTTCTCATGATCCTTTAATCAACGTGACGCGTACGCGATGACTTGGTCTCGTTGCATCAACACGCAATCGAGACCTTGTCGAGAAGCGTCACAAGAACCACAATTCTATTGGTACTATCAGGTGAAGACAAGATAGGTATTGTCTGGGTTAGGGTTATTAGCGGTTGAGCAATCCTTGAAGAGTTTTCTAAGAGTCGTCTGATACAGCCTACGATCCCCAAAAATTCTTAGTTGTGTCTTTGGGACTCCTTAGTTCTTGATTGCAGGGTCGACATGAATCCCGTTCTTATTCACCACGTGACCTAAGAATCTTGCCTCGCGAATCCAAGGTTCGCACTTCGACATCCTAGCACACAACTGTTCTTTCTCCAAAAGCTCCAAGATATCTTGCAGATGTTGCTCATGACCTTCCTTGGTCTTTGAGCATATAAGAATGTAGTCGATAAATAAAATCACGATCTTATCCAGGTACGGCTTACACTCCCGATTCATGAGGTCCATGAATACCGCCGGTGCATTTTTTAACCCAAACGGCATGACAAGGAACTCGTAATGCTCAAAGAGAGTCCTAAAGGTCGTTTTAGGGATACTTTCTTCTCGTGTCCTCAACTAGTGATATCATGTTCTTAAGTCCATCTTGGAATATTAGCTGGGACCTTGTAGTTGGTCGACAAGTCATCAATTCTCGGTAAGGGGTACCGATTCTTGATGGTTAGTTATCTATCTCCCTGTAACCTATGCGTAATACTTTTTCCACATTGATTCTTCTGAGTTCCTCTCAGATTAGGCTGTGTACACGTATAAAAAATTGCCGTCTTACTTCCTAACGAATAACACTAGGGCTTCCCAAGGTGAGAAGCTCGACCTGGTAGATTTCCTCTACCTAGCAGCTCTTGCAGTTGCATCGAAGGCTCCTGTATCTCGGACGGAGCTAGTCGGTAAGGCACTATCCGTCACTGGTGCCGCTCCTGGCACTAGATTTATCCTAAACTCCTCTTGTCGCTGTAGAGGTAACCCAGGCAAGTCTTTGGAAAAGACTTCTGGGAATTCCTTCGTAACGGGGATGTCTCCAAGCTTTGGCTCCTTGGTATCCTTATCGACAACGTGAGCAAGGAAGGCTAGGCAGCCTTTTTGAAGGCGCTTCTGTGTCTCTATGACCAATGTGAGACGTCGAAAATCCACCGCCTTATGGGGCCTAGTGCCCTCACACCTATTGCAAGAAGGTTGTGTACTATAAGTGTCTCATCATTCGCAAGAGGGATGCGAATGATTCTCCTTATGATGAACAACTTCAGCTCTATCCTTGGATATCCAATCCATGCTGACTACAATATCATGACTTCCCAAGTCGATGGTAATAGGAGGTTCCCGCTCTCTAAGTCCCAAAATATAGTCCTTAATCATCTCATTTTCTTTAACTAACCTTCCATTTGCCAATTCTAAAGAATATGGGGCCTCTATCCTACTTGAAGCTAGGCCAAGTAGGTTCTTAATTCCTAAGGATACAAGGTTAAAGTCGGCGCCAGTATCAAACAAAATGGATGCATAGTGCTGGTTAATAGGGAACGTACCCGTAATCGCATCTGGATTCTAGCATGCTTCACGAGCTCCGATCGTGAAGACCCTTCCTCGCTTGGTTCTTCCTAGGGCAATCTTTCCTAAAGTGCCCCACGTCACCACATTTGAAGCAACCTGGAACTCTACCATTATCGTTTTCGTCTTGGTTGCCGTCATCATTTCCCCTTGTTTGGGATACCTCGCCCAACTGGCATCCTTGCTGTGTCCTTCTTTTCCAGACCTATCACACTTAGGCCTCAGACATCGACCTTCATGGTGAAACTTGCACTCCCCGCATCTCGGCTTAGTCCCCAAATAAACTTTACCACCGACCTTATTAGTGGATCCATAAGCTTTCATGCCACGAGGCGGGTTCACTTCCCTTCTCTTGTTTGCATTAGAGTTATCATAACTGACCTGAGTGCCTTTCTTCAGGTTCGAAAACTTTCTTTTATTGTCGCCCAACGACTCCACATGGGTCTCTTTCTTGTTTGTCTCAGATCCCGAAAACTTTCCCATACGAAGAGCTTCTTTAGTAAGCGCAACACTCAAATCGATAGCCTCTGTGATGGTTGGAGGCTTTGAGGCAGTAACCATGCTCAGGATTTGAGGTGCAAGTCCCCAAATGAATCATTCAATCCTCTTGAATTCAGGCTCGACTAAGTAGGGAACAACCCTAGACAAGTCGTGAATGCGTTGGATGTACTCGATAATCTTCGGCCCATTCATTTTCAAATTCCAGAACTCGGTCTCAAGCTTCTGAATTTTAGCCCTGGCGCAGTATTTCTTCCGCATCAATTCCTTGAGCTCGTCCCAGCTAAGTGCATAAGCAGTAGCTTCACCAAGGGTATGAACCTGAACGTTCCACCAGGAGAGTGCGCCATCCAAAAACAACCCGGAGATATAGGTAACTTTCTACTCAGGCGAACATTTACTCATTCTCAGAACGGAGTCAGTTTTTTCTGCCCAACGAACAAAAGCAACGGCACCTCCTGTGCCATCAAAATTCAATGGCTTGCAATCCAGGAACTGTTTATAGGTGCAGCCAATTGGAAAGTTATTTCCGATAGTGCCACCGCTGTGTTCAGAGCGGAGGGCTTCATGCTACGCTATAGCTTGTGAAATGCGCTCATTGAGTTCAGCCTCAGTTCTTGGTAACGTATTGGTGTCTGTGTCACGCCTGGGTGGCATTTTCTTTTGGCAAAAGGTATGCGGTAGGTTAGACGACATTCAATAATTGTCTATGAGGTATATATCACCACAAGAAAACATGCAATCATCTAACATCACATGCATATATAATCAACAATGTTTAAGTAAGAAAACAACCACTGAGCTTTCATATATGCTTTACGACTTGACTTATTGTTTTTATCTGAGGGAAAACAAAATGAACTCGAGGTTACATCACCTCGGTCATACAAGTTCCATAATATGAAAGTAGTAGTTATGTTCCTTCTACATTGGTTTTCTTAGGTCTTTAGCTTCACAAAGACGGGTATACTACCCAAGAGATGGGGGTTGTACATTTCCACCACATAAAGGGGTGATAGAGAGTGTAAAGTTACTGAATCTTTCCCGAGTGTTAGCCATCTATACTTGCTTAGATATCGGTTCCCAAACGACTCATATACGAGTAGAAGTGTCAGCTGCGAAGTAGGCAAAGACAGATTTCCTACTTTGTACAGTGCTATAGCAACTATCTAGGTATTGTTCTACTAGATGAAGGTGTGAACACTTAGAAATTTTTGGATGGGTGGTGATCGTTAGCTTGACCCGCTGAGTCCACCAGGATTTCCATGCACTACAAGTCGTTATTACGTGGGCCACGTAATAATAAATTGTCTTGCATGGTCACCCCAATTTTCCCTCGTTCAAAGCAGATGATCAACCAAAGAGGGGACACTACTGTCCTTATACCTCCGACGTGGAAAGGACCGTTGTGGTGGTCCACACGCTATCATCCGTCATTGTTACGCGCGAATAGGCACGATGCTTAGACGTAATAGGAATAAGGAGAATTCCTAGTAGTTGGAGGGGCACCTTCAAGATGAGTACCTCATCTTCCTAGTCTGGACAAGAGCGTCTTCAATCTTGTTTCACAAAATCCACAGGGACCTCGTCCCACTGATGAGGGTGTTGTCCAAGGTTGCCTCCTCCGCCTCGCTGTCACTATCGTAGTCAGGCACCTTCGCATTCGAGAGGGAAAAGCAGCCATCTTCTACAGAAACAAGCTCAGGATCTCGTTTGGTGATCACTCCAGCCATGAGATTCGTAACAAACGCGAGGTCGATAGTCTCATCGTGCAAGTCAAGAACAATAATGGAGTTCGAAGTCAAAGGTATCTCGTTCACGTCAATAATTATTCCGTACACTTATACGCATATATATTCATGAATAAATATGTTACTTCGTATAAACAAGAAAATAAATGCATCATGTCACATATAACTCTCGTTTGTCCTTTCGGGGGGGGGGTCATTTTGTCTTTGGTAAGTCTATCTCTCGTAGACTATAACTCAATTGGCACTTTAATTTGGGGTATTCTCCTCCCTACTAATGTCCTTGCTTTGTCTTTTCTTTGAAAAATGTTTGACTCTTGGATCTAGGCGCTTTCGTAAATGCAATGAAAAACCTTTTTATAAAAATGTTTTCGTGAGAAAGTCCTAGTGATTGTAGTCTTGACTCGAGAAGGAATCCTAGTTCACTACAATCGAAGCTCGGATACCAAACTGTCATACCCTGACTTTTGCGGAAGCGTATGCGTGTGACTAGATTGGTTCTCGTTGCATTCTATTATAATAAACAACTATATGACTAAAATGATGTTCATCCATTTATAAAGTTAAAATATTACAAACACCAGTCATCTAAGTTTCAAACAACACAACCTCTGATTAAGTTACAAACCAACAAAAGCGGATGACATCTAAACTTGAAATTTACATCCCGAAACAACACCAGCGCCCAATATCTAACTTGTTTCCTGAAATACATGTAATTTTGAAAACATCAACAAAAGTTGAGCGAGTTCATACGTTTTGTATGAATACTGATAAACCTGTAAACGTTTGAGAGACTCCTTTGAAAACAGGTATGAAAAGCGTCCATGAACAGATCAATTAATGTTTTGCAAGGACATTAATGTATGTGAAAACATAGGGAGTACTCAATATGAGTAGGCTTTTGTCTTTGTCGAATCTCCTCGACTGTGTCGAATTCCCCTCGACTGTGTCAAATCCACCTTGACTGTGTCAAATTCCCTTGACCGTATCAAATCACCTTGACTGTGTCAAATCCCCTTGACCATTGTCGAATCACCTCGACTGGGACACTAAAGCACTCTAAGGGGTCACATAAGGACCATGAGTGGGGCTCGGCCATACTCGTTAGATTTAACCTTTGTCCATGTTTCTTATGAGAATTATCGGCATTTCAATTCCAGTCTATGCTCACATGATCTAATAGTTCATTTCATAGCCAAGTCATACCATTGAAACATATGTAACATGTATTTCACCCCCGAGAGTTATAAATCCGAAAACAGTTAAGAGAAAAGGGGGACATGAACTCACAAGTTTGCGTCCTGCTATCTCGTATGCTCAAGGTCCTTCTATGAGTCGTACAACTACCTACACACGTGCCATGTTTTATTAGACGCTTAGGTTGTGTAACGACTCTTTGTATTAGTTGTTCACTAAGACTTGTTTTGGAATCTTGGTACATTTTGAGTTACATCATTGATGTATATTATAATATTCCAAAGTATATAATTATTAGTAAAAATATTAATATTTTAACTTAAATTATATTCATCCATTTATTTGGAATATTGTCAAAATAATATATTTTTGCCTTAGTTCATTTTACAATTCTTTTTGTGAATATTTCCCAAGTATGGGTATAATTATCCTTGTGTATTTTGCCAAGTAATTGTGGTGTATTCCGGTGTGTATTCGTACGTACGAGAATACGTATTTTTCTTGTGTTTATTAAGTATTCTTATACTTAATTTTTGTATTTACAATTTCCGGAATATTATTTTTAACCAATAAAAATCACCAATTTGTATTCTTAAAATATATATAGAGTAGGGTTCGCACGGAAAGTGTGTTTTTCCTAGAAAGTCTAGGAAGCGATCTGGTCCATCCGATTGGTGTGTTTAAGGGTTGAGATTAAATCAATGGCAATCTTGTAATATTTGAGTTTAATTAATTGATTGTTTTAAATGAGTAGGGGCAATTTTGTCAATGGTCGTGTTTTAAATCAATTAGATAACCGCCCAATTCCTAAATTCAAGCGATTTTCCCCCTCTCTCTCTCCAAACCCATCTTGGAAACCCCAATCCCTACCAAAAATAACTACAATCATGGAAGAAGATAACTTTAGAAATGATGGAGAGAACCAGATCAAATTAAAACACTTCTCCATCTCCACCATCTCCGAGTTCATCATCACCATTCAAATATTGTTCTTATCATCTCCGTTTTCTTGACGATGTGTTTTAACAGCAAGCAGATTCATACAGTTGTGTTTTAGCATCCAGATTCATACAGATGTGTTTTAACAGCAAACAGATTCATACAGTTGTGTTTTAACAGCAAGCAGATTTATACAGTTGTGTTTTAGCATTCAGATTCATACAGATGTCTTTTAATAGCAAACAGATTCATACAGTTGTGTTTTAGCATTCAGATTCATACAGATGTGTTTTAACAGCAAGCAGATTCATACAGATGTGTTTTAACAGCAAGCAGATTCATACAGTTGTGTTTTAGCATTCAGATTCATACAGTTGTGTTTTAGCATCCAAATTCATACAGATGTGTTTTAACAGCAAGCAGATTCATACAATTGTGTTTTAGCATTCAGATTTATACAGTTGTGTTTTAACAGCAAACAGATTCATACAGTTGTGTTTTAACAGCAAGCAGATTCATACACTTGTGTTTTAGCATTCAGATTCATACAGTTGTGTTTTAACAGCAATCAGATTCATATAGTTGTGTTTTAGCATTCAGATTCATACAGTTGTGTTTTAACAGCAATCAGATTCATACACTGTGTTTTACCATCTTTATATTGTGGGATCTATAAAAAAAATTGACTTTAGCCCTGTAAACTGTTAAAACACAGCACCAAGAACATGCTGATAAATTCCAGTAATCTTCTGAACAATGGAATATGCGATGTAGTGTGACATGGAATTTTAGTTAATGAACACATTGACTTCCAGATTTGAATTCGAAAATAATAAAAATTCTGAAAATCATGGAATTTTAGTTAATGAAGATACATTCCAAAAATAAAATTAAAATGTGAAATTACATGATAGCCCTTCTACTTAAAATCCCTCAATGACACATGTCCAATTCTTATTCCTTCCTAGACTTTCTAGGAAAAATAGACTTTCTAGGAAAAATAGACTTTCCACCCAACTCCTACTTTATATATATATATATATAGGGGAAGGTTCAAATGAAAACCACTAGTTATTGTGAAAACTCGAAAACTAATTCAAAACGCCAAAAAAAATACCAAAAATTTTTTTTTTCTTTTTTTTTTTTTTTTGCATATTTATTTTCGCAGGTTTTTTTATATAAAAAAATTTAAAAAAAAAAAATTGTGTAGTGCACATGTCTAATACTACACATGTGTACTATACATGTGTATTATTACACATGTGTACTACAAAAAAAATTTTTTTTTTTTTTTTTGAAAATTTTTTTTTTTCATATATAAAAACTAGCGATTTTTATAAAAAAAATTGAAAAAAAAAATAAAAAAAAATTTTGTGTGTTTTTTAGGCTTTTTTTAGTTAGTTTTCGAGTTTTCACAATAAAAGTGGTTTTCATTTGAACCATCCCCTATATATATATATATTAAGAAAACTTTTATAGAAAATTATTTATAATTCTTCCTTGGCAAAAATAATTATATTTTCGTATAAACCTCAAAAATAATATATTTTCAAGGTTAACTTAGAAAATATTTATAAATCCATTTTTCACCCAAAAATAATATATTCTAAGTTTATTTAAGAAAATATATATTTCTCCAAAAATGATATATTTTCTAGTAATTCAAGAAAACATATATATTTTTCTTTACTCAAAAATAATATATTTCCTTCTTGACAAAAATATGATTTGTTTTTGTAATAACTATAAAAATCATATTTTTGTTTTCTTGCTTTCCAAAATACCGTTTATCAAAATATACTTATAAAATTAAATTCTGGAATATTTATGTAAGTTATATTCCTTGTTCGGTTTCTCCAATATTTTGGGTATAAATTATATATTTATTCTCTTGGAATTTTGATAATATTTTGTATTATAATTCTTGGTATTTTGGTGAGTTATATTATTTCAAATCCTAAAATAATATAACTAATACACATAATACACAAGTAATAACACACATTGTGACATCTAAATATATATTTTCCTAGATACATATTTAGTTACTTTTATTATCAAAAACCAACCTCCAATATTTGTAACTTTTGTAACAAAAATTATGGCAACTTTTATATGAAAAATTATGGTTAAAATACACTTGTAAACACTTGTTTAAAAATATTTTTCTAAGTGTTTAATTTCTAGAAAATTTTTACCATAGTTTCCCCTTAAAATGGCGGTTTCCATGCTTTCCAAGCATATCATTTTCTTTTAAAAATCATCACAATTCATCAACAAATCAAACAATACTTACCAAGTGCCAAAATCAACCCATTTACACTACTTCATGAACTCGAAAATTTATAAAAATTTGTAGTAACTTAGTAGAGTGTTTAGTAAGCTTAGTTACCCTTTAAAGTGTTGTTATTTGTTTAAAAACATTATTCTTGAAGATTTTATATCTTTACAACTTGTAAAATGATTGTTGGTGCATATTTGGTAACAACAGCTTAATAGTTTAAGTATTTAGTCTTTGGATATTTTGTAATGGGCTTAGCTTATTGGTTAGTGAGTTTATTATTGTAATGGGCTTGGAAAATGGCCTAGCCCAGTTCACAGACATGTGGTATATAAACATGTTTTGTGATTAGGGTTTCAGTGCTTGGAGTTGTTAAAGAATTTTAGAGAGAGAAAGTCTAGAGAGAGAGAGGAAAAACGAATTTAGGGTTTGTAGACAAGATCACAGAGAGAGGCTGTGAGGTTGTGAGGTCTTTAATTGATTGTAAAACTGATTGTTTGGATAATCAATAGAAGACCGGTTTGATTGTGAATTATGTTTCTACTCGTTTCTGTAACAAATCTGATCTAGAGGATTCCGCACTCTAGGTTAGATATACAATTCTGTGACGATCCATACGAACCAGGGGACCTACAATTGGTATCAGAGCTTTAGGCTCTTGAAGAAGCTCGGTTCAGAATTGCAGACTGCAGATTCGGGTTGAAAATTGGAAGATATTTCGAAAATTTTAAAACCTGATTAGGGTTTTCGAATTTTTTTTTGGTTTGACATTATTTTTGAAATTGGTTTTAATCAGATTTGGTTGTTTTGATCTTACTGTGTTTTGAGTTTTGCTGATTTGCCGGTTTTCGGGACAATTTTGGTTGATTTTTGAAGAATATTTGGCTGGAATTCGAAGACTGTTCTTCGCGTTCTTCATATTTTTCGAAAAATTACTGATATTTTGCTTAGTGATTCTGCAGGAAACTGTTAGAAGGATCTGGAAAATCTGCAGAAAATTCGATCAGATTGAGTTTCCATAATTTACTAGCATAATTAACAATTTCGCAGCAAATTTAACATCTACACTGACAGACCAGCGAATTTGTGATCTAGCAACTCGGTGACCGGCGAAATTAAAATCCAAAGGCGACTTTGGTAACCGTTTTAATTGTCCTCAGTGACATTATTACGGTGATCGGCGAAGTTACTAGACGTCGTTCAGCGAAATTAACCAGCGAAATTAAACTAGCATAATTATAATTACTCTACCAGCATAATTATAATTACTCTATCAGCATATTTAACTTGGTTTGCCAGCATAATTAGCGTGAACCAGTGAAATTAAGTTGATTTGCTAGCGAAATTAGTAGAGGATTTAAAAGGTGGAGTATTTATTTTTGTGGAGTAATTAGATACGTATAGAGGATTTAACGTTTTCGTGAATAGAAAGTGATACGTAGCTCCTCTCGACAAACAGTTTGCACGGTTGGATTCGTTGGATTTTTAGGACCAAAAAAAAAAGAAGTATTGTAAATATTCTTTTTTGAGTTTAGTTTACTTTGTTTAGTTGTTTTGAAAAATATAAAAAATTCCAAAAATATTTTCTTTTTAAAAGACTTCCATATTGAACTGACAAGTTGTGGTTTTTGCATGATAAGATAAAATATTGGTTTATCTTTAACTGTGAAAAAGGCTAATTGTTTTCCGAGATACTTGCTTGTGTTGCTAAACAGATTGATGCAGTTATCAAAATGAAGTGCAGAATACAAGTAAAGTGCAGATTGAGAATGAAGTAAAGATGTGTGAAGATGCATGGTAGGATCCTTCTACTACATTGCAGAAACAAAGAGATATGAAAGAGTTGAAGTTTACTTGCTTAACCAAAGATTGCTAGTTCACTGATCTACAATGAATGAAAGTTTTGGAGATTGGAAGCATCAGCTAAGGGGGAGTCTGTTGATGTCAGAAACTGTGTAGCTGACGCTATCCAAAGACCAAAAGAACACAAGATGTTTGAAGACAAAGTTAGACAATGATGCTACTGTCAAGGGGGAGTCTGTTGGTGCATATTCGGTGACAACAGCTTAATAGTTTAATTATTTAGTCTTTGGATATTTTGTAATGGGCTTAGCTTATTGGTTAGGGAGTTTATTTGTTGTAATGGGCTTGGAAAATGGCCTAGCCCAGTAGGAAGCCCAGTTCACAAACATGTGATATATAAACATGTTTTGTGATTAGGGTTTGTAACATTAAGAGAATTCTAGAGAGAGAAAACATGTTAGAGAGAGAGGATTTCGAAATTAGGTTGTAGAGCAAGATCACAGAGATAGGTTGTGAGGTTGTGAGGTCTTGAATTGATTGTAAAACTGTTTGTTTGGATAATCAATAGAAGACCCGTTTGATTGTGAATTTCTGTTTCTACTCAATTCTGTGATATTCTGATCAAGAGGATTCCGCACTCTTGATTGGATTGACAATTCTGTGACGATCCATACGAACCAGGGGACCTACAATATCACTCTTGATTTTCTAAAAATATTTCTTTTTGAATTTTTCTTGTTAGTAACATGTTTCTACACTTGATTAATCACCAAAAATGTGATCAGTTTCTTTAAAAACCATGTTTATGTAAATCTTGTAATTTAACCTAGTTTCTTGAGAAAACTAGTTTTGAAATCATTCACTTACATGATTTATATTATACTTTGATCATCATTATTCAAGAAAAACATTTCATACTTCAAGTTCATGCCTACATAAAGTATGATCATCTTTGTTTTTCACAAGATCATCCTCTCATCTTGCTATATCATATGTTTAATCACAATCTAGTAAGTTTCATATGATGTTTAACATCGTAAACATAAACAATCAACAATCAAGTAGCATATAAACACCTAAACAACATAGATCATGATGATTTTTAGTCTTATGGTATAGATTATGTTCTTGATTCTTCGTGTTCTTCATGATTAGTTACTTATATCATCTTTTAACCAACATAACAAGATGTAAAATGAGGTTAGAAGGATCTTACTACTAGCAGAAGGCTACGGATGATCACAAGTTGATGAAGATGATAAATTAGGTGGATAAAAGCACTTGGGAGAGGTCCTTCAAGTTTCAAGGCTACCAAGCTTCTTAATCAAGCTCCTTGCACCTTAGAATCATCTTGGAAAGGTTGTTGATGTTTGAAAAATGGTGGTGGTGTGTGGGTAAGTTGAGGCCGAGAGTAAGAGAGGGAGAGGTGGTGGTTATGTTTAGTGTTTGTGAAAATGAAAGTTATGAAGGTCTTATGGTCTTTAAGTAATGTTCATCCAACAAACAAATATCCCTTGGTCTTTATGCTTCCAAAGCAACTAACATATCTAATAAACAATGAAGAAAAAATCATAGGTGGGTCCCCTTTGTCCATAACCGGTTGGGAGGGGGGTGCACTAGTTGGGTTGAAATCTTTAGTTAAAGATCTTGGTTGATTTTCAAGGGTAATAGTTAGGGTTATATGTGTTATATGTTTATAAGGTGTATTATGATGTTCGGTGACCATAACTAGCTCCGTAATGCTAAAACAATGCTTCTAGTGAAAATTTGATGTTTCGGGTAGAGTCCGGATGTTAGGTTGGTTACCGGTTCATTAAAGTGCAAAATAACGCAGTTTAGTGTGATTTATGTTGTCTTTTATGACAGTTTCGATTACCGACACTTAGGAAAGTATTCTGGACCATTAAACCAAAATTCTACATTATATTTAATTGTTAAAGAGCTGAATTTTGGTGTTTTCTGCATAATTCTGCAGTTTTAGTGTGTTTCTGGCACTTTACGGCACTTAAATCATCACTAGGAAGGCAGTTTTGTAATCCCTACTTTCCTACACACTATTCTAGTCTAACACTTGGTTCCGGAGCTTATTCTGTGTCTTAATATTATGTCTGTCTGAGTACTGAACTCCCGTCAGTACTTCTAGTTTGTCTGATAACTGTGCTAACATTGTTTTGTGCATTAAGTGAACCACACTGTGTTGCATGTAATAAAGATAAACAATCTTGCAACATGAAATGCCTTTGTATGTATATGACAGAAATCGGGAAATTCATTCGTCTCATTAATTCAATCATGCACAGTCATTAAAGCACCGATTATTGTTTATTATTGTACGGAATTGATGGAAAATTGCCAGTTGTCACACGTGTGCATTATTTGATTTGATAGATAATAACCAGGAGATTCTCAGGAAGCCTTAGTATTTTCTAAACTTGCAATATGAGTTCATTTGCTTTTTATAAACTGTTTTTATAAAAACCTCAATTGTTTAAATTTTACTTAATAGTAATTGAGTATTTGTAAGTCTACAATTACTGCCGGTATGTTGGGGTTTTGTATACAAAATTTGTGAGACGTTACCATTGGACAAAGAGTTAGCCAATGATTAATATGACCCACAAGGTGGGTTTACAGTACTGATTTGGTAATTGATTAGATCAAGAAAATGTAATTGTGAGTTGCCCTCAATTCTGTTAAAGTGATAAAACTGTTACGATTAAACTGGGATGCACTCACCAGTATTTTCTTGCTGACAAAATGTTTTTAAAACGCGTTTCAGGTAACATAATATGAAAGCCCAATAGAAGCCAGTTGGAGAGCACTGAAGGCTTGAAATAGTGGCTATAAAAGTTACCTAAATAAACAAGACAATTTGTTTTCAGTAATTAGGGTTTATCCCTATTAATGTATTATCAAATAAACTTGGGTTTTATTCCCATAAATTATTCTTATAAAAGTTTGGTGTTTTACTCTGATAAAAATATTTCCTAACTACGGTCCTGATGTTTTCTGCTGCCAAATTAATAAACACCGATACCACCCGCTCTGAGGCTCGCGGCCGCCCGCTCCCGGGTAGGGGTCGGGGGTTGCGACAGAAGGTGGTATCAGAGATACAGCCACTGAAATTTCAAATTATGTGTTAGGAAATAAATTATGTGATTATGTGTTATGTGTTATTTCACTATTTGTTAGTTTACAGTGTAAGTGATCAAGGAACATCGGACGCTTATCGTCATTTAGATAGTTTACAGAAAAATGAGGGAACATCATCCCAGCCTGATCCCTCAGGATATTCAGCCGATACCGAAGTGGGAATATTTATTTTTAAAGCACAATCGGAAGAACCTTTTACTACTAAGAAAATAGGTTGGTTTAATAGAGGAGCTCATGAAAGGAGAAAAAGAATGAAAAGGTCATAGCAACAGAGAGCAATAGCTAGGGCCAATAGGGAGGCGGATGCACAGATCCAGGAAGTAACCAGTAGACCGCCTTGGAAAGAAGAATTAGATAGACAGTTGGCTAATTTTCACATGTTAGCCACTATAGCTGTAGATACCAATCAAAACCAAGTAGCCGAACCTCCACTATTACCTTTATTCCCAGAACAACAGATGCAAGAACCTGACCAAGAAGATCCATTTCCTGATGTTGACCCTTATGAGATTCCCAGGATTCCCCCACCAAACCCCATAGCCCAGTACACTGACCTTAACCCTTTAGACCCCTTTTGGAGTAGCGAATGGTGGACTCAGAGTGTAATAAAAAAAACCCATACCCTTACGGTCAACCTATCCCTCGACACCCTAATCCTATACCAGTACCCATGCAACCTATAAGCCAGGAAAATTTGGAGGAACTTCGCTCATTAGGTGATGAATTAGTAGAAGAAGGAGACAGAATACGAATAATAGGAGAGAAACTTATGTAGAAACAGGTCGTGCGTGGCATACATGATTGGATACATAACTAGATATACGTGTAATTTTGTACTATAAGAATATATATATATATATAAGTATGGATGCATAGTATCTTTAATTTTCAGTGGTAACTTGTAATAGATGCATATATATATATATATATATATATATATATATATATATATATATAGGGTTGAGTTCATTTCAGAACTCTATATAACTACAGAACTTTCAGAACTCCTAATGAACAATCATTTTACATATAAGTTTTTGTATTTAGGATCTTTTTATCATCTATTATATGTATTTCTTTGATTACATACATGTTAAAAATAGTTTACATATGTTTAATTGCCAAAATTATATATATGTGTCATAACTAATTACATATATGTAAAAAAACCAGTTTACATATGTGTAATTATAAAATTACATATAAAAAATGATAAAATTACTCTTAACTTGTATTTAATCGTAAAAATACACATAATAAATGATAAAATTATCCTAAATATATAAATAAACAGATTGTTTATTAGGAGTTCTGCTAGCTCTGTAAATATTTATGGTTCTGAAATGATCCTGGCCCTATATATATATATATATATATGAAAAAGAGTAAAAGTCGCCATGATCGACGTTTTTGACCAACTTGTTCGTATGATTATGTATATATAATTGTATTCAATTCTATTATGTGATAATTAATACCTGATAAATGATTACAATTCAGATGGACAACGAAGTAAATCGAGAAAACCAGGATAACGAGAATAACGGAAACCAAATAGATAATAGTGCCATTCAACATATAGTGGCACAAGGAATTAAAGATGCCATTCCTTATATTATGTAGGATCGAGAAACGACCTAACGAGTCGATCAGAAGAGTGCTCAGACTAAATCAGAGGCGGAATTCATTGATTCAGTCTTTGTTAGCTTGATTTCACTATTAAATGTCTCTGTTATTTATCTACTGACAATTTACAAGCGCTGGAGACAATTCGGCAGAGTTTCGCCGTTACATACAAGACCTTCACCCCTGTTCTAATGATTTTGCTCATGAGACCCTTATATAGAGATGGTGGTTTCGCTCATATGTACACGTACATATAAGCGGAACCTCTCATGTCCATATAAGTGGAACCTCTCATGTCCATATAAGCGGAACCATCTTTAAGGTTTCCCACATACGGACATGTTCATAAAAGCGAAACCATCTATAAGGTTTCCCACATACGGACATGTGGTTTCCCACATATGAACATGTGGTTTCCCACATATGGACATGTCGGGAAATCTCGTACAATGTGCCATAATCTATACATTTAATGTATGACTCGATACAAGACGAAGTCGACAGATGTAGTGCACCAACAGACTCCCCCTCAGATGTTGACGGAGTCGACTATCGAGTCACGACAATGCTGTGTCTTTACTTCTTCAGTCTTGATCAGTCTCTGGGCTTCAATTCTTAATCGGTCTTCTTTAGGAATGTTGGTGCACTTGTGTCTGTACTTTGTCTGTATTTTGTCATGATACAAAACGATGTCTTGTGTTAGTCTGAGTTACGTCTTAGGAGTGTTAATATGTGTGTTTGATGTAAGTTTGACCAAGTCAACCATCCTCCTGGTTTGACTTGGCCAAACAGTTAACACATGGTTTGTAATATGTTTGCGTCGAAGGATGAGTCTCGAAGGATTGTTTATATCCTTCGATGAGCTCGAAAGATAAACCTTCGATGGATATAGATGGACCTCGAAGGATATCATCCTTCGAGGTATATGTGGATCCTTCGATAGGTTTGAGATCGATAGATGATCCTTCGATCAGTCTATCTGATCCTTCGACCAGACGTGCTGTGATGGATATAAATATCCATGTAATGTGTTCACTTCGAAGCAGAGAGACAAAAATAGACAGAAGTGTGTGTGGAGTGAACTCAGTCTGTTAGAGAGCATTTTCAGTTTGGTCAAGGGCTATAACCGTGTCCACTGAAATACAAGAGAAAACTTTGATATCTCGTGTGTCTACCTTTCTCTTTGTAGCTTGTGCTCTCGTATAAACTATCGGTTTGCATTCTAGCTTGGATTCCGCACTCGCTAGTGTGTTAGACATAACAAGGTTAAGGTTTATCCTCATCCTCCGAGGGACCTACAAGTCAACAGTGATCTTTCGAACACTGTTGATCCTTCGAACAAGTTCTGTTCCTTCGATTCTAGTCTGTTTAAGTTTAACAAGTTTGTGTTTTTCAGGTCTTTCGATCAAGGATCCTTCGACTGGTTGTTATCATTCGGGATATTAACATAGTTTGTGAAAATTAAATTTTTTTAAAAAGGGAAAACTTGTTTTCTTTTTTTTAAATCAATTTTCACTTAATATATTATTTTTTATAAAATGGGAACAAACGGTCAGTGGGATCCAACCGCGTGGACTCAAACAACTTTGACTCCAAAATCATCAGCTACGCAATCATCAGCTATGCAATCTGCGTCAGATTTCAAAAAAACTGCATGGATGCAGGCTATTGCCCCACCTCAAGCTGCAATGATAACTGCAAATTAATGGGCATTGGTCACAAATCAAAGCAGCAGCATTCAAGCTATGATGCAGAACGACAGTGAAACTGGTACAAGCACAAAACCGCCAAAGCTAAATCACATCAATGATTGGGGATGGTGGAAAGAAAGGCTGAGAACTTATGTTCAGGGGCAAGGTCAAGATCTTTGGATGTGCTTCTTCACCGCATTTGACAATGATTTGGAAGTTGCAGGATCTAATCCAGAAACTTACAGCACTATGTTTGATGATGATAAGAAGAAATTTGAGTTAGAAAAGAAAGCATTCATGATTCTCACACAAGCTCTTCACAGAGACATTTACCACCAGTTTGTTTACTGCACGACTACTAAAAGCTTGTGGGATATGCTCACGTTACGATGTGAAGGAAATGCTCAATCTAGAAAGATCAAGCAAGAATTACTGAAGAAAGAGTTTGAAGGATTCACGTGTATGGAGAATGAGACTTTGGCAGAGTTATCTACAAGGTTCCATCACTTGTTGAGCGAGATGTTTGCTTTTAGAGTCACTGCCTCTCCACAAGAAATGGTGAAGAGATTCGCTGATAGCTTACCAGCAAAGTGGAACAGTTATCTTGAAATTCTCAAAGAAAATGGTGTTCTAGACACAATCACCGTTTATGAGTTAATTCAAAAATTGGAGAACAAGGATGTAGAAGAAAAGCTTAAGGCAAAAAGAACACTAACTCCTCAAAATCCAGAGATGTACTTTGGGATTGCAGGAGGTATCAGTGGAGAAAAACCAGCCTCTCAACATGCGAAGCTTCAAACAGCCTTCATCTCAAACAACGGACCTTCCACAACAGATCAGTTTGATCCTTCAGCATACACGATGTATTCAAGACCAGTTTCTTCTTCTCTACAACAGGATGTGCAACCGACAGCTCAGCAGCAACAACCGCAACAGCAAGGGTTTTATGGAAGCTCTTCAAATTTTCAAGCCACTTCCAATCCGAACACAGTCAGATTAGACACTTCCAACTTTTCCCAAGTCAGTGTCGAAATAGCCAAGGAGCATATGGAGATGTTGAACACGTTGGTTAGTGCTTATTGTGGATTGGTCGCAGGTCAGATTGGGAATATCAATCTAACCAATGAAGATTATCAGCAAGTGGATAGAGAAGAGTTTGAGATGATGGATATCAAATGGGCTCTTGCTAGTGCAATTCGAAGAGCAAAGGAGTTTATGGAAAGGACGGGGAGAACCAACTTGAATAGCAACAACAACACCAAGTATGGTTTTGATAAGAATGTTGTCACTTGCTTCAATTGTGGTGAAAAGGGTCACTTCAAGCGGGAGTGTCAGAAGCCACCTAAGCAAGGAAATCAGAATCCCTTCAGGAATCAAGGACAGCCACAACAGCAACAGAACAACAATTCTGACAGATCAATAGTTCCCGTTGGAGGAAATGCATCTGGATCCACAAACACTAATTCCCACAGAGGATTGGTTGTTCAAGCTGATGAAATCTGCAATTGGAACCTTCAGCTTGGAGAAGGAGGAAATGGCGGAACAGCATGTTATGCTAAAGTGATTGAGAAGGTAATAGAACCCGTGTCTGCTGGTGAATCTTCAGAAGATGAAGATAGTTCGGGTTATAGTGGGAGCATGGATGGGGAATCACTTGATGCTGGTGATTTATCAAGTGATGCTTTGGATTTGGAAGTTGACGAGCCCTTGGCTGAAGCTGAAGCATTATGCAAGAGGAGATCTATTCTCTGCCAGAAATCTGCTGGAACTTCCGAGAAGCTTGCTCAGTTCTTCTCTGAAGATGGATCTTTTTCTTTTCATACAGCCTTTATGGCTCACGTAGAAGGTCAAACTTCTCAGGTATGTGATACTAATTCTGACTCTGCTTCTGTTCCTATTGAATGTGCTAAGTGTTTAAAATATGCTGAAAAGGAAAGTCAGTTTGAAATCACATACAAACACAATCAAGAATTGATTGTAGATCTTTCTAAAGCAACTAAAGCTAACTTGTCTTTAACCAGAAATGAAAAGGAATTTAAAGCAACAATTGCGTCATTAAGACATGATGTTTCAGAATTACAAAAGGCTGTTTTGCGAAAACAACATGCTAACAATAATCTTATTGACACAATTGAAAAGCAAATGGTAGAGTTGGCAACAGCTCGATGTGAATGTGAGACAATTAAGCAGAAACTGGAAAGCTATTCCAATTCCCGCTTTGTATTGGATCACATCATTGACGTTCAAAAGAAAAAGAAAAAGGGGGATGCAAAATGTATTGGATTCAAATCATGTCCTCCCCCGATGAATCACAATTACTCCAAATTGCCTGATGACGAGGATATGCCCCGTTTTGAACCTACTGTGCCACTCGGTCTAGATGACTTTGCAGCAGGCCTCGGGTTCACAACTGGTACATCATCCTTGGGTCAATCAGAATCTGAGAATGTGACAGATTCATCGTGTGTTAAGGAACAGAGTCCTCCCACTGTTGAGGATGCTGATTCTTCGGATGATGAATCTGAAGAAATTGTGAAACAACAGTCTAACTCGGTTACAACAGATATTCCAATCGAGAATCACATCCTGTGTGATCCACCAGTGAAACCGAGTAAGACTGAAATGTCAAAAGCAATGGAGTCCCTTGCATCTAGCCGTGAAGAGAATAACTTGTTGTACACGCTCAAAGGAGATAGCAAAATCTACTCTAACAAATATTTTCCAATTAAA
The DNA here is from genome assembly GCA_030545235.1 of Helianthus tuberosus. NCBI lineage: Eukaryota > Viridiplantae > Streptophyta > Magnoliopsida > Asterales > Asteraceae > Helianthus > Helianthus tuberosus. The sequence continues at coordinate 46,961,519 of CM060410.1, read as the reverse complement.
AATGTAAATCAAGATTTAATTGAGCAAATTTTTGAAGGATGCACTGATAAGTTTTTGGGGAACAAAAGTGGCAAAGTTACCGTCACTCAATGTGATTCAATTCCGTGTGAACAAATTAGAAAACAATACGGAAACCAAAAACTACCAATTGAGCGAAAACAACAAGTCAACTCCGGAAAGGGTAAGGTACAGGAAAAGAAGGCACAGAACAAGAATGTTCAAGCACCTAAAGTTCAACAGTCTAAGGCTACTCAACCTAAGGCTGCACAACCTAAAATTCAACAATCAAAGGTTGAGCAACCTAAGGTTCAACAACAAAAGGTGCAAAACAAAAGAGCTCCTGTTAAGAAACGAGAACCGAAAATGAACTTTGTTGGATCCACGGGTTCAGACAAACTTGAAACATTTCAGGATAAATCTAACATTGAGTTTATAAAACAAGTTAGAATTTTAAAACGAAATGATCAGAATAATTACACCCAACACACCAACGGATGTGATTTTGGTCCAAGCACGTCTAGATCACAAAGTTCATTGTCTGGTTCTCCGTCTGGTCATCAACATGTTTCTCCGAAGTTTGTAGAGCGGAGAACATGCTTTGAATGTGGGACAGCTGGGCATATTGTAAGATATTGCCCACACGTGCAAAAGCTGAAGTCAAAAACGAGTGCTCCCCAAGAAATCGATTACCGAAAACGATCAGTTTCCCCGAAACAAGACCCACGTGTCTTGAAAGAAAGGGAAAAGAAGTTAAAGCAAAAGAATCAAAGGGTAATTGAAAAGGCCTTAAAATCAGAGGTCAAAGAAGAAAAACCTGTACAAGCAAAATCTGAAACTGTAAAACCAGTAAATGCTAAAACAATAAATTCAAATACTGGTAAAGGACAAACAGCTTGGAAGCAAAAGCAGGTAATTCAATCAGGGGGAGCACCACAGGTTCTTTTTCCTAATCATCAAGTGATTGAAATCACTTTCCTTGATGATCAAGGACGACCCAAGTCCACAAAGGCTTGGGTCCCCCTCTCAAACTGATAAGTTAATTGCACGTGCAGGCAGCTCCAGGAGGAACTATTAATAGTCATTGGATTGTTGATAGTGGGGCTTCCAGGCACATGACGGGCGACCTTCGTCTTCTTTTCGATGTGCGAAGTATAAGAGGAGGATATGTTGCGTTTGCTGGAGACAAAGGAGGGTATATCACCGGCGAGGGAATGATCTCAAATGGAGTTGTGAGTTTCGACAAAATCAATTATGTGCAACAGTTGGATCACAATCTCCTGAGTGTTTCTCAGATCTGCGACAAGAAGTTCACCGTGCATTTTGATGATGCCGGTTGTTATGTGCTGAAGCCAGGATTCAAGATTCCCGAAGAATGGATTCTCTTATCAGCACCAAGAGTTAATGATTTGTATGTCCTCGATATGAGCCAAGAAATAACCAAGTCCAAACAAGTTACTTGCTTTATTTCAAAAGCCACTGAAAAGGAGACGATCTCTTGGCACAGACGGATGGGTCATATTCCCCTCAGAAAAATGAATCACCTTGTCAAAAACAATCTGGTGAGAGGTGTCAATGTGAAGAATTTTCAACTTCAAGATGTCTGTGTGCCGTGTCAGAAAGGGAAGCAGATCAAGAAATCACATCCATTGAAGAAGGTTAACACTGTAAACATGCCACTCGAACGTCTGCATATGGACCTTTTCGGCCCAGTCAAACACAAGAGTGTGCACGGGGAAGTTTTCTGCTTGGTAGTCACTGATGACTATTCAAGATTTTCATGGGTTGCTTTCATGGTCCACAGGAGCGAGACTCCAGAAATTCTAAAGAATTTGATCACCTTGTTGGAAAATCTTTATAATCTAAAGGTGAGGCGAATTCGAAGCGACAACGGAACCGAGTTCAAAAACAGGGTTATGGATGAACTTTGCACTGCAAAAGGAATCCTTCATGAATACAGCTCTCGGTACACGCCACAACAAAACGGAGTCGCTGAAAGAAAGAACATAACCTTAATTGAGACTGCAAGAACCATGTTGGTTGAGTCTCAGCTTCCAGTTCGATTCTGGACTGAAGCTGTTGCCTCGGCTTGCTACACGTTAAACAGGGTTCTCACAGTGAAAAGACATGGCAAAACGTGCTTCGAACTCCTACACAAGAAGACTCCTGACTTGGAATATCTAGAACCTTTTGGTGCACCATGTACCATGATTGAGCCTGACGGGAAGTTTGGTGCCAAAGCTATCGAAGGTTACTTCCTTGGGTATGCTACTCCTAATCTGCGAGTATGGAACCTGACTACCAAGAAGATTGAAGAGTGGGGTGAAGTAAAAGTTCAAAGATATTCTAATCCATCGAAGCCTTCTGGAGATTCTTGGATGTTCGATTATGATGGTCTTTTCGACTCATTCAATCTGCCGACATTTGATGATGACAATGCAATTGCTCAAATGTTGTCTGAAAGCGAGAATGCGACTGGCTCTCAGTTAGTTCGCCCAATCATTGTTGACTCACAAGCATCTTCTTCTGTCAACAATCTCGTTTCAAATGAGGTGTTTAATGATGCTGTCGACTACAATTTGTCATCAGAAGATGAGGAGTATGTTGATGCAAATGATGGTGAAGCACGGGGTCCGGTTCAAGGTACTTCAGAAGCAACAGATCCAGTGTCTGCGCCAATTGTCCAAGAAGAAAATGCATCATCTTCTACAACTCAACAGCTTCAGAATGATATCGGGAATTTAAATATCAATAACTTAAGGACCAATGTTGACATTCCTCTAGTTCCTGAAACCCGAATTCATAACATTCATCCTCAGCAGAATATTATAGGTGATATTCTCAGTGGTGTAAGGACAAGGAATCAAATCAGAAATAACGAAAATGCTGACTTGTATGCTGAGATGCGAGAATCGGGACAACAAAATGATTGGTCTTTCGCCTGCTATGTTAGCCAAGAAGAACCTAGATCTTGGAAGGAGGCATTGAAAGATGATTCCTGGGTGGAAGCCATGCAAGAAGAACTTCAGCAGTTTGAGAAGTTGGGCGTATGGAAATTGGTTGATAGGCCCGACCATTACAAGAAGATCGGAACTCGTTGGGTGTTTAAGTGCAAGAAGGACGACCGTGGGATTGTTGTCCGAAACAAAGCAAGGTTAGTTGTTCAAGGTTTCAGTCAGATAGAAGGTATTGACTACAATGAAGTGTATGCACCTGTTGCACGTCTGGAGGCTATTAGAATCTTTCTAGCCTACGCATCCTTCAAGAAATTCAAGGTGTACCAGATGGATGTTAAAAGTGCCTTTCTTCACGGAGTAGTCGAAGAGGAAGTATATGTCGAGCAACCACCGGGGTTTGAAGATCCATTACACCCTGACAGAGTTTTACTACTTAACAAAGCGTTATATGGTCTTCATCAAGCACCTCGAGCCTGGTATGAGACACTGTCTACCTACCTGCTGAACAACGGTTTTAGACGGGGTTTGATCGATTGTACCCTCTTCATCAAAGAAAAAGGTGAAGATCTTCTGTTGGTACAGGTATACGTCGATGACATTATCTTTGGTTCTACCGATGATAAGTTATGCAAGGAATTTGAGAAGGTGATGCAAGATCGATTCGAGATGAGTGCGATGGGTGAAATGACGTTCTTCTTGGGTTTGCAAGTTAATCAGTCCGAATCTGGAATTTTTATCCATCAAACCAAGTACGTCGGAGACATCTTGAGCCGGTTCCAGATGTCCGATTCAAGGCCAATTTCTACTCCTCTTCCGCAGAATCACGGGATTACTCCGGATGAAAAAGGGGAAGTTGTGGATTCTTCACTTTATCGTGCTATGATTGGATCTTTAATGTATCTCACCGCATCAAGACCCGACATTATGTATCCAACGTGCCTTCTCGCCAGATACCAAGCGAATCCGAAGGTCTCTCACTATGCTGCTGTCAAAAGGATTTTTCGTTATCTGAAGGGTTGCCCTGACACCGGGTTATGGTACCCTAAGGATGATAACTTCGATCTCAAGGCTTACAGTGATTCTGATTTCGGCGGCTGCAAGAAAGATGGCAAATCAACTACAGCAGGATGTCAGTTCTTAGGCAATCGCCTAGTCACTTGGCAGTGCAAGAAGCAGACATGTGTGGCTACGTCCACATGTGAAGCGGAATACATTGCTGCGTCTAGTTGCTGCTCCCAGGTTCTATGGATCCAACAACAGATGCGGGACTACGGTTTTGAATTTCTAACTACTCCTATTTTCGTTGATAATTCTGCTGCCTTACAGATCACTAGAAATCCTGTGCAGCATTCAAAGACTAAGCACATCGAAATTAAGTATCACTTCATACGTGATTGCTTTGAGAAAAGGCTAATCGATGTTTCTTACGTCCACACTGATGACCAACGTGCCGACCTTTTTACCAAAGCATTTGACAAATCAAGATTTGACTATTTATTATTGGTAAATGGCATTAAGGTCAAGCAAGAGTAAAACCAACATCGGAAAATCATTTTTGTAAATACCTTTGTGTTTTAAATTTATCTTAGTTTATTGATTTTAGGGGGAGTAAAATTTGAAAAATCCAAAAACATCGAAAAATATTCAAAAACACAAAAACAATAGAAAAACAAAAATGAGTTTCCTGGTGAGCAAAAGAGAAAATGATAGTACATCAGTGGTCTGCCCAAACCTCTTTAAACCTAAAATGAACAACGATAAGCAGCTCTATATAAGATGTATCGGTAGGCTCACAATCATTTTAAAGTGTGCAGGGTGATATAAACTTAAATCCGACTGAAGACCAGGTGGGAACCACTCATTGGCATATGGTCTTGGTACCGAAATTTCGTTTGAGAGATTGCCGAGGTTCTGAAATATTCGGTCTTTATGCTGCTTATCATCTGGGTATCATGGTTGTATCTTTTACCGAAAAATAACGGGGACGCAAGTCTAGATCTTCCATGATACTATACATACGTGTACATACTGCATACGACCTCAATAAGTGATAAACAATCACATGTCCATACAAATAAGTGATAAAATATCACATTTATCCGGGAGTCAAGTTCGTCTCTCTGCTGTACGAAAGTACTGACCTGTTCACGGACTTGCTCCTGTGCCCTCATGCATCGAAAATCAAGTTCCTCATCAATAAGTGATTCTATCACATAGGGCTTGTTTTCAAATCAAAATAAGTGAGAATCTCACATCATATACGGTCAAACAGATGATAATCGGTATACTCACCGGTAAGATGAACCCTCGTGCATACCTTGATACGGAAATGTGTCGTGATGTGGATGAACACCGGTTGGTAAGTATAAATCATATCTTAACGTATCTCCTAAACATGATTACATCTGATAAGTTGAGCTTATGTGGACAACAATACCGATAATCGTTATAGGATGCTTATCTTAATGATAACTAACTGAACAACAAGAGCGTTTTGGCATGACCATACACTGATATGATTCTCTTACCCTCGAAACTCGCAAAAAGAATGTCTGTAAATATTTATTTAATGCTTTCAGTTTCTGCATCTTTGTATATATTTATTTACTGCTTTCAGTCTTTACATTTGAAATATTCAAAAAGTCCAAAAAGATTTTAGGTGTGTTTTAATATAAACTTTCTAAAAGCCAAAAAGATTTTATTTCTATTTTATTTTCGATCGTACGATGTTGGAGCTCGAGTCTTCGTTACCTGAAACCTGACTGAAAACCGAATTGACTAAATCTTCATAAATGGTCGAAAATTGCAAGTTTTGAAAGTTAAAAACTAAAATTGATAAATTTGTTAAACTTTCAAACTGTCGGACGGTAGTTGATTGAAAAATGGTCACATGTGTGTCGTTTACTTACTATATTCCAAGCAGTTGTTCTCATTACGCGTTTAGATTTCTTGCATGTGCAGATTCTAAAGGCAAGGAGAACATGGTCGATGACAAGTTTCGGAATGAAGACACGACGTGAAGGCACTCAAGTGAGGAAGATGATCGAGTTGCCGCTGACTATCATCAACACCACAAGGATCTCAATTCATAAAGAACAAGTACTTCACGAGCATAACTCAAGGGGGAGCTTGTGTCAAGGGGGAGTTTGTCAACACACTTCCTACATGAAACGGGGAGTTTGTTGGTACACTTTCTGCTTTCAAGACATGAAGACTTTAAAGATCCTCCGACATTGAAGACTTGAAAGGACGTCAAAGACTTGAAGACACGAAGATCAAGACAAAGCTACAGCCAAGGGGGAGTTTGTTGGTGCACTTGTGTCTGTACTTTGTCTGTATTTTGTCATGATACAAAACGATGTCTTGTGTTAGTCTGAGTTACGTCTTAGGAGTGTTAATATGTGTGTTTGATGTAAGTTTGACCAAGTCAACCATCCTCCTGGTTTGACTTGGCCAAACAGTTAACACATGGTTTGTAATATGTTTGCGTCGAAGGATGAGTCTCGAAGGATTGTTTATATCCTTCGATGAGCTCGAAAGATAAACCTTCGATGGATATAGATGGACCTCGAAGGATATCATCCTTCGAGGTATATGTGGATCCTTCGATAGGTTTGAGATCGATAGATGATCCTTCGATCAGTCTATCTGATCCTTCGACCAGACGTGCTGTGATGGATATAAATATCCATGTAATGTGTTCACTTCGAAGCAGAGAGACAAAAATAGACAGAAGTGTGTGTGGAGTGAACTCAGTCTGTTAGAGAGCATTTTCAGTTTGGTCAAGGGCTGTAACCGTGTCCACTGAAATACAAGAGAAAACTTTGATATCTCGTGTTTCTACCTTTCTCTTTGTAGCTTGTGCTCTCGTATAAACTATCGGTTTGCATTCTAGCTTGGATTCCGCACTCGCTAGTGTGTTAGACATAACAAGGTTAAGGTTTATCCTCATCCTCCGAGGGACCTACAAGGAACTCTTCCTGGAATCATGTACCCGGATCTTTCTCTGGCTCTAACTCTCGTCAGACTCCCCCTATCATCAAGTTGGGATCGCTGTCTGGAATTTGTTATCACCATTGAAATCAAATCCTGGCTTTTTCAGTTTAAGCTCTTTTCAGGTTCTGATGCATCTCCTGGCTTTCCGAAGCAACAGGATCAGAAACCTACACATCTCAAACACACAATTTACAAACCAACCATGTTGTGATTCAGCTTAATGAATCAACTAAACATTTGAGAATCATTTTCATTTAAAATTGATTTTAAAAATTTTGAAACATTTCAAATTCTGATTCAAATTAATGAAACATCTTAAACATTTCAAACCATTTAACCAACCCAACTGTTCATCATGTTTAACCATTGAGATTTTGAATATCAGTTTTCCAACATCAGTTGTCGAAAATCTTTTTGGATTTTTTAAAATATGAAACATAAATGCAATAACAGAAATTAAATGCAGAAATGAAATATATACAAACATATTTTTGTGAGAATGCGAAAGAGGATCAGATCAGTTTTTAGACACATCACAAGCACCGTTAAGCTTTTAATCGTTTTAAGTTCTAAACGATTCACGTTGATTGTCGATATACTGATCCATCTTAAATTCTCACACAAATTTCAAATTACTCAGGATACGATTTAGATGTCTTATGAACTTAGCTCATTCATGTGTACCACCTCTTGAATATACTCCCGTATCTAGAATCCCAATATTCAGTCTTACAGGTGAGTATACTACAATGATATCTGTACATAAATTAGGTAATGTGAGGGCCGAGGGATCTCAAGTCGATACTTCCGTATACGCAGAGAGATATCGGCTTCGACTTTATGGTATGTCCCCTTTAGAGGATCTTTTAGCTACAACAGCAACGACTATCAATTTTATTGTTTCATCTGCATGCTGAGGGTTTATGCTATATTTCAAGCATTTGTGGAAAGTATTATCCAAGGACTAGGTCAGAACTACCGTTCAGCAGAAGTCCAGGAATAATACCCCAGACATCATTGAGTATAAAAACCTAGTATATCAGATTATGAGACCTTTCAAACGAGATTTCAGGGGTTACCTATATATCCAAGTAGTGTTCCCCACGAATAAGCAAGTTTGAATTTTAGATTTATATCCCGAATAAATCTACTAATTGTGCGAAAACCTATCGACACATCATCAGTGAGACCGTTTATCACATTTGACATTTCATTTCTTTAGCGTGCTGTGATAATCCACTGATTTTCTATCATTTCCTCTTGTTTCAGCAAAACTCATTTTTAAATTTTTCAAATTTTTTTTTACATTTTCAAATTTTCAAATTTTTTTTAAAAAAAATTTCTCCCCCTAAAATCAAAATATGTTTCAATTTTGATTTTCTGGGAAAATTTGAAACAAACTTGACAACATGATGAGAATCACTTCAATTCTCCATCCACCTGGCATAAACAATCAGAACTCCCCCTCACAACAAACTATTCTCCCATTAATATTTCAAAACACTTAAGTTTGTTTTAATCAAAATGGTTTTTCCGAAAAAAAATTAGTTTGTTTACAAATCATTTGTAGATTCGGGGTCACTTCATCACATTGTTTTCTTTATACACATGACAGATTTTACAATTTCAGTTTTAGATCTCAAACATCACTTGTAGAAAATAAAGTACAACTTAATGTCCCTGATTTACCACATGTAAGGCGAAAAATCACCAAGGTGAAATTTCTCAAGAAATGTGCCGATTCATGTTCCACGCTTACCAACCTGGGAACTCCGGCAAGTCAGGTTTTTCATTTAAACAGTTTCACCCAAGCCTGACTGACCTTGGATGATTTTGAATTCTTGTTCAACAATGGTGGAAAATTTGCATCATCCATTGTTAGACCAGAATTCTCAACTTTTACCTCAACACACGGCTCTTCTGGTTTTACCACACCAGATTCATCGCCTGAACGTGGCTTGTCTGACTTTGAAGAGTCAGATTCATCGCCGACATGTGGCTCCTTTGTTTTCGAAGAAACAAATTCATCGCCAATAACTTTCTTTTTCTTATTTCCCTCTTTCTTCCTCAGATTTGTATCTGATGAATACGTTTTGTTTGACTTTGCCATCGAAGGAGTCGATTCATCAGAACTCTTATTTTTAACAGATGAACCCGAGGACAAAATCCTTTCGAGATACTCTCTCGCCTTCTTCCTCTTCTTCCTCAGTCTGTCTTTTTGCCCATGCGAAAGCTTCACTTTCGGTTTTAGAACTTTCTGTTCTTGAACTTTAGGTTCTTGAACTTTCTGTTCCTTGGGCTTTGCTTTGACATTGACTGGTTTCTTTGCCTGCTTCTAAAATTCAGCCCTCGATCTTCTCATTGATCTCATTGAGCAATCTCTAGCAATATGGCCAATGATGTTGCAGTTAAAGCATCTCCTTGACTCAATTCTCCAACTCTGACAGTTAACAGCAATGTGTCCTTGATAACCACATCGGTAACACACTCTGTTATCGTACCAATCACCATTGTCAGCCCAAATGCTCAAATCATAGCATTGTTTGGCTTGGTGATATTCCTTCCTCATGTTTACTGGATTTGACTTTTGAGCACTGTGGTCCAACCTGCACCACTTATTGCCAACAGTTTTTGAGTTTTCATTTTTCAATTTTTGTGATTTTTGATTTTGATTGGATGATTGATCTGATGAGCTTTTATTATCTTTTTGAACATTTTTCTCATTTTTAATTTTTTGTTTCTGTTCCACTTTCTTCTTCAAAGGTTTTTGCTTAGAGCATTCTCCCTTTTCAGTTGATTGTAGAACAGTTTCTTGAAACTTTTCTTTTAACTTCAAAAACAATTTTTGTTTTTCGAATTTTTCATTTTCATCATCAGATTTCTCACCACAATCTTCAACTTTGACATTGTCAAAGTTTGTGACATTGTCACTTATTGGGACTGAATTGATCGGTTTTGGACAGGGAAAATTCAAACTATCTAATGAAGTCACAAAACCTTTCAATTTCTTTTCAAGTTCATCAATCTTGTTTCTTGAATTCTCAGCTTCGTTTTCAAGCTGAGATATTCTTTCAAGATAAGACTTGATTGATTTTTCATTCTCATTCTTCATAGTTTCAAGAATAGACTTTTCATTTTCCAAAACTTTTAGCTGTTCTTGAAATTTTGTTTCATTTGCTTTCAAATTCTTGTTTTCCAGCTTTACCCAGAAATCTTCATTTTCTGAAGATTTCTTTTTGCTTTCAAAGTCTTTTTCTTTCTCTCTCAAAACCTTGTTTTCAGATGTCAAACTGCTCAAATTACTTAACAGTTTGTCATTTTCAGCTTTCAGCTTTTCACAATTTCCCTGTAAATCCAGAATCTGTTTTTCATCAGTTTGCTTTTCATCTTTCAACTTTTTGACTTCCAATGTCAAACTTTCCGCATCCTTCAAGAGTTTGTCATTGTTAGTCTTAAAGTTGTCACATTTGGAGCACACTGTTTCAGAACTTGAAAATTCATTCTTCACAGATTCTTCATTCTTTGACATTTCCTTTATCTCTGTCTTGTATGTTCCTGCACAAACAATTTTAACAAAATCAAGAGGATTTAAATTTGCATCAATATAACATCCCCTTTTAAAGTCATATTTCATGTTATGTTTTGCAGCGAAACACATACATATTCTCCTATCAATTTCAGTAATTACATCCAAATTGATTTTATCTAGATTTCCCAAATTCAATTCATCTAGATTCCCTTTGATTTTATTCATCAAAATTTTCTTCTTATCAGAATTTGCATAACTATGCTTTTGAAGTTTATTGATGAAATCAGATGGATGTAATTTTGAAAATTTAGGCACTTGTTTTAATTTCTTTAAAACATCATCCCATTCAGCAGGTAAAGCATCTGCAAACTTTGATATCTTTTCAGTATCTGTCAATTTTATTCCAAACAATTTTAACTTGTCCATCAAGTAATCAAATCTCCTTTCCATCTCTTTCACGGTCTCATCCTTTTGACATGCAAATCTTTCAAGTCTAAGAATCCAAATCTTCTTATCATCTTGTTCATATCCGCTCATTTGATACCAACCATATTTATTTAACCTTTCAATAAACTCATTCTCCTTTTCATCAAACATTTTTTCCATATTTCAAATAATCCCGACACGTTTTCTAAAATGTCACAAAAACGAAATCCCAAGATGTGAATGACACAAGAGTGGAACCCTGATGTTCACAAGAGTGGAACCCTGATGTTCACAAGAGTGGAACCCTGATGTTCAAATAAGCGAAACCAGTATTGTCCAAATAAGCGAAACCTCAAAGTTCACAAGAGTGGAACCTCAAAGTGTCACAAAAGCGGAACCTCAAAGTGTCACAAAAGCGGAACCTCAAAGTGTCACAAAAGCGGAACCTCAAAGTGTCACAAGAGCGAAACTAGTTGTTCAAATGAGCGAAACTACACACTGTCCGAATGAGCGGAACCTAGTCCGAAGGTAATTTCATCCATTTCTAGTCCAAATTTTGGTCCGAAACTTTCCAGGGTTTGTTAATGTCCAATAACACACAGTCTGTGAAATTTTGAACAAATTTCGACCGTTAAAACTATATCTGATGATGAAAGAAGGTGTAGAAATCAGAATTTTTGAGCGAAAACGATCTAAACAGTAAGAACTCTTCTTCCTGTGCTCTGATACCACTTGTAGGATCGAGAAACGACCTAACGAGTCGATCAGAAGAGTGCTCAGACTAAATCAGGGGCGGAATTCATTAATTCAGTCTTTGTTTAGCTTGATTTCACTATTAAATGTCTCTGTTATTTATCTGCTGACAATTTACAAGCGCTGGAGACAATTCGGCAAAGTTTCGCCGTTACATACAAGACCTTCACCCCTGTTCTAATGATTTCGCTCATGAGACCCTTATATAGAGATGGTGGTTTCGCTCAAATGTACACGTACATATAAGCGGAACCTCTCATGTCCATATAAGCGGAACCTCTCATGTCCATATAAGCGGAACCATCTTTAAGGTTTCCCACATACGGACATGTTCATAAAAGCGAAACCATCTATAAGGTTTCCCACATACGGACATGTGGTTTCCCACATATGGACATGTCGGGAAATCTCGTACAATGTGCCCTAATCTATACATATAATGTATGACTCGATACAAGACGAAGTCGACAGATGTAGTGCACCAACATATTATCAAGACTGTTAAAGAAGCAGATAAATCTGCAAATGGCAGTAAACGTCAACACACCGAACCCAGTCACAGTGTGAATAATGACAATTGAGCTATTATCCAAGCTCCAATCCCTAAAAGAAGAAGAATCATGTCACACCCCGACCGCGTAAAACAACAAACCGCGGCGGAAATGTCGGGGAGTGGAGCGACAGAATTATTGTTTCACAACCATGGATTCAAAAGTTTCGTTTTAAATATTAATCATTTACATTGTCTTGAAATTTAAGTTAAAACACAACCACATCATTTATCATAGTTATTAAGTCACTAAGGCCTCGTCCGGTCCTAAGTGAGCATGCATCCTAGTCACAATCAACATCATCATTCAACACCTGAAACATACGTGAAAATAAAGTCAGCAAAGAAATGCCGGCGAGCACATAGGTTTTATGAGAGTGTCGAATTCATGGCTCGTTTACATATTGCCATACCTCGTTTGACTACAAGAGTCGATAATAGAAAACCTTGTTTTGAAAAGAGTTTAGTATTGCAATGTGAATAACCAGCTCAAAATAAGTTGGTTATGGTTTATAAAATCTCGTTGCCATGAATCTTAACCCAAATCATTTGTTTAAGTAAACCAAATTGTAAATCGTTCTCGAAATAAAACTCGTATGGTTTATATCGTATAGTAAAATCGTTGCGTGACATCGTTTAAAATCGTTCGTCCAAGTGAACTAAATAACACCACGGTATGTAATATGATAGAAGCACTTATATATAAGAAGTACCAGCGGCGTATCTGTCACACCCCAACCGATGACGGAAACATCGGGATGAGACGAAAAGACGAGATTGCAAGAGGCTTCATAACGTTATTTGTGACAAGTATTTAATAATTACCCTTTTCGTTGCTTAAATCAGATAATACAAATTTCGAATCACAACACGTATAAAAGAAATATAATTTCATTTCATAATAGTTTAATACAATGGTTTTGGAACTAATTACAACATGTATGAAATAAAATACAATACAACAAGTATTTAACGTTTAAATGCGTTTCTAGGCAATCCTACTAGATTCCATGCGTCATTGATATTCCTGCAACATGTATTAAAAGCATAGATCAATACAAAAGTATTGGCGAGCATACAAGTTTGAAAAATATGTATAAACATAAAGTTTGTCACAAATCTATGATGGAAGTTTTATATCTAGAATTTAAACTAGCATACCTAAACAACCAAAGCATAACGAAATAGCATGGACATACAAGTTGAAACGAGCAAGTATAACTAACACAAGCGTAACAAATAACATGTATGTACAAAATGAAACTAGTGAGCATAACTAACTTAAGCATATCGGGAATACATTTGATTTCGTATAATATGAATTTTTGTTAAATGATACATGTTGCACCCCAAAACGCGTTAAAGTGTAAAAAAAAGGGGTCGAGTATGCTCACAGTTTTGCGTTGCGATTTCTTGTAATAACGCACGAGTAAAGATGGAGAATCCAAATGCACGAGACCACCTCAGTTGTCGTCGTTTTGTCCCGAACAAAAAATATGTGGCTGCCGTCACAAATCTGACCGACGTCGTGACCTCCGTCACCATGGCCCTCTATCTTCTCTCCTCGTTCTTCAGGGTGTTGAGATGTGGGAGTGTGATCACCGGTTAACCGACATTGTTAGGTGTTCACCGGAGGGGGGTGTCTGGCCCGAAGAACCGAACCATAGTGACGGCCGGTCCCGTCGCCGGAGACCAGTGCTTGATGGGGAGAGAGAGACCAAGAGGAAGGGTAGGAGATGTGTGAGTATGATGGTTCTTCTTCATTTGTGTGGGTGTGTAGTTAGATTGCAGAGAAAGGGGATATGGGAGGGAAATACCTGTGTCGGCTGGTTCAAGTGAAAAGGAATTAGGTTTGACTAGTGCTATATAATTAGGGTTTAATTAGTGGGCTTTGGGCTTGGGCCCAAGGCCCACAAGCCCAATCCCCGTGTTTTAGGTGGCCCGTAACCTCCTACGAGACCCGTTATCACAATCGAACTTTCTGTAATGCCATAAATTATAATTTTAAATTCAAAAAATGTTTAAAATAGTGTAGGTAGTTGACATTGGCACGTTCGTTCGTCGGTTCGTCACCGCGTAATTACAAACCAAAATGTACTGGTTTGAGTATAATTACGTATATAAACGATTAGTTGCGCGAACAATAATTATGTATAAAATACAAATTTTATTACAAATAACGCCTCGAAAATAGAATACATATATGAACTTTCTAACGTAGAAATACGAAAATAAGAGGCGTTACAGTATCTACCATGCTTTTATCACATTGCACCCTTCCCGTTATCTAATCACTTACCAAAAAAAACAATCGTTCGTTCAATTTGTTTAACTCGTTCAAATCGTTTAAATCGTTGAAATCGTTCTATCGTTCAAATCGTTCAATCGTTCAAGTCGTTCAATCGTTCAAATCGTTCAATCGTTCAAATCGTTCATGTTTTAATTGTGAAAACTAACTTTTGGTCATCTCGTGAATACATTCAAACCTTCGTAACTAGTCCATCGTTCAACTCGTATTAACAAACCACCAAAGGGTAAGTTAACAATCATCAGGTTCAGTCGTTATCCACATAACCCCCATACATAACCATGGCGGTAGTCCAATAACGGGATTTGTCTGATCCTATGGTACCATAACATACTACTGGTCGGCTCGGCCAAAGCTAATGAATGTCATTCGTTATGTAATTACATTCCAACAAGTTCGTTGACATTATCGAAATCATTATGTTTAATATAAACCATAGTATTCTTTTTTAAAATCATCGTTGAAAGCATCGAAATCGTTTAACACATATGAATCACCCCAAAAACAATCAAAAACAGTAAAATAGGGGAACTATGTACTCACATTGAATTTCAAAGTATCCTCGATTAAATGAACTTAATAAAGCTCGAGAAAACCAAGGAAATCAAGTAGTACCTAGTAATCGGATCGCTATGTTAATAAATCGACACCTAAATCGGAGATCGGGTAGAATGAGGTCTCGTAAACCAAATGAGTATTGGAACTCATGTGATGTGGTTTAACAAAGCCTACATTCTAAAACGGAACATATCCAACGTGCTTACGACCCGTTACGACCCATTAAGGTAGCTTATGCTACTTTAACGCGTCGTTCGCGCGAAAACGCCTTTGAGACGCCTAATTAGTCCTATGACAAGTATTATATGCCCTAATATGTTTAAATCTGTTGCATAATCAGTTTAAGTGACAAAAGTAAAGTTACATATGCTTAGAATCAAATTATGCATGAAAAGGGCATTTTGGTCATTTTCCTAAGGCATATAAACTACCTATCATACAACTAATCAAACTAAGTGACCATAAGGTATAACCTCGGAAGGTTATTCCCTATATAACTATGGCCACGAAACATGCTTGGTCGGATCCTAACGATCGACCAAACGGGTCAGGTTCAAAAGTCTAAGCGGTTGTCAAGACCGCTTGACTTACGACACTATACAAGCACTAGACTTAAAAGTGACGAGTTAAACATGCTAAAACATGTTTAACTAAATTAGAAAACAGGTTTGATATCAAAACAAAGTGTTTTGATACCCGAAAATTTCTTCGTTGCAAAATGCGCATAATCGGCATTTTGACCGAAACTTTGACTCGTCACTTTGACTAATCAACGTGGTAATCAGTAGGTATAGTCGCAAGGGACTATAACCATCGTGATTACGCTCACGTTGCAAAGTTCAAACGAACTTTGTGTTGACCAATTCATGGTCAAAGCAGAAAGTCAAACACTGTTTGACTTTCATGCTTGAAAAGCATAAACAAGCATGAAAGAAGCTTACAAAAGGTCCAAGCTAGGAAGAATTGAATTAAAATACTCAGGTATGAAGCCTTAGCTTCAACTTAGAGCAGATTATATCAATTTGAGCAAGGAAAAAGAATGAAACTTGGTGGGTATTTATAGGAAGTCTTGAGTTCTTAGGATGATTACAAGTGTTTTTGCAAGAATCAAAGCTTGATCTCAACCATACACATGTTACCCATAGATTACAATACAAGGGGAACTCAAAAACAAGCAAATGGTATCCCAAAACCATGGTAAAATTGCATGAAAACAACTGTTGTGGCCAGATACAATGTCTCTGATATGGTAGTTGGTCGCGCCCCGCGTAGACCCACACCTGATCTTTCGCGGCCCGCCTAGCAACTATCAGAAGTTGTCAAATTTAGTCCCTGCATGTCCAAAACTTTGATTTTGATGCATTTCAGCCCCGTTAACCCCATTTCAAGGCTCTACAATGAAGTTAAAGCATAGGGAACATAAAATATGCTTGAAAACATCTCGGATGTCGGTTCATTTGGTCGTACGGTCACGTTATTCGGTTAATTACGAAGAAAACTCAAACGGACGCGAAAACGATCCAAATTACGCGACGAATGGTATTTTTGCATTCCGATCACTAAAATAAAATATTTTAATGATTACAAAAATTTTGGATGTCCGGGTATGTTCAAAACGTAAGATATGCGCGTAAATGCAAACTTATGCACTTTTTGACGCTTTTAGTCCCTATTGATCAAATAAGCATATTTTCGCATACCGAACCTCTCAAATCCTATTTCTAAGATATGTAAAGGATATTTAGGGTATATTTAACTTATGACCATGTTCCGTAATGTTCGTTACTATACGAATCGGCATAGTTTCACAGTTTGTCGTAAATAGTCCCTTCTATCGAATAAACTTGTTTTCAACATACCAAACCCTCCAAAACTTATTTCTAAGTTATATAAAGGTTATTTAAGGCATGTTAAGCCTATGTCACTATTCCAGAGTGTTTTTCGCGTTAAACTGATTACGTTTACGCATCAGTTTGCGTATAACTTTCCAGAAAGCGATTTAAAGCTTGAAATCGAACTAGAATCAAAACGTAAAATCGTCAAACACAAATACACAAATATTAACACCAAAACACATCGTTTCATTGATAATTGATATTGTTCTACATCGTACATCGTACATCGTTTACAGAGCACAAGTGTCACAGCCTCCCCTCCTTTAGGAAATTTCATCCCGAAATTTTAACTAGAGGAAACTCGTGAAAACAAATGTGGATATTTTGCCTTCATTTGGTCCTCACGTTCCCAAGTAAACTCAGGGCCATGTTTGGACTCCCAGCGAACTTTGACTAATTGTATTCGATTGTTCTTTAGTCGCTTGACTTCACGGTCCACTATCTCCACAGGTTTCTCGATAAAGTGCGTCGTTTCATCAACTTGAATTTTGTCGAGTGGAATATGAAGATCAGTATCGGCTAAACACTTTCGTAAATTGGAAACGTGGAATGTTGGGTGAATATTCCCAAGTTCAGGAGGTAGCTCTGGTCGATAGGCAACCTTTCTGATTCTTTCAATAATTTTAAATGGTCCAACATATCGAGGTGCAAGTTTTCCTTTCTTTCCAAATCTCACCACTCCCTTCCAAGGGGATACCTTGAGTAAACACGGTCTCCGACTTGAAATTCCAAGGGCTTATGTCGCATATCCGCATAACTCTTTTGACAGCTTCTAGCTGTCAGAAGATTATCGCGAATTTTCTTGATTTTATCTGTCGTTTCAAGAATGAGTTCAGGTCCAGTAAGCTGAGCTTTACCGATCTCATTCCAACAGACAGGTGAACGACATTTTCGACCATATAAAGCTTCGAACGGTGCCATATTGATGCTAGCATGATGACTATTATTGTAAGAGAACTCGATCAACGGTAGATGAGAATCCCAATTACCACCAAAGTCTATCACACATGCTCTAAGCATATCCTCCAATGTTTGTATCGTCCTCTCAGATTGTCCATCTGTTTGGGGATGATAAGCAGTGCTCATATTTAGTTGGCTTCCCATGGCAGATTGCATGGTCTTCCAGAAGTGAGATGAAAATCGAGCATCACAGTCAGATATGATGTCCAAAGGAACACCATGTCGAGATACAATCTCATCAACATAAATATTGGCAAGTTTATCAGCAGATAGTTCCTCGCGAATCGGTATAAAATGAGCTGACTTCGTTAATCGATCAATGACTACCCAAATAACATCGTGACCTTTAGATGTGCGTGGTAACTTTGTGATGAGATCCATTGCAATGTTCTCCCACTTCCATACCGGTATCTCTGGTTGTACAAGCAAACCAGATGGTCGTTGATGTTCAGCCTTGACTTTGAGACAAGTTAGGCATTTCGAAACATACAAGGCAACATCCTTTTTCATACCAGGCCACTAGTACTGAGTACGAAGATCCTTGTACATTTTGTCAGCACCAGGATTAATAGAATAGCGAGACTTATGAGATTCGTCATCACTAAAGTGCGAAGATTGTCTTGACTCGGAATCCACAAACGATCCTTGAAATAAAGTACCCCATCGTCTTTCATTTCGAGTTTAAGCTCTAGCTGATGTGGTAATTCCTTACCCATCAAATCTTGTGTAACACAAGTATGTTGAGCTTAAGAAATGAGAGTTTGAATATCAGATAGAGTTCGAACACAGTGAAGCTTGACTCATTCCTTTCGGCTTCGCGCATCGGCTACGACATTCGCCTTACCAGGATGGTAGCAAATCTCGTAATCGTAATCGTTCAATAACTCAACCCAGCGTCATTGTCTCATGTTTAGCTCTTTCGGATTGAAAATGTGTTGGAGACTTTTGTGGTCTGTGAAAACCACACATTTCGTGCCATAGAGATAGTGTCTCCATATTTTAAGTGCAAAAACCACAGCTCCTAACTCAAGATCATGAGTGGTGTAGTTCTTCTCGTGAACTTTCAATTGTCTCGACGCATAAGCTATAACTTTACCTCGTTGCATAAGAACACAACCAAGGCCTAGGTTCGACGCGTCACAATAGACAACGAAATCATCATTTCCATCGGGCAAAGATAAAACAGGAGCATCACAGAGTTTTTGTTTCAAAGTTTGGAAAGCTACCTCTTGCTTAGGTCCCTACTCAAAAGACTTATTCTTCTGAGTCAAAGCAGTAAGAGGAACCGCGATCTTTGAGAAGTTCGAAATGAATCGACGATATTATCCAGCGAGACCAAGAAAAGAGCGAACTTCTGTGGGTGTCGTAGGTGTGTTCCAATCCTTAATAGCAGCTATTTTGGAAGGATCCATA